>BLBF01000020.1:46220938-46306337 GCA_015471245.1 Laticauda colubrina
GGGGGTGTTTGAGTTGGAGGCATCAGAGGGAGTCTGTCTGTGCTCAGGTGTTTGTTTTGTGGTGTGGAGATCTTTCTATTTGAGAGTGCAGGTTTCCAAATGATTGACAGTCTGCTGGACTGTCAATATATGTTTTTTTTAAGCTTTCGCGGGTACTTACATGTGTGCTGTTTAGCTTCCTTCGGGTATTATCCCACGTCATTGGAGTGCTTTTAAAGTTGTAGCAACGTTTCAGCAGAATCTAATCTGCCATCATCAGGCTTCACAGAATAATAGGCTAGCCTCAAATAATAATAGGCTAGCCTCAAATTTAAAACCAACGGCAGAGAGAGCCTGACCCACATACAAACTCAATACAGAAGCCTGATGATGGCAGATGAGATTCTGCTGAAACGTTGCTACAACTTTAAAAGCACTACAATGACGTGGGATAATACCCGAAGGAAGCTGAACAGCACACATGTAAGTACCTGCGAAAACTTAAAAAAACAAATATATATATTTGTATATATATGTATATATATACAGAAAGGTCCATTGTAGAAGGCAACACAACAGCAGGTTTGGCTGGACTACAAGTGTCACCTACTTACAAGTTTTCATTTTACTGTATTTCTTTTTAGAATCTGTTCCAACTAGAATTGCTTATGAATTGAGGACTTATAGATCATTATAGCAGCAAATAACTGATTGTTTCAACAATGTCATTCTAGCTCTCAGACCAAGTAATAAGGCAACAGTATTTGTTGATCTAATTGAGATAGTTATTCCAATTTTATGTAGTTGGGGCCATTATGTAAGGGTTTGAAGGCACTTCAATTTCAAAACAAGATTGTAATATACACAGGCACGATGTAATATATAACACTTGAAGAGAGTAATCTTAATTCAAGCTCTCAGGAAGCAAATAATAGATCTGTTGCATTTATCTTAAGAATGGTGGGGAGGGGTCATCGGTTATCTTTGACTGAATGAAGAGGCCAAGATGTTTTCTTGCTTTTATTAATCTATCACCGAAACTGTCTTGTTGAACTGTCTGAAGCAGAAGTTGATAGACTGACCTCATCCTTGGTGCCTAGTCTGCACTCAACAGGCTTAATTTTAAAAGTTTAATTTGATTTTTGGAAAAAAAAAAAAAGTGGACTGGGCCATTTACAAAGTAAAGCATCAGTGAATTTTGCTCTTTTCTGTTCAATGCTATTTTCTGCTTCTGGAGCCCTTTAGCGTTCTTAAGGAATAATAACAGGAGGAGGGATAATTAATGGCAGCTTGGCTTCGTGTGAAAGGACGGCTGCTATTCATTAGCAAGCTGGGTTTCACCTGGGTGCCTGGTGGGGGGGTGTTTGAGTTGGAGGCATCAGAGGGAGTCTGTCTGTGCTCAGGTGTTTGTCTGTTTTGTGGTGTGGAGATCTTTCTATTTGAGAGTGCAGGTTTCCAAATGATTGACAGTCTGCTGGACTGTCAATATATGTTTTCTTTAAGCTTTTGCGGGTTCTTACATGTGTGCTGTTTAGCTTCCTTCGGGTATTATCCCACGTCATTGTAATGCTGTTAAAGTTGTAGCAACGTTTCAGCAGAATCTCATCTGCCATCATCAGGCTTCTGTGTGGATGTGGGTCTCACAGCTTTTGGTTTCAAATTCGAGGCTGGTCCATTCTGATTGGCTAGGAGCCTGGGTCTGTGTTCACTGGACTTGGAGTTTGATTGATTGGTGTTTCTGGTTTCTTCTGTCTGTTTTGTGGCTTTGATTGGCTGGCAACACTCTGTTCTTGTGTTGGAGGCTTTCAGTGCAGCTTGGCTTCGTGTGAAAGGTTTAATTAAAAGTTTAATTTGATTTTTGGAAAAAAAAAAAGTGGACTGGGCCATTTACAAAGTAAAGCATCAGTGAATTTTGCTCTTTTCTGTTCAATGCTATTTTCTGCTTCTGGAGCCCTTTAGCGTTCTTAAGGAATAATAACAGGAGGAGGGATAATTAATGGCTAGGTTGCAATCTTACATCCTTCTGCTTTACCAAAGCAAAACTATACCATAATCCTCACCTTTAAGTTTTCCAGTAATTTCATCATACTCGTTTTATTTTGACAAAAGCAGGGAAATTTGCTGTTTTGCTTAAGCTCTGGGAAATAAAAAGTCTCCTCTGAATAGGTTTCAGCTCCTGATAATTTCATGGTATCTTCTTGTAATTTTATTGGCAGCAAAATGTAACATCCCAGTGCTAACAAACAAGTGCTACTGCTCAGTGGTGGGATTCAAATTTTTTTACTACCAGTTCTGTGGGCGTGGCTTGGTGGGCATGGTTTGGTGTGGTAGGTGTGGCTTGGTGGGCATGGCAGGGGAAGGTTATTGCAAAATCTCCATTCCCTCCCACCCCACTAACCTACTTTCCAGCTCCATTCTCCTGTGCAGGGCAATAAAAGAAGACCCAACCAATCAGCTGGGACTCAGGAAGCAGAAAATAGATGGGGGTGGGGCCAGTCAGAGGTGGGATTGGCCGGTTCTCCTACCTACTCAAAATTTCCGCTACTGGTTCTCCAGAACTGGTCAGAACCTGCTGAATACCACCTCTGCTACTACTGCTTAAACAAAAACCCTAAATACAGTTGCCAATGTATATGAAAGATAAGGGGACCTGTACAGAATTGTACATCATCATATCATTCTGGTTCTTCCTTACTGTAGAAGTACGGGAAAAAGAGACTTGAGACCAGCATAACTTCAGCTCTTTATCGGAAGGTATAGATCTGTGTTGGATTTGCGAGCCGCGGCAGCCCTTCTTATAGAGCTTGCCGATGGCTCGCATCCAATGACAGCCCTCTGAATCTCCCGCGATCGGCACGGCCAATCGCGGTTGATTCTTTATTGACCAATCACTGTCGTTCTTCTGTCCAATCACAGTGCAATCCGTCTTGACCAATCAGGTGAGGGTATTCCAGGAATGCTAATATGGAACACCCCTCCCCTCTTGGTTTGGTCCATCCTACATGACGTAGTCACGTAGGTAGGCGGGGCTTTTAATCTGCCTACTTGACCTGCACAGCTCAGTTGTTCCGTGGTCTTCAGCCGGTTCGGATGGAATCTTTGTCGCTCCTACTCTTCTGCATGGAACCGCCTGGAAGGGTGAGTCAAGCCTTTCGCTGCAACTCCCACCCGGTCTACTGGTCTCGGTTGAGTTGTCAGCTTCTTTGTTCCCGGTCAATCTTTCTGGGCTGGTTAAACTGGCTTGGCTGTTTCTTCCAGGCGAGGTTCCATGTGGGTCATCTTCTGCTGGTTCCCTTCTGCTGCCCTCGTTTGCTGGTAAGTGTTGTTGGTTTCTTTTGCTATTTCTTGGTGTTGGTGGTGTTTGCTCAGTTTGTGTCGGTTGGGCGTGTTCGGTTTGCCGCTGTGCTGTGGGAGGATTTTATCTTTCCTTTTGGTAATTGTTTGGAGTTTCTAACCCCCCCCCCCTAGTTTTTTTATTTATGTCTTTTGTGGTGATTGTGCGTTTCCAGCATTGTTTGAGGTTGTTTATGATCTTAGTTGGTCGATATGTCGTTTCTAATTCCTTTCATCCTCCGTTTCCAGCCGGTATGACTGGGGACCTGTCACCTGGGTTATTATGGCAGGTACCCAGAGTGGGTTCCCTGAAAAGTTTTTGGCATAAACAGCGTCTCCCAGATTAAATGTGCAGTACCGACTAGATGAGTCTGGTGGTTTTTCGGAATTATATGTCGGGTGCAGTCTGTCTAGGTGGGATCAGAGTTTTCTTCCCATCAGGACCTCTGCTGGGCTTTTATTGGTTTTTGAGCTGGATGTTATGTGTTGTATTGTTCGTAGTTTATCAACTTGTTGTCGTTATTGGCTATATATTTTCTAATCTGGATGCCCTCCTGATGTCCTGATTCCAATTCCCATAATTCCACAGCCAGTGTGGACATTACTAAGAATCTCAGGGTTAAAGTTCAGTCATCTAGAAGCTAGCAAGTTTCTGAAGCATCTTGTGCTCAGAACTTTGCTTGCTTGTATAAACTTTACTTCTAGACCTTACAACATGCAATTAGTATTTTTAATTTCATATTAATCAATGAAATTTTGAAGTAGTAATGAATAAGTATGGTAATTTATTTATTTGTCTAATTTATAATCCATCTGTTAATTTAGATACCATTTGTATACCATCTGTACTGTGTATAATGAAACAAATGTCTATCTAAATATCTAAAATCATTAACAAGTATTTTTTAAAAATTGGAAATCTATAAAGCCAGCTAAAGAACAATAGATTAAGACATGGTACTGGAGCCACCTTACTAGTTCACCTGGAACTGTTCAGTATCAAAAACTAGTATTTGACTGCTGAAATTCTGGTTTTATAATTAATATTGAAAGAGCAAAGTAGACCAAGGACACAGTGCTAAAAAGGAGCATAAATATCAATATAGATTCCAGCAAATAATTTTATTCCTTTAGTTGGTCTTCATCAGTCAGTTATACTTTATATAATCTGGACCATAGTATCTAGCATTCTGCTGCCACTAAAAATGCTGGTTGGAATTTCTGGCAGGTGAATTTCAACCTATTTGAAGGGTCTTGGTTGAAAAATGCTGCCTTAAAACATCAAATGTTATTGATTTGTAACAGAAGAAAAACTATGTGCCTTGTCATCCTTTTTGATCAGTATTACAGAACTGTTCATTTGATTAGTTAATCTTCCTGAAAAGTGGGAGGGGGGGAAGAGGCATGTGGTATTTTTTCCCACCTCCAAACTGATGGAGAGAATCAAGAAACTCCATGCTTACATTCTGAATTGGTAAAAGCCATTGTGGTCTAGGGCCTTTTCTGCTCCAAGGGTTGACTGGCAGGCTGCTTAGATTGTAATTTGTTTGGATCAGAAGTCATGTTGGTCAGATTCATCAGCAAAACTAAATTATAGTTTTGTATGAATTACACTTCATAGTACATGAACTTCATGTACTATGAACATAGTACATAGTACATGTACTATGAAGTACATGTATTTCATAGTACATAGTGACTAGTATTATATCCATACTAATTTAAAACCAAGCACACCATGTTATGAATTAGCACAAGAGGTGCAAACCCTCCTGAACACAACATTATTGGAGTTGCTGAAAATCTTTAATTTAATTGCCTATTACCTATCTCCTAGAACTGAAATGCAGACATCAGAGTTTGGAAGAGGATTTTTTGGGGGGGCCTTTACTTTCCACATCTGTATTTCCTCCTTTAATATTTCTCCAGTTTCTCATACACCTTCTTCCTAATGTTGCTGTCACTTGGCACTGCTCCGTCTATCACTACCACTGTTTTCTGGTCCTTGTCTAGTTGATTGGCCAGGGCTTGCCTGCCTGAATCTGGAAATCCTGTAGGATCTTGGCTTTCTTATTTCCCACAACCTTTTATGGGACCTCCTATCTGGACTTAACTGAGTATCGCCCATATTCTGTACAGATGTTCTGGCACACAATCCCAGCTACTTGGTCGCACAGTTCAGTGTATGCTGTTTTTGCATGCATCTTACACTCTGCCACTACATGTTGGACTGTCTCTCAGGCCTCACTGCACAATCCGCACCTTGGGTCCCATCTAATGTGATAGAACCTTGTTTCTATAGATCTGGTGCTTAGCGCTTCTTCTAGTACTGCAACGATCGGTGCTTCAGAGCTGTCTTTTAGCCCAGCCGAGCCAAATTCAAATAACTTCCATCAAAAGCAAACCAACACTTGATGTGGGCAGTCCAGCACTAGATGGCAGAGGAAAGAAGCTAGAAGCAGATCATTTAAGACCTCTCTTTTTCCCAAATGTATTCACTGGCAGCTTTTGAAAGAAATTTTAACTCAAGGTCCTCAAGCAACATCCAGATCCTGTGGATTTAAGAGCATTTCCTTTTCTCCAGCAACTCTTTTGATGGAATGCACCATCTCCACAAAGTTTTAGGCAGCAGCACTTAAGAAAGTCAAAAGAGTTTAAATGGCAATAAAGCTTCCAATTGAACAGCAATGGTCAAAGTTAGAGAGGAACCCACTTGTATAAATGTTTAGGTTTTGGCTCTAAAAAAGAGGCAGCAAGAGGATGAACAGAGATGCAAAGTCCAACAGAATATTAAACTTGGCTTGACTTGGTGACAAGATTTGGCCAGTTTCAAAATGCTCAAATTACTAAAGGAAACCTAACCTTTTTGGTTTTTTGCTGTGTAGATTCATGAAAGCAGTACTTGGATCTCGGGGAAAGGAAATAGGTATTTAATTCATCCATCAACTTTGCAAGAAAATGTTGTTCCTCCCCCTCCTTTGGGTCTTATATAAATTATTCAAACATCATGAAAGTGATACTGGGGAAGAGTAATGGCAGTCACCAAACAGGGTACTATTGCTATTCTAGATATCTGTCATTTGGAAAGTTTTGGTCTTTTGGTTAGCTTCACAGCCTAGTTCTTGAATGTGCAACAAATAGGAGGGAGTTAATCAGGTGCAAAGCCCTAAGCATTCAACAATATGGCAGCTGATGGCCCAGACTTGCAGCACTTGGTTGTATTTACAGAAAGAAATACTGGACTGTGGAACATGTCTGAAGTTTAACACTGTCAAGAATCATTTTTATTGGGAGGGATTGGGGAGAGAAAGTGGTCCAGTAACAACTTGCTGCACTGTCGAATGATCTTGATCATTCTTGTTCTTGTTCTTGATCTTGATCTTGATCAGATCTTGATCTGTTCTGATCTCCAGACAACAAGACTTTTGGCAGAGTAGCTTCAAGAGTTTCATTGGAATAATATATGCTTTTTAAAATGTATTTCCCTATCTTTTAAAGCAGAAGGAGAGGATTAGAAAAGAACATCTTCAAAATTTCCAGCAACGGTTTATCAAATAGTTCAAAATCTATGCAAAAAAATGTAAAAAATGCTTTCACTTAAAAGCTTCACCAGCTTTTTAAAAGCTGAAAGGAGTCATCTTCTGACCACTTGTTTTTCCTGAGTAAAAGTCATGGTTTACTGGCAAGCTCCATATTTTGGAGAATCCACCCTACCACTTAATTCTCCCCCTCAACTTTGTCCAGGGAACCAAAACTACACTAATTTTTGAGATGCCACTGAGTCTAAATGAACTAGTAAGGCCATTGATTCTTCCATAGTCCTTCAATCTCTTCACCGTGATTCCAAGGTATGTGACTTAATTTAATCCCCTGAATTACACCAGAGATTTACTTTGAAGGCTGCTAAGAAGGGCTGATTCAATCAAATATTCTTAAAACAAGCTACCTTTTCAAATCTTTAGATAGCCTTAATTTTTAATTTACATCCTTCGATCAGTTAGCATTCTACTGTTTTCATTGAGTTGTTTTCATTGGAATTTCCCCATTTTTATTTTATAGGTCAGTTAGTTGTTTTGTTGATTGGTAAGTTTTTGAGTGTGGAAAATGCAGTCTTGGCTACACTAATATTGACACGTTTAACATTTGCTAGTAGTCAATAGGATGCTTTTTTTTAAATTGTGTGAAAGCCATATGTGTCTGAAAATGTGAGGAAAAGATAAATCAATAAGGAGTTTAAATAGAGCAATTGGTTCGGCTCAGTAATGAATTAGCTTCAGATGTTCAGTATTGGTTATAGTCCACAGGGACTGGAATTTTTTGAGAGATTGTTGGAAGACAGAAGGCAGGGCTGTTGCATCAACCGAGTCTCCTACATCCTGCCAAAGATACGCCTCTTTCCTGTTAAATCCATCTATTATTTATGTTTCCAAGACTGATTCAGTACATTTTTTTAATCCCACAGATTGGCAAAGGCCTCTTAAATTTAGTGGCTAGAGGTTTTCGTCTAGCATAAAGCCATACCATAGATTATAACTATTTGAATCAACACATTCTTAGAAATTCTAATTTCCATGTCACACACAGTTGTCATCCCCTCTCTTTTAAATGTTAAGAGAAAAAAGGGAGCTGTAGGTGGCCTCAAAATCAAACTTTCAAAAGTCAAAGTTATTGGGAGAAATCATTGCACAGCACTGCATGCACAAAGCATCTGGATCAAAGCTGGATCAAAGCAAGAGCAAAGCTGAATATGAGTTCACTATGTGACCTTACTGGATCCAAGTTGAATATGAGTTCACTAAGTGACCTTACTGGATCAAAGCTTTCATGCTCTTGTTGGAGTCTGATTCTGAGGGGGACTTTGAGCAGCTGACAGGGAGTGGGAGTGTGGCTCCGGAAGAAATGAGGGAAGGCCACAGTCTGGCTGGGCATTCAGAGGAAGATCCAGGGCCACCCCCTCTTCATCCTAGGGTACTAGGAGAAGGGAGCAACATGGCTTATGGGAGAGGAAAAGGCCCTAATCCCTTTCATTAGTTGCAGCTGGGAGAACAGGATATAAGAGGAGCGTTTGCACACAGCACCTTGCTAGAAGGAAAGTATGCATTATCTTTGTCGAGGCTTATCTGGATTTTGGTGTCCTTCCAACTCTGTGTGTTTCGTTATCTTTTGGAAGTCTGCAATTTATTATCCTGGCCTGTTGTATTAATTACTTCAGTGTGGTTTGTGTTGGTTTTTTTTATTTCTAATGTATTTGTTCTTTGGGTTCAGACTGCATTTCTTTGTAGACTGTTTTTGGAAGAGTTTGATCTCCAGCTGAGAATAACTGGATACTGGGGGCCAAGTTGGAGGTATTAAAAGGACATTACCTATTTTTGTGACTTTGTTGCTTTTGTGCCATGCCCTGACTCATCACATTAGCTGAATATGAGTTCATTATGTGAGACCTTACTGGATCAAAGCTGAATATGAGTTCACCATGTGATGCACTTGCAAAAAAAAAATGCAATTCCAGGATATATCAACAGAAATATATGGTCAAGATTAAGAAATGTAATTGTTCCTCTCTATTCTGGATGAATCAGACTGCACCTAAAATATTGCATGCAGTGTTGGGTAATATCTCACCAAATATACTTAATATTATGTTATATAACATTGCCCAGATGTCAGGGAATCAAAAACTAAGAATCAGAAAATACAGATGGTTTGAAGTTTGTATAGATTGTTTTTCACTAAAAACCATATTTGCCAATTACGAATGGCTCAGGAAGGAGATCATGCAGCATAGATTCAAATTGTTGTTGTTAGTGTTAAACATGGATTTTAATCCTTTCCAGGCAATTTCCCTGATTTTAACAAGTTAATGGAAAGTTAATGACAGACCACCGTTGCCAAGAAAGCTACAAAGATATGGCCATGAGTAGTCAAACTCCACTCAGAAGAGGCAGCCATTTCAAAGTTACTATGAAAATGGAACAATCTAGAATCAACTCAGGGTAACCTTCAGTTTTCCCCTTCATTAATACAAAAGGAGGAAATTAAAGTTAGAGGTTTAAAACCACCTGGACTGTGGTTTGCAATTGATTTAAGAACCTGGCTTATACTGAATATAGGAACCAATGCTTCCAGTTTGATTACAATGTCAAATTAACTGAAATGCTTCTAAATTATTGGGTGCCCATCTGGAAAAAAATAATAGTCAGCACAGAGGGTACATTTCACTTAACTTCTTTTGCTTTAATGCTTTGTGTAAACCCAGTTACTGTACATTATAGTTTATGTTTCAACAGAATATTGAACTGTATCAATGTGAAAGTATTGTATTTTATTTTAATGACAAAAAACAACTCTTAAAGGACTGAGTAGGAGAAGAAAACATGTGGCTGTTTGAGGTTGCCTAATAATGTTAAAACACATGACTGATCTTGGACATATCAGAAATGGAAATACATCAGTGAAGTGTTCAGAATATTACCTACAGATTTGAACCTTCTATTTTTCCTTTATAATGACAAAATCTAATATTGTTTGCCTTTCACCTGAAGAGTCACAACAAATGTTCCCTAATTTAATTGTTAAATGCAAAATCTGACTATTTAACATTTTAAACAAATATTTTAATGAAGTGTTGCATAAAGGAGACATCTCATTTTTATTAATATCACCGAATTATCTGCCTTGTCAACATGAATAGCTAAGTACATTTTATATAATAAGATCGATCCTTATGCCAAACAAGACTCTTAATATTAGGCAAAGAAAAAGTCATAATACTAGCCCAGAAGAGGAAAAAAAAACTACTAGTTTGACCATTGTTTGCTACTCTAACCTAAACACTGAGCAACTGTCCACAACTGTATATGGTGGCTGTGTATTATATAAGAGAGCTATGACTCTTCATTAAATCTAGGAGTTTGATCCTTGTTAGTCTATTTGTGGATTTCAGATACCATCTATGGAAATGTTTGCCTTCCATCATAGTGGTTTTTAGTTCAGTTCCAGCAATCTCACCATGCCATCCTGTCATTTGCCGGTATATGTGTGCCAAACAGTGTGTTAACATTTGTCTTTTCATTATTGTTCTCCTAAAAAATATTGTATTTGTTACAGAAAAATGGATGTAATTCATAGGAGATGATGACTATTCATAATACTGTATATTTTCCTTGGAATCATAAAAAGCCAGCAGGTTCATGAAACTATAGTCATAGCACAGCATCTATTTAGCAGCTATGATCCTAGATATTTGTCAGCTATGATCAAGCTATCAAGCTATTCTGGAGAACAAATATGTCACCATCAGCACTTTGCACATATGGAAGAAATTTTGCTTTGAGCTTACAAATGCTGAAATAAACTTCTGCTTCCAAATTTCTTTACAATAAGCTTGTTTTTTCACACACACACACACACACACACACACACACACACACACAATAATCCAACAGACACAAAACATGAAACAATCTTAAATCAAAAAGTTTGTTTCAGAACAGTTGGAGACCTAAAGTAATAATCCTTTCTTTAGTAAGTAAGACCACACCTAAAGTACTGTATCCAGTTTTGGTCATCACAATGTGAAAAAGATGTTGAGACTCTAGTAAAAGTACTAGACTCTAGTAAAAGAGAAGAGCAACCAGGATGATTAGGGGACTGGAGAGTAAAACGTATGAAGAATGGTTACAGGAACTGGACATGGCTAGTCTAGTGAAGAGAAGGACCAGGGGAGACATGATAGAGGTCTTCCAATATTTGAGAGGCTGCCACAGGGAGGGAGGGGTCAAGCTATTTTCTCAAGCATCTGTAGGCCAGACAAGGAATAATGGATGGAAACTGAACAAGGAGAGATTTAACCTGGAAATAAGGGGAAACTTTCTGACGGTGAGAACAATCAACCAATGAAACAGCTTGCCCTTGGAAGTTGTGGAAGCGCCATCAGTTGAGACTTTCAGGAAGAGATTGGACTGCCATTTGTCAGAAATGGTGTTGGGTCACCCACTTGGGTGGGGAGTTGGGCTAGATGACCTACAAGGTTCCTTCCAACTCTGATGATCTGTTATCTGTTAATAACGTGGCTGCATACACAATAGTTCAATGATGCCCCAATAGTATTTTTTAAAGTAAAATTGATTCCTTCAAGGTTCTTTTCAGAACTTCTTAGTTGGAACTCAATATTATGGTTTGAATTCAATATAGATGGTCTTCGACATACAAGTACAATTCGGATCAAAATTCCCACAATTGGGAATTTTTGTTGCGAAGTGAGGCGGTCATTAAGAGAGTCATTCTAACAACCTTTTTGCTGAGGTTAGGGTTAGGGTATTAATAGGGTTAGAATATTGTAAGTCAAGATCTACCTCTGTTATACTGCCCAATTGCTAGCCAAAAAGAGACAAAAGTTCTCTTCACAGAAAATCTTCACATAATCCTGCGAATTGGACTGGAGGTTTGTTTCTCTGCAGTAGATTTATGGAGTGTTAGTGGAACATTGGGGGAAAAAAAATCTATTTAATGGCAATAGGTATAACAAAAACCAAAGAAGAATCATGAAAGCACCTATCAGCAGAACAGTGTGCATGTGTCTGCTCAAAAGAAAGTCCCAGGGATTTGAGTAAGTCTTACTCTTGCGTAAATAACAGCACCGAGCCCAATGAAAGAATGTTTGGCACTTCCCCTGCATTTTTCAAAGAAGCTGCCCAAGTCAACACTTTCTATAGATTGAGCCCCCTTGCTTTACTGTATAATGGATTTCCCACGAAATCAACTTAGTTTTCGGTACCATGAAATGCTGCCAAGTGAAGTACTGAAAAGGAATCCCCTTACTCAGACTAAAAGGCCAAGGGTCCAGAGAGAGAGCTTCCATGATTCCTGTATTTCAAAAGTTTCTGCCAGTCAGCTCTTTCTCAGCAGCCCTGGGATGCCAAAAAACATACACATAGCCACCCACCATGGGGATTGCCCCCCCACCCTGTACTGTAACATTTGGCAAGTATAAGTAGAGCAAACAGAAAGTGAAAGAAGTAAAGGAAGGGTGGGCTCTTTCTGTGGGATGTGGGAAAACTGGAGCTGCCCGACTCTTTGCCACAAATGGCAGTAAAGCAGAGGTCTCCAAACTTGGCAACCTTAAGACTTGTGGGCTTCAACTCCCAGAATTCTCCAGCCAGCTATGCTGGAGAATGCTAAGAGTTGAAGTCCACAAGTATCACGCCCCTGTTGGAATCTGATTCCAAGGGGGAGATTGAGCAGCTGACAGGGAGTGGGAGTGTGGCTCCGGTGGCTATGAAGGAAACTGGGGAAGGGCATAGTCCGGCTGGGCATTCAGAGGAAGACCCAGGCCCACCCCCTCTTCATCCTAGAGCACTCAGGGAGGAACAGAGAAGGGAGCAACGTGAATTATGTGGATTACAGGGGAGCAAAGGGCCCTGATCCAATTCATTAGCTGCAGCTTGGAAAACAGGATTTAAAAAGGGTGTTTGCGCACAGCACCTTGCTGGAAGCAAAGCATGCATTATCTTTGTTTGTCAAGTCTTATCTGGGTTCTGGTGTCCTCCCAACTGTGTGTGTTTCATTATCTTTTGAAGTCTGAAATTCCTTATCCTGCCCTGTCTTGTTAAGTGCTGCAACATGGTTTGTGTTGATCTTTATTTATAATTTATGTGTACTTTGGGTTCAGACTGCATTTCTTCCCTTTAACAACTGTTCTTGGGAAAGTTTTTTCTCTAGCTGATGATAACTGGACATTGGGGGACAAGTTGGAGGTAGGAAAGGAACTTTACCTACTTTTGTGACTTTGTTGCTTTTGTGCCATGCCCCAAGTCATTACAACAAGTCTTAAAGTTGGCAAGTTTGAGGACCCTTGCAGTAAATGTTAGGCCGTTCAGAGAGAGGTCAACAGTCTTCATCACCTCCCTCCTTCCCCAACAGAAGCTGGCTGAGATTTGAAAATTGTCTTGCGGCAGAGAGTAAAATTACACCAGCCAGCGATGTTTAATAAAAGGAGCAGAGCTTTGAAAAGAGGCAGGGCATCATATATAGTTTCAAATAAGTTCCACATCTGGTCATCTTGTTTATCAGCTGCTGCAGGCGCTGAGTATGCTGCTGAACTCCAGAGGCCCCACATTCTTCATGGAAAGAGAAGACATTGAGGAAGAGGATCAAAAGCTCTTCAGAACTGGCACGGTGTTATGTATGGTTTAGCCAAGGCCTCTTTTGTGATTTAAATGATGTTTTACAAAAGGACAGTTATAACATACTTGTCATCATCTTAAATGAGTGGTACATCCTATATGTACTTTTGCCTTATGGTGCAAGTGAAGGATTTGAGCCCGATGCTTAGGGTTTTTAAAAAAATTTTCTTTTGTTCCATCTAAATTTGGCCAAAACCGTTGTTACACGACTGCTTGTTACCCTATGAAGGACTGCGGGTAATATTATTGAGAATAATTTATTTTGAATGAATGCAATGGAAAAATAAAATATCCGTAGTATTTTCTTTCTTTAAATATAGACAGAAGAGAGTGGACACTCAGCAGAGGTTCAAACTTGCAGTGTCACGTTGCTGTCATATGACGTTTCGTGACATTTTTCCCATTCATGGAGCTTGGGTGAGCGTGGCCTGAGCATGATGCATCCTGCCGGTGGGCCACCAGTTTGACACCACTGTTCTATGTCCTCTTCCCCTCTAATGATTTGAGCAATTTGTAACAACTTTCCCTCTCCTTTTCAAACTACAATTTGGAAAGAAAACACACACACACTTTTGTCACCCATTCCTTTGATGGATAATTTAGACCTTGAAGATATCATTTATGCTGTCACATTTGCATGCTCTCAAAAATAGTAAAAACAAAATATAATAAACCCAACAAAGCTAGGGAGGTCAGCAAAGAGGTCAAAGTCTTGGTCAACCTTCTCCTTTCCCAGGAGAAGCTGGCTAGTGCTGCCGTCTTGCACTAAAGTGTGGTTTTAGAAGAAGACACAGTCATTTGATTACTATATTGTGCTGGAATTTATCAATCCGTTAAACCCAGCTGCAAAGCAAGACTGCCTGAGTTAAAAGAACAAATAATATATCTGCCTGTTGGTGAAAGACCAGCGATTTGGGACAAAAACTTTCTGTGTATGCTGTAAATCAAGAGTCTTCAAACTTGGCATGTTTAAGACTTGTGGACTTCAACTCCCAGAATTCCTGACTTAACATGACTGGAGGAGGATTTTTGGGAGTTGAAGTCCACAAGTCTTAAACATGCCAAGTTTGAAGACCTCTGTTGAGTTTGAAGACCCCTGCTATAAACAAAGTTAATGAAACTTTATATGTGTGATAACTTTAAAAAATGGGCATCTTTTGGAAAAGGGGGAATACAATGAATCAATAGGGTTGTCAACTGTAAGTTTCTTTTCACTGAATACTGGATCAGTAAATGCTGTGTCATCTACTGTTTTTAATGTTTCCAAAACAGGGTGTAATTTGAATCAGATCTCTAATGTGCCTTGTACCATTATTAGTTGACTGCCAGATCTTTGCTCTGGGCCATGGTTAATATAAGTAAAAAGGGTCTCCGGAAACATGCAGAATCTCTACCATTTTGTCACTAATTCCAATGAATTCACATAGGCTATTCTTTAAGATCATGTTTTCCAACCTTGGTAACTTTCAGATTTGTAGTCTACAACTCCCAAGATTCCTAAAGTTTGAGAAGCATTGTTTTCAGAAGAAAGAACAGAAGTTCTGATTTTAAAAAAAAAAACATATGTCTTAAATGTTTAGTTTTAGAAAGGAATCATTCAACTATCACAGTTTAAAAGCTTGTTTGAATTTTTAATTTAGCCAAGTTATGCCCCAATATAGCTTCTATGCCTGGTTTTTGATCCCCAAGAAAGGAATCTCCTGCTTGTCCCAAAACTGCTTTTTCAAAAGGTAACTGGACTTTGTTTTTTCCATGAAGAAGTTTCACTTTTCATCCAAGAAGCTTCTTGGATGAGAAGCAAAATATCTTCAAGGAAAAAATAAAGTCCAGTTGCCTTTTGAAAAAGCAGTTTTGGAACAACCATAACATGGATGACTGAGAATCTCCATAGACACGAAATCTCCTACTTCTTTCACAGCAGTGTCAAATTTTTCTTGCTAACACTCCCCTGCCCCAGATAACCAGATGAAATCCATAATGATGGGAAGAATCTAATAACCTGGTGCTCTCCAAATGTATACTATACCAAACCCCAGATTTCCAGGGACTGCCGTTCTATGCATCTGGAAGACACTAGTTGCAAAACTCAGTCTAATCACTGAATACTGCACTGCATTTCATGCTAGCCATGTAGTACGACTACATTTTAGAATAGAATTATGTGTTAGTCAAGTGTGATTGGACACACAAGGAATTTGTCTCCGGTGCATAAACTCTCAGTATACATATAAGCAAAAAGTGATAAATCATGATGATCATAATGATCATAGTCATTATAAAAATACATTCATCATAATTCATAAGATATAATAGTGATAGTCATAGGATACTAATAAGCAATCAACATAAATCATACAAGGATACTAAATAAAACAATATCAATAATAAGATACAAGCAATAAAGTTATAGTCATAAGAAGATAATAGGAAAGATGAGAAGAATAATAGTAATATTGCCTTACTAGATAGTTTGACAGTGTTGTGGGAATTAGTTGTTTTGCAAAGTGATGGCATCAGGGAAAAAAACTGTATTTGTGTCTAGTGTTCTGGTGTGCAATGCCCTGTAGCATCATATTGAGGGTTGAAATTGAAGCAGTTTATGTCTAAGATGTGAGGAGGTTCTGTAGATATTTTCACAGCCCTCTTTCTAGCTCGTGCTCAGTGGAAGGCAGGTTGATAGCAGTTTTTTTTTCTGCAGTTCTATCTATTTGTTGAAGTTTGTGTTTGTCTTGTTTGGTTGCAGTACCAAATCAGGCAGTTATAGAGCAACATGGATAGAGTTGGAGACAATCAATAGTGTTTGACCGCTGTCCTCACACCTTCTGTCTGTGATTCAGAACTCATGGAAACTCACTTCCGAAGCTTTCACTTGGGACCCATCACTTAAGTTTCCCTTCATTCCATTTAGAATAAGAATCTTGGAATGATGTGAATGGCATCCTGCTGTTATCAAAAGGATAATGGAAAGGAGACCACAGCTGAGGACTCTGCCATCACTTAGGCAAGAAAAACCAAAAGTACACATATAGACTGGGTGAAACCAGGCTCAATAACAGTAATTGTGAGAGGGATATTGGAGTTTTAGCAGACAACCAGCTACATATGAGCCAGCAATGTGCAGCAGCAGCCAAAAAAGCTAATGCAATCCTAAATTGCATTAACAGAGGGATACAATCAAGATCAAGGGAAGTACCAATACCACTCTGTAAAGCCTTAGTAAGACCACACCTAGAGTACTGCATCCAGTTTTGTTCACCACATTATAAAAAAGATGTTGAGACTCTAGAAAAAGTACAGAGAAGAGCAACCAGGATGATTAGAAGACTGGGGGCTGAAACATACACCAAACAGTTGCAGGAACTGGACTTGGCTAGACTAGTAAAGAGAAGGACCAGGGGAGACATGATAGAGGTCTTCCAATATTTAAGGGGTTGCCACAGAGAGGAAGGAGTCAAGCTATTTTTTAAAGCACCCGAAGGCCAGACAAGGAATAATGGATGGAAACTGAACAAGGAGAGATTTAAGCTGGAAATAAGGGGAAACTTTCTGACAGTGAGAACAATCAACCAATGGAACCGCTTGCCCTCAGAAGTTGTGGGAACTCCATCACTTGAGACTTTCAAGAAGAGATTGGACTGCCATTTGTCAGAAATGGTGTAGGGTTTCCTGCTTGGGCGGGGGTTGGACTAGATGACCTACAAGGTCCCTTCCAACTCTGATTATCTGCTATCTGTTAAATCAGTCCTAATTACTCAACTGGTAATTATATGTCTTTTCCATCAGGTGTAGGAAACTGCTCTTGTGGCGTTCAGGGCCACTTCAAAAAGCAAGAGTGACAGAAGTTTGAAGTGGTGCCTGAAAGCTGCCACAGATAATCAGTTAAGTCCCCATCACACCAGAGAGATGAAAACAAATGTTTATGGCATGTTGTTCCTCATTCTTGGACATTTGGCTATTGCTTGAAGGAATGCAAAAAGAAAAGAATTCTGTAGACATTCCAAAGAGGATATGAACAAATGTGAATTAACTTTAAAGATTTGGATGGAAGACAGATTAGGGTTACCAAATATGCAGCAAAAGGAGGACATGTCTCCTTTCTACATATTCTCAATCTGGCAAGTATTAGCTTAAAATCAAATATTACCCAGTTGTTTAAGTATCTTGTTTTTTGTTTTGTTTTTGGGCTGTTTTCACAACACAAGGCATTCAAATTTTGGGTATTGCAACTTAGTAAATTGTCTGGTCCTTTCTTTCCCTCCTTCATTCATTGACAGCATTGACAACCTAGATTTACGATATTTATTTCTTGATTCTAGCAATCAGCCTCAAGCCAGCCCTTTCGAATCGGTGTACATTGTAGTCTATAGAACACATGTCTCATCATACATTTCTATGGTGAAATTTGAAAAGCACATTGTTGATTCTATCTTGTCACTTATGGGGTGCGATGGCCCAACAGATAAAGACGCTGAGCTTCTCAGCTGGAAAGCTTATAACCCAGGTTCAAAACCCAAGCATTACACAACAAAGTGAGCTCCCATTGCTCACTTTAACTCCTGCCACTCTAGCAGTTCAAAAGCATGCAAATGCAAGTAGATAAATAGGTACCACTTAAGTGGTAACAGCTTTCCATGCACTTTGGTGTATAGTCATGCAGACCACATGACCATGGATGTGTCTTCAGACAATGCTGGCTTCCTCAGTTAAGAAATGGAGATGAACAGCGCCCCCTAGAGTTAGACATGACTGGACAGGGGAAACCTTTACCATGTTCTTGAAAATGAAGATTTGTAAAAAAAAAATAAAAACTTTTGATTGAAAAACCAATCTTTCTGATACTTAAAAAAAGGTGATTTCATATACCTGTAGGCCTTTTGCAGTTTTTGCTGTAATTTTTGTCACAGAAGCCAAGGAAATTAAACAGTTAGCATGTCATGCTTCTCCCCTCCCCATTTGTCCTCCTTTTCAATTGTCTGCATTTTCCTTTTTTTGTTCAGATAACTGGTAACCCTATGCAAGATGTATGAGCTACTTCTTTGACAGGAAATAAGAGGGGGAAGTGTGATTTGTTTATTTGCTGAATCCAACATTTATTCCACTTTGCAGAAATTCTGCTTCTAAGAAAGGAGTTGCTAAGTTTTGTTCACATTTCTTTGGCCCACAGATTTCTCTTCACCTCCCTGAAGCATTTACATCTGTTGCTCTCTCCAATAAAGCATAGGTTGGATCCATCACTAAGAGATCCCAGCCGTTCCTTTTTTTTCCTGCTGCTAAAAAAATCAATCACTTACAGGAGAAATAAATGAAAGTTATGAAAATAAGTTGCACCATGGGATTTTGCCCCCTGTGTGTTATCCATCTCATCATTAACCTGTGCCTAAAGGCAAAAATATTTCATTTCACAATGTGAGGAACCAATATATGCATGATTATTTAGAATATTTTGCCTTTTACTTTTTTTATTTTTAAATGTAGCAACTAAGAAAAAGAAAAATGAGGAGGTAGAACACTTCCTGGCCTCTTGGAAATAAAAGCCGATGTTCTTTCAATCATTTATTTCCAAAATATGCTTCAACTGGTGGTTTGGAAGAGAGATGGAGGGGGGGGGGGTGAATTTTCATGTTAATTATTAACTAATAATTATAATAACTAATTGCATTTGTAATTGCTTTTCTAAACTTGTAGAAACTGAAGATCCAAATGCATCACGGCAACACCACCAGCTATTCTGCATTGGGGTTGTAACCATCTTTTCTCCATCAGGGTGCTTCAACCTGTCAGCCCTCAAGAACTCTTCTGGAGGAGAGCCAGTAGAATGGGATGAGGACAGAGGTTTTGATGTCATGGTCAAACCCCATTTGGCAATGAAAAGAAGGGGGTTCTGTCTGCAGATTGCCAGCAAGGAGAAAGGAGGAATGAGAAAGGTCTCCTGGTGCCAGTTGCTGCATAGGGTTTTTGCTATCAGCGTTTTGCTTCACAGAAAGACTGGAGGAGAGGCACCATTCTTGCCTCTGTTGCAGAGAAGCAAGTGAAGAGAAGATGGGGAAGGCGGGCTAGTCCTCCCGTCCCAGAGGAGTCCAAGTGGTAGAGCCTAACCCTATACCTCAGATACAACCACCAATCCCATGTGCCATTAAGGGTCACTTCAAACTCTACTGCAAGTTGGCTGGACCCAGAGTTTCAATCAGGGGTGGGATTCTACTGGTTTGGCCTGGTTCTATAGAACCGGTAGCTCCGAAGAGCAGCTGAGACCAAACTGGTTTGCTGTGACAATCTTCTGATCTTCTGTTTGGCCCACCCGCCCGCCTGGGCTCTGAGCTGTGCTTTATTCCCTGCTTTTTCCACCTCAGCTGCTTTGCATGGCACAGCTGAGTGCCGCTCGTCAACAGGAGAAGGTGAATGCTTGCAGGAGCTGGTGATTTGTAAACAGTGTACACGCACACTCAATGAGCGTTTGGCCCACATGCACACAAAGCATGTGCTCACTGAACTGGTTGTTATGCCGGTAGGATCCCATCCCTGGTTTCAACCATGATAGCTTCATCACTGCAGCAGGTGATCCTGGGGATAGGGAGAGAATATGGTGATAAATTCTACAATCTCATGGTCTGAACTGAGGTGGAAGAAAATAGTGCAAGGCTAAATCAGAGCAAGCAGAGAAGTGTCAATACATGGGGGAGAGGCTGGATATATAAATTAAGTCTAGCAGTTAATGGCAAAGATTCCTGAAGTACAGGAGAACATAAAAACTTGTCTCACCCGGACATGAACTCTTGCTTTATCAAATCCAATATATTAACCAACATTGGAGTTGCTCCTTAGAGCTTCAGGCACTACTACAATCATTGATTCGAATTAAAACACAAAATATAGAATAATGCAAAAATCAAGGTTATGATATATGATAGCATGTTTTAATTGCCATAACACAGAATTTAGTTACCATGCTTGGGTTAGAATTAGGAAAAAGATGTATATAATGCAAGTCTGGTCATTCTAGGTATTATCACAGAGGACATGACATAAGAGAATTCCCTATGCCAAGTTGTGGTTCTATTTTTGCTTTCTATCCTATAGTTTCCCATAATTCTAGTGAAGTCATTGGTTAACAAATTGGTTAAATTTGTCAGTAGATTCTTTCTTAAATTCACTATTGGAAGACAATCACCTTTTAAAATTTATTGTCTGACTTGCATGTCAAAATTAAGTCTTCTGCAAAAATAAATAAATAAATATGTGGCTGAAGTTTATTCAATCTGAATAGGTTGTGTGAGTAATATATGGACAGTTATCTTAAATGAAGATATGATGAAATTAAGATTACTGATGTGATAGAACTAATTCCCCACGATGAAGTAAATAAATCATATTAAGAAGAACCAACCTTGTCCATATTATTTTTTATCCTGCTTTTATTATTGTTTATAAGTAACTCAAGTCATCAAATATTCCTTCCTTCTTCTACTTTCCTTACAACAACCATCCTGTGAGGTAGGTTAGGGTGAAAGAGAGACAGACCCAATATCATCTAGTTGACTTACATGCCTAAAGTGGGATTAGAACTTGTAGTCTCATGTTTTTAGGCCAGTATTTTAACCATTAAACTTTTTGATGAAATAAGTTGTAATTATGGTATTTTGATACTTTTTCCATGGCTGAAGTTGTTTTAATACCATGCATTCAAAATGGAGCACAAAAATGACTTCAAATTGGAAGTCAGAGTATTCTGAAATGCAGGAAGTCCTCGATTTATGACAATGGAATCAAAATTTGTTGCTAAATGAGACATTTATTGAGTTTTGCCCCATTTTATTATCTTTCTTGCCACAGTTGTTAAGTGAATAACTGCACTTGTTAAGTGAATCTGGATTCTCTATTTCCTTTGCTTGTCAGAAGGTAATCACATGACCTCAGGACACTGCAACCATCATAAATATGAACCAGTTGCCAAGCATTTGAATTTTGGTCATGTGACCATGGGGATGCTTCAACAGTTGTAAGTATGAAAAATAATCATGTCCCTTTTTTCAGTGCCATTGTAACTTTGAATAGTCACTAAACAAACTGTTGTAAGTTGAGGACTACCTGTATTTACAAAAATCCCCATTGGAGAACCAGATAATATAAAATAAGATGTTTCAAGTAAGATAGAGAAATAGAAGAATTGATTTCTTAATTATTTGTGGGAACTATGCTTCTAAAAATAAGAATGGCAATCTGCTTATGATTAGGAGCTGTTGTGGCACCATGGTTAGAATGCTGTACTGCAGACTAATTCAGCTCACTGCCAGGAGTTCGATTCTCACTGGTTCAAGTTTAACTCAACTTTTCATCCTTCAGAAGTCAGTAAAATGAGGGCCCAGCTTGTTGGGGACAATATGCTGACTCTGTAAACCGTTTAGAGAGGGCTGTAAAGCACTGTGAAGCGGTATATAAGTCTATATTTCTATTCCAATTTATGTTAGTCTACACATAAAATAGGGTGGTGGTAACTTTTCTTCTCTCTTAAGATTGCATTCCTTCCAGTATAAACCATTGCACACAAAATGACAAAGTAGTAGAAAGTAGACTTCAAAATGTCAGGGGTTAAAAAATCTTTCTTACATTTCCCCCCCAGTCTTATTTTCTTTCTGAGATTCTACAGTGTATCTCCCTAGCAAAAGGATAATATTTCCAAGAAGTCTCAGTCTTGCATGTGGCTATATGATATAGTAATTCATATATAAATTACTTTTTAAAAAGATTTCTTTGCTCTTGTATGTTCCAGATTTTCCTGGATTTCCAGAGTTTGCATGTTTCATCAGGTGGTTGAAAATTCAGATGATGCAGGTTAAAATAACTTTTTTTTTAGGAGGACTGAACCAATACATGCTTTGTTTGGTGGCATTTTGGTTAAGCCTAATAAATGAAATGGCCCTGGTTTTAAATATGGTAGTGTTAGCTCTTACTTCCATGAGGCAATGCTGCCCCCTTCTGCAAGGATAGTTAATTGTTCCTTTTATTACAATTTATGATTTGATTGCAGGTTATTTTACTTTTTCAGAATTACAATCATACCTATAACAGCACATAAAGATGGCAGAGATCTTGCAAATTCACATTAGTCTCTTGCATTAGTTCTGATGTCTGGAAAATGTCCATGCAAGAATCTATCCATTAAAGCCATTCTAACTTCAAGTTAGCCATGAAGTTTAGGTACATGACCAGGGTATTCTTTGTAGTGCACTTATTTCATACAGGTAGTCCTTGATTTACCACAATTGAGACCAGAACTTCCATCTTTTAAGCAATGTGATCGCTAATTGAATCATACCTGATTTCCAAGTACTAGAAAGGTAATTCAAAATAATATGATTATATTATTTCATTACTTTCTTTCAAAAGTAAAGGAATATTGTAGTACAAATCTAATACTTGAAATTTGACAAGTGGACAACATAAATGGATCTTCTGTGCCCTTAGGACTGATACTACCACATTAGAAAGATAAATGTATGCTCCCTTTCACTCAGTAGATTGAGGATCTGATTGTGCTTGTCAATTGTGGTGGATTACTTATAGTTGTAGACGTTGTATAGATAAATGTAATGAATGATGGGACTTCTACAAAATATTAACTTTATTTAATTTATTAATTTATATAATTAATAATAAAATATTATTAAAAAATAATAGGTTGAAAGTGAATTAAATGAATGAGAAATTTAGGATGAATTTAAATAATTGCTAGATAGCAATTATTCAAATACATCATGTGTGTGTGTGTGTATAATATATATTTAAAATACCTTGTAAAATTATATTTTTTAAGAAATTGCTTTTTATTTTATAATAAAATATTTTTTAAACAAAAGAATATCTTTTTTTAAAGATGCTATTTTTTGCACCTTTTTGTTGCATTCATTAAATAAACTCTCATTAAGTGAATTGCATGGCCATTAAGCAAATCTGGCTTTCCCCCATGGATTTTCGTTATCAGAAACCCCCAAAGAGCTTAAAGGTGAACACGTGACCCAGAACACTGCAACCAACATAAATACAAGCTGATTGCCAAACTGCCTGAATTTTGATCACATGCACTGCAATAATCACAAGTACAAAGACCAGTCATATGTCACAATTTTTAGCAGTGCCTTAAGTTCAAATGATTGTTGAACAAATAGAATTCTTTATTGGCCAAGTGTGGCAATGTTAAATTGAGGACTATCTGTGTTTGCCATCTGCATAATGTCTCCCAAATTGAAGTTTTTGGTATTATATGTCAAAGGCTGCTCAAAAATACTTGGTCCGAGGGAAAATTTAAGTGTCTCATGTTTCCTGCAGGCTTTTAAATCATTCATGTATTTGCAAAATGAACGTACTTGGATGGTCAGTATGGTGCTCCTGAATATTACCATTGGTAACTATAAGATTTCTTGCTGCTCATTTTTCCAGAATTTAATCATAAAAATTAAATGGGAATTTAATTTCCCATCAATTTGAAGTATCAACATCTGGGTATCCAGAATTAACATCTGGGCTATATTAGGCAAGTATTTAACATAGACAGAATAATAAATATTATTGTGGTGCAGGTTTTGAAGATACCCAACTAAAAATCTGACAGGATAGAGATCCTCTAATGGTCAACCTACCCTGCAATTTTCATCCTATTCAGCCAAAAAAGTGAATTGGTTGCAGCTGTTTAATGCCTTCCCAGTGTAATCTGTGGACAACTCATGTTTTAGAAATTAAATCTTCAAATTACCCATACATCTTAAGAACATAAACTCAAGTCAATTCATGCCCTTTCTAAGACTTGAAGGTATAATTTGGGTAAAAGTGGGATTATATTAAATGTAAAATATCTGACTATGGGGCTGCACCACCATCTAAGATGGGCTTATGAGATCTGTGGCATCAGGTTGCTTACTGCTGTTTATATTCCATGTTAAACCTGACTGGCCCCTTCTTTCCTGGCCACACAGTGTAAATGTGAGTCAAAATCAGCCAGTCCCCAAATGTGAAAGTGGCAGATAAATAGTGTCCTCAAATCAGCTTAGAGGTCTAGAAAAATACATGAAATAACTTCATATTAAATAAGAATATATGTCTGTTACTTCAAAATTATCAAAGACCTTTAAAAGGTAAGTCTCTTTAAAACAACCAATGATACCTGATTTTCAGCAGCAATAACACCAGTAGTTTCATGTTATTTTTCTTATTCGAATTATCTTAGGACTTCTCCCTGTCTGTGCATTGTACAGTATTACATAGTTGCAATTTATTTGTTTGTTTCACTTTAAAAGATCTGTATGGCAACTCATCTTAAAACACAATTCTCAGCAGTTCTCAACTTCCACCATTGCTCTTGCATTTGCTATTGCAAAAGCTGTCAGCTTGCTAATTGCTTTAATGCACACATTTCATGGAATATCACATTTGGAGTAGTAAGTTGGTTTCCTTTCTCCCTCCCCCCCAACCCATCTATCAGGAACACAAGGCTTGGGATGGTGTATTAGTTTAAGGCTGGATTAGTGGCATATTAGTCTGATTCAGCATACCTCTTTGCATGTAGTTTTGCCTGTAGCTCGTATCCATTGCATTCAGTGGGGCTTTTCAATAGTCAGATATTGCTTGAAATGCTGTAGCTGATCCAAGCAGTATTAGTATCTTTGTTTTCAGAATTTCATGATTAACAACAGGCCCATTTCATAAGCTAGCATCATTTTGGCATCAATAAACTAAAGATGTGTCAAAATTGCTTAGCACATGTTGCCAGAGATGGGTGCACAACTCTGGACAACCACCAAATGACAGCACACAATGTGTGTTATTCTTTCTTGTTTTAGCTGCCATCTAATGGTTGCCTTTCCGTTATGATCAGCTGCTCTCTCTCATGCCATCATGAGTTGTGCAGCTGGGAGGATGAACATACGAAGCAGCAACACCAAGAATATGGTAAAGAATTGACAAAGAGAAGAATTAACTAAGTTAAGAATATTTGAAGAACAAGATATCTGCTTCATAATGTTGTAGAAAAAGAGGCAAAACGTTTTGGCATTTGGCAATTGTTGATTTTGTGTTTCTCCGACAATAAGCCCCCCCCCCCCCCCAATAGGAAGGCCCAGCACTATTTTATTGGCATGAGTGAAATTAAGCCCCACCTCCAAAATTTGGGTCTATTTAGGGGAAGGGAAGTGGGGCGGTGGGGCAAACTTGCCACTAGGAGTGGTGAGTGGTAAGGCGTAGCTTCCCGCAGACCGCTCTATGCAAGGGTGTGGGGGGGGGGGGAATTTAAGTCACTCCCAAAAAGATGGCCTAGCCATCTTTCCAAAGGTCAAAAAAAAAAAGGCCTGGCCTTATTTTGTGAGAAACACAGTAGAAACGGTTGTCCTTAGAAATGTTACCTCTAAATAATCAAAAAAATTTAGCATGAATAGCTTCATATTAAGGCCAAAGCAATCCGAGACACCTACACACAACTGGTATATATATTGTGATGACTTTCCAGTTGATAAAATCTTGGTCTGTGAATATCAGTGTCAAAAGTGGTCACAAGGTAGTGATGGTTATGTTATTACAACGTTTTACAGGAAAATACTTGAAGAAAAGTAATTCAGTCAAGAGATGAACACAAGTTTATGTAAAAAATGAAGTGTATTTCAGAATATTTGAACATCAACATGCAGGTACAACATAGATAAAAATTATTGCACCTATATTATGTGGCAATTATTCAAGTTTCTAAAACAGTTCTATTCCACATCACCCTCTGCTTGTCAGATTTCAAGCTTGAAAACACAACTCAGCATGGAACTGAGTTCACATCCTCCAAAACAACCAAAATCAACACACAGTGTAAACACACACAGAGCTTAAAATCATCTACTAGAAGTACGGCATTATCCTTCATGCCCGTAAGACAGAACTGGAGAAAGACTGCATCTTCCCCCCACAGGAAATAACAAACAAAAAATTCCAAATCACATCTTAATTCAGTGCTAATGAGGAAAAAAACTCACAAGTCATTCCTCGTACCCTGTTGTATTGTGAGCGTTCTTGTAGCATAACCATTACCATAAAACCTTAGGCATCCTTTCCCAGAAGTGGTTTTTAGCAAGGCTAAAAGTTTAATATTTACACTAAATATCAATCTGGTAATCTTGGGTTCTGTGAAGTATTATCAAATACATCAGCTGCATATGAAAACTTTTAAGGTTGGCTGAGGAAAAAAAGTGATCTTTTGATATCCAAAGAGGAACTGGACAAAGAATGTATTAAGATGGTTATTTCATATATCCTATGCCTAAATTAGAATTATTAAAATCATATTCATAAAACATGGAAATTTGTCCAACCACATCATCACCAAATGGTTTAACTGAATCACAAATAGATAATCTCTTTTCCTCAATAGTTTCTATTCATCCATTCCATGCCACAGGCTTACTTCTTCCAAGTGCTTTCAAGATGCTGAATTTTACCCTCTGTGGCATCTTGTCACAATTGCCCACCCTTCCTCTTTCTCTCTTCCTTTCTGGTATGGGGCCTAAATGGAACTTCCTTTCTTTCTTTTCTCTGTTATTAATAAAGAGCCATAGCTGAAAAAGTAGCAGTGAAAGACAACAACTTCTGCAGCCTTTAAGAGGTTTCCTGGTTATAGTAAAAAAGGCATATCAAAAAGGTAATACCTAGGTGATAATACATACACGTGCTAGCCTATATAGGCTAAACAGAAATGCAAATCCTTTGGCTGTTTTTGTGAATACTAATACTACAATGTACATTATATGATCCAGGCCTCAGATTAATATAGTGTAAATTGTAATTTTGTTTGTTTACATTATTCAAGTTCTAAGTGGCTATGTCATCAGCTCATATTAGCAACAATCCTTTTTTCTTAAATGTACTTGTCTATTAGAGAGCAGTGCAGCAAAATGACAGGATTGTAAAACACAAGGGATGATAAGAAAAAAATAGACCTGAAGGACAGTGCATAAGGTTAGTTATATGCATAAGTGGCAGGATAGACCAATCATACCTCACGAGATTATTATGAGTAATATTATTGGAGAAATTCAGAAGCTTCAAGTTAATATATGAAAAAGTCAACTGATTTTTATAGCACTGCCGCATACAGAGGGCGTTTCTTCTTTTACACGCATTCAAGCACACATCATGCATTTAGAGTGGTTAATGTTAAAATAATACCGGTTCAAAAATAAGTTGGTCCAAAACTGAAATCAAGGATAAAATATTAGGTACTAAATATTGAGGGGGGAGGGATACAAGACACCTAAATGTGATGATAAAGTTAATAGAGTTTAAAGAGTAAAATGTTCCCAGTTAAAAAGTATTTACTTACTTAAAAGTAAGTGTCAGTATTGATTTGGAAAACAGAAATGGTGCAGGAAGGGTTGATATAATAAAGAATAATAATAAAGTTATCTTGTAATTAACTACAAGGTTTGCCCTTGAGAATTATTTCATACACCATGTGATCATTTCAGCAGATGTAGGCTTTCAGACTATAAAATTATTTTCTCTGTTCACACATACAGATATATTCTGTTAAAAAAGGCTATGAGTCAAATTCACAGGTATTTTGCAGGGAGAGGGTTGAAATATCTTCTTTTGCCTTTAAATGATAGTAAGTAATAATCTTGAAATGTTCTATTGCTTTACTGAGTATATAGTATCAGTGCAGTGCCCTATATTTAGTTGTCATTATTTATTTTATTTTTTAAAGCACCAAACAATGTTGCCAAGCTCTCAAAAAGTATCAAAAGGATTCTAAGAAAACACAGGCATTTTGGAAATGTAGGTAAATTAAGCAACTAAATGACAGTTCGTTTGCATGATACTGGAGATTTTTCCTGAACAGTTACTTACTGAAGCTATAAAGGCTACTTTGCTTTTAGTGGCTCATCTCTGCCCCTCCCTGACCAATAAATACAGTACCTTCCTATCAGTTGTTCCCATCCAATCAGAACTTCCCTGCTGGGTGTTAACTCCTTCTGCTACCAACCACAAACCACAGGTTAAGGTGGGATGGTCTCAGATATTCACAGTCTCCAGCAGTGTCTGTGCTAGGGAGCTGCTAAAACTAGGGGAGCTGCTAATACACTTAGAGCTACAGTAACAGAAGTACCTTGTACCTCTTTTTAAATATTTGCTTGCTCTGAGCAAGGTAATATTGGTAAGGCAACTAGCATTAAAAATTCCCCAATGATGGAGTATCATACTATTTTTAAGGCAACAAAAAAAATGGATAAGAATCAAAACCCAAAATTTATTTTGACAGATTACTCAGGCGAGCCCTTTTAAAAAAAGATAGTAATCCACTGCATAATCTAACAAAGTTGTGGAAGATAACAACTATGTGAGAAAAGGCGTGCAGTGGCATTAAGAATTGTAAAAGAATGTTATTTATTCATCCCTATCAACATAATGATATTAAAATCTGGAATTAAAGACAAACACTTGGAGCTAGTGTCAAAATGTATCCTTGTCAAGCAAGCAGCCTTATATGGTATATAAAACAAAATGACATTTTGAGGGGAGGAAAAAAAGAAAAACACTCAAAAGATAATGCACAGGATGCTCCAAATTAAAAGGAAAAGGAGGGGTGATTTTGCTTTAAAGATACCCTGTAAAGAGGGATTGAATGGCAAATGCTATGTACAAAAATAGAATTGCAATGAAAAAGTTGAGAAATTGAAACACAAATCTACAAAAAATAGATGTATAGGTTTCTTGATTTATATTTGAGTTCAACTAATGTTGTCTTTGTTTCTGAATGGAGATGCTGCTATATTCTTTTTCACAGCTTCAACTTTTGACCGCAGGAAGTCTTTTGTTTGGGACTGACCTCCAGCCTCACTGATGTTGCCTGGCACTGGAGCAGTTTCCTTTTCTGAACTCAAACTATCATCTGGTCCAGAAGAAATCCTCATGTTCCAATTCCCATCTGCTTGAACTTCAAGTAGAGGTAGTTGCCATCTCTCTTCCAAAATTTCAGAAGCATCAAACATACCAGGCTGTGACTTTTTTGGTATTTTCTGACATTCTGACTCCCAAGAAAGCGGATTTTCTGATGTAATGTGAGAATCACAAATTTTAATGAGACCACCTGTATTGAACATTTTGGTTGACTCTGGATTCAGATCTTCCAGTAGTGTCTCCTTTGAGCCTTGTTTGGACAGGCTTTTATCTTTTCTATCTTTTTCAACTTTTTTTGAGCTGGAGATGTTCGATCCCACTGCACCTAATGTACTCCTTGCACTTGTCAAATGAGTGGGACAAACTGTTTTTCCACTTTCAATTGAAGCATCAAGCATAAATGTTGTATTGCCTATAGGACAACTTAGGTTTTTATCGCTTGGGTGACTTTTGTGTTTTGAAATTCCCACTACAGAAGACAAAACTTGTTCTTCGACTTTAGGAGACATTTGTTCAAAAACTTTGCCAAAATTTGTCAGATTTTCAATACTAGCATTCTCCTTCATAGATTGATACTCCCAATTCTGAGATGCATCTTTGCAGTCTATTTGGCTTATTGATGGAAGAGAGCTTGTATTAGCTGTGCAAGAAGAAGAAAGTGCTAACAAAGGCATTTTGTCATGAAACAACAGATAGGTGGCTTCTTCGGAAGTGGATTCCTTTGTATTATTTTTGCCACCTGCTATTTCTGAACAGTCACCTTGACCAAACTGTTGGAATCTTACTGGAAGGCACTTCATCTGCTCTAGACCATCTGTACTTTTTTGGATAATCTGTATTTCCTTAGGATCTTCAGCATCTTTAAAACAGGTACCCTGTTGAACAACAGCTTTCTTACCTTGTATTGATTCAGTTGCTGTCTTGCATTTTGACATTAACTGTATTGGTCCAAAGTCCTCAGGTTTTCCTGTAGAGGAAGCTATTGCACAAATTTCAGACTGGGACTCATTTATGCCAGTCACCAATGCCCTTTCCACATCTTTTTGTTGTGGCTGATTTACCTCACTCTGCACATTGCCCATTTTTGGTTCCTCTGGAAGAAAAGCATCATCTTCCATGCTATCTTTGCTTTCTAATCTGGAACAAGGCTTCACATCCTCAGTAAAAGGATTACAAAATTGGCGTTCTCTAATGAAGGATGGCCTGTCCAATCTTTTCCCATCTTGACTATCTTCTGACCCTTCATCAGTTTCATCTTCAGAAGAATCTACTTCTGTAATGGCCTCCTGCTTCTGTAGAGATTCTCTTCTTTCTACCCTATCTTGTCGAATGGCCCCAAGTTTTCGGGAAGAAGGCTTTTGGAGTGTCCCTTTTTCTACTGGCCCAACTTTACTTCCAGATGTTTCATTTATTGACTCCTGCCAACTTTGGAGACCCAGATCTCTCTGAAGCATGTCCTTTTTGAATTCAGAATGGGAAATATCCAAGCTATGTTTACGTGAAGAGGGCAGCATTTTTTCTGAGGAAGATAGAGAAGAGGTCAGTTTCTCAGCTGACTGGACTCTTTTCAACAGTGGTGATCTTGGTGGTTCAGCACTCTTCGGGCGTGAAATCTGCCGGGCCAAAGGGGGAGAGGAATGTAACTTTACAGGGAAAGATTGCATGATGCTTGAACTACCAACTGAATGCCCTGGCAAAGGGGAAGGGGAACGCTGAGGTGATGTGGATTGTGGAGTGGGTGAAGGTGTATGAGCTAGTGGTGAAAGGGGAATGTTTCCAGCTGATTTACGTCTTGGAGATCGATACTGTCGTTGAAGCTTTGGGGCTAGTCCATGTAATGAACTGGGCCTGATATGGCCTGAACTAGCTGGAGAATTGGGAACACTAGAACCAGGCGAACTGCTCTGAGAAGAGTTTCCACCAACTGTAAACATCAAAAGAAGAGAATGTTAAATCTCAAGCACTTTGTGAGGCTGAATTTAAAGAAATGAAGACTAATGCAATCAAAACTAGATATGCAATAAAGTGCAAATGCGATAAAGTTCTATCAACCATACTTTATTCCTCATAAATGCACTGTACTTCAGTATTATTTTATAGCATGTCTTGGTTGTCTTTTGGAGGTCTTTCTTTTTTTCCTCATACTAAATATACTTTTTGAGAAATATACTCATTAGTAGCTGCATATTCTAGCTCTTCTGCTTATTTATGTTGGTCATAAACTCTGCACTATATCCTAACCTTTGGAGTACAAAAGGACTTTTCCTCCAGGAAGCTTATTTGTAGAATTGTTTATTCATACCCATATTGTAATTTTAGCTGCTAATGCATCCACTCACTGTCACACTGAGGAAGTAATATTGATAGTATTTATATTAAAAAGTGAATGGGGTATTTAAAAAAGTAAAAGACAGTATAGCAATTAAAAGTATAAGTTGCAAAAATCACCCTAAAATAGTATTTCATGATATCTAACATTTTATGCTTCTTAAATATTAAGAGCTTAATATATTACTCTCACACTAATACATTCCTTGGAGCACCCTCCCTGCACCTGGCAACCCGCCTCACTAGTTGCTTGGCTGTTTTTCTGGGATCTTAAAGATCCCACCATGACCTGTCAATTGGCTTGCAGCTGTCATTTCTTATGTATAGAAATGAGAATTTGGATGGTTTTTTCCCTCTCTACCTTCCACTTTTAGAAAACACATTAAAGCCCCTGTCCAACTCCACCAACGGATGCAAAGAGGATGTAAAATGTTAAAAAACATTGGAAAACGCTATGCATCTGTTGTGTACTCATTGCATACATGTTTCATATGCTCTATCTGTCGAGCATCCGTCCGCTGAGATTTCATCTGCTCAAGAAGTTTTGAGCTGCACAAAACTTTGTGAACGGATGAACTTTCCGCTGTGTACGATGTAAATCCGTGACATACGAGCAACAAATGTTCTATGTCCGTTTATCATCCATTAAACATCCGCCGTATTCTCTCTGCATCCTCTGGGCATCCCCTCAACTCACATCCGCTGCAGCTGAAAACGGAAAGAGGGAGGAAACAAAAGGTACACGGAACGTCTACACAGCGTTAGTAGCACGGAAATAGAAAGGATGAGCAGTGAACGGTTTGCATCCTATATAAATCTTCTAGGCTTCCTATGAACATCCGTTTAACATCCCCACTACATCCTACCCCCGTCTGTTCTTTTCCTTTCTTTTCCGTTCTCTTTATGCAAATTTTTGCCACTTTTTGGAGCAGATGAACAACAGATGGAGCACCTCCAAAATTTTGCTCGTCCGCTGAGTCCTTTTTGCATACGTTTTGCATCCGTCGGCCAGTGGGACCTAGCCTTTAGTTAAAAGTATCTGATTCAAGTATTCTACCTTCTATTCCATTTTTACCTGATGGAATTCAAAGACCAGTCATTGTGCAGGGTGCCAAGATGCCTGACTCTCTGGGCAGCATTTATTCCTTTTATATGGTTCTTTACAAGTAGCAAAAGGCAACATAGATACAGCATTAGGATTGGTGAAACCCCCCACCAATCCTTAAGAATAGTGGTGATGTTAATAGATGAGATCATTGTACAAGTTCGGGACTTACCAGCCTGGGACAGGGAATGAGATCATGCAAAGAGGCCCATGTGTATTAGACACAGCAGTATGCTGCATGCACCCTCTACAGGATCTCTATTGTTACTACATTTACCTAAATGTGCAGGCTCAGGAGTAGAGCGGTAACCCTGTGTTGGAGAACGAGGAGAGAGATTGTGCGTAGGTGAACCAGGAACACTTTCCCCAGATGACAGAGAACGGTTAAGGGAAGATAAACTTCTACTTGTGTGAAGCAGGGAGGCCTGCTTGGTAATCTTCCTGAATAATGAGCTCTTCTTCTTACTGGAAAAATGAAAAATATGGGTAATCACAAGCAAGAGAAGCAACCAAATGAGATCGCAAAGGCGCTTTTTCAAGAGGCAACTGGACTTTCTGATTTTTTCTTTGAAAACATTTCACTTCTCATCCAAGAAGCCTCTTGAAAAAAGGGCCTTTGTGACAACTATGACTTTCATGACTGAGAATCTCCATAGAAACTAAACAAGATCCATAATGGGTCATTAATTCATTATTTATAACAATTTATAGTAAGAGTTATTTTTAATAAATTATCATAAATAATAAGAAACTGAGTAGAAAATGAAATCCCGTTAACATTCAACTACAGTTCAAGGAACTCTGTATACCATTTTTGATATTATGTAACTTTTATAGTGTAAAAATAACATTTATTTAACCATACTTACAATTATTATTATAAATGACTTAAATTTTACAAACCTTTCCTGCCCGTCTTTTGTTTTGTTTTTCTTGTTCCTTCTAGCCATTTTCGATTTATAACTGGCCTTGCGTGCTGGTCCCAATTTGATCGATGTGTTCTCAAAAGGTGTCGTGGATATGGACACTTTATTTCCACTCTGGTAGAAAGAAAACCACATATTCTAATTTTTGAAATGTATTTCTTTATATGAATTGGTATAACCAAACATGAAAGCAAGGGAATGTTCCAGTTTGTAACTGAATGTCTTAAATTCCTTTTATCTTGTCTTTTCCTTTCAAAATATAGTTTGTTTTTAGAAAGTGCCACTAGAGGGATTTTTTGAATCAGACTTCTCTCACTGATTAAACAATGTTTTTTCTAGTTGAATGACAGCTGAAGAGATTATGAATATAAAATCTTATTTATCCAATATAAACTTTGTAGAGTACCTGGAAGATAGTCGAATATCACCAGAAGCATCACATTAGAAATTCTATCAAGCAGCATGCCTATCTAATACAGACTCCCGTTTCTAGCTTTAGATTTCTTTGTTGTTCCAAAGAACTGAAGAATCACAAACTATCATAGATTATGATTCAAAATATCTTTTTCAATTACTTCCAAAGCAAGTATCTAGACAAAGCAACTGACTAAAATGTACCTGCCCCACAGCAATTCCCTTGCAGGTGTTCTGTTTATTCAATGAACAGTCATATTTCAATATAATCCTTGAAGAAATGGTTTGTTTACTTATCAATGGGCATTATACAATAGGATATATTCCAGAAAATATTCCAAACTGCGATTAATTGGCTATTATTTCCTATTATTTATAAATGAACAAAGATTTTCCCCAAAAAGGATATTATTTGAGGACTAGGCCAACACAATAATTCTGTATTGGGAATACTCTCTTGAAGGACTTTTGTAATTTACAAATAAAGCAAACAATAATTGCACATAAATACACAATGCAGTAAAACCTAAAATAACCAAACAATACTTAACATTGGATAATTTTTATTAAGACTAGAATCTTAACATCATATGTGCTGAATATAGATTTGAGAAAATATCTACTGCAAAGGATTTTATTGCAATAGTGAACAGGTAGAATCAGTGGGTTATGTTCCAATGGTTTGAAATTTTTATGCAGGGGCTCATCAGAATCAAATCCAGCTTATATTTATATGATACTGGGCAGATCTACTTATGAATATAAGTCTTGCAAAAGCCAAATTTTGACAGTGATAAATCAAAGATGCAATTATTTAATTAGGTGAGGGGGGGATATTTATGGTTTCAGTTCCATTCCATCCCTACCCCCAGTTATGTCATGTAATAAATTTTTCAATGTTTATCTTGATTTATTTTCTATGGAATATCTTGACTATAATTAACATACTGCTACTTGTACTATTATATTTTATACCGCATACAGATTTTTTTGCCTCTGAATCATTATTAACTTCTATTGTGTGCCTAGTCCAGTTATAAGATTTAGAAGTTGTTTGCCATTGCCTCCTTTCTAAGGCTGAGAGAAAGTGACTGGCCCAAGATCACTCAGTTGGCTTTGTGCCTCAGATGAGACTAGAGGTTACAGTCTCTTGGTTTCTAGCCTGATGCTTTAACTCCTATACCAAACTGGCTTTCCCTTAAATAACCTACTTGTTTAGCAATACTTTTATCCTTCTACTTAAATCATACAAAACGTAAGTGTGGATCGCAATACTTGTAATCCCATACAAGAAAATAATTAAATTCAATCAGTAACATCTTGAAAATACCCAAGAACTTTAAATGAATTAAAAATGCCCTCAAGTTATGCTTGTCTCCTAATAAGTCCATCTTTCTAATTTTCTTGATAAAAATATGGATTAACCAACCACTGCCATTTTCTCAGGACCCTTTGTTTCCAATTTTTCAGACTAATCTGAAGCCAAGCCTGGCATTTCTTGGTGGTGTGGTCTTCTATGCAAGTAATAATCAGCACTGATTCTGCTTAGCTGCAGGATATAAACAAAATTGGTTTGGGGCTGCCACCTGACAACCCAGATTTACAAAGGCTTGGAAAATTAAATCGTAGCCTGGCACCAAAAATACTTCCTTGATAGGTCCAAGGACAACTGGCAACATTTCATAATCAGAATATCCTTATGAAGAAGAAAGCGGAGGTACTCAGAGATCCATTTTAAAAACTCACTGTATATACAGTCGAATATACAATTATATTATGATGAGGCTTGATGAGCTGTACTAGCTCACAGCACTTTTCAGGAAGAAAAAGATTTTCATGGCTTTGGGTCATTAAATATGTAGAAATGCTAAGAGGTGATCCCCTCATCAAGCCTTGGATAATATATCTTCAAATTTCAGTTAGCAAACTAGCAGCTGCTTTTTAATTGCAATTTCTAAATCTTCTTCAAAGAGCAAATATATACAATGCATGACACCAATCCAGCAGTGTCAAACTCAAGTTTCACAGGCTGGATCCATCCCATGGGTGCTTTGATCTGGCTCACAAGGCCACCTTTGAAACAGCAAAGGACTGGTCCACAGTGCCTCTGCCAGCAAAAACAGAGCTCGGGAGGGCCACCTACAGTTCTCCCAATTTCCGTTTTTGCTGGCAGAGGGTTGAAGGGGGCTGTTGCAGCCAAAAATGGAATTGGAAGCGTGTTTCTGCTGGGAGAGTGCTCGGGCCACCACAGGTATTGCTGACACTAGTGATATTGAGCTGGCCACGCCCACCCTGGCCACATCCCCCGCAGGGTCAAACACAACCCTGATGCGGCCCTCAGCGAAATCAAGTTTTACACCCCTGCAACACCCCTTACTATCTGGAGGCCATGAAAACATCACTAGGCTGCAACTGCAATATCAGATTTTTAAAAAGTATTCTGTGCAACCTGACCATCCTATGGAAAAAATCATTTTAAATACTTTGAAGTTACTGGAAACATTTTTTTTACTAAATATTTGAGTTGATGGACATCACTCCTATTGTACAGCAGGCATCAATTTTCAATCATTACCTTCAGGACCAACTCTACCACTTCCGTATGAACCAATCCGTGCACAGGCTCTCCGTTCACATGAGTTATCAAATCTCCTTCTCTTAGACCAGCCTCACTTGCTGGGCCACCTTCTTCTACATGCTGTAATGACAGAAAACAAAGCTAAATAATAATAGCAATATATTAATAATCTGTTTATATTAAACACATTCCAATTCCATGCATAAACAACTATGCTTCTGGTTGTATTTAGGGCATTTCACTTACAAATCATATGCAGTCTGTCCTAGCAATGTTCAAGTATTCTCTAGTGTTAGTAATACAGAAATTTCAGAATCAAAAGGGATAAACAATTAAATGTAACAATGACAAATATGACAGGTTTAACTTCCAGGTATAACATGATGACCTGAAGACAGCTCTGCATAAATGGAGCTGACAACTGTGGCAAAGATCAAGGAACTAGTGACTGGATTGATTCTTTGAAACCTTTCTGGATAAGGAGAAGATAGAATATCACCCACATGTGCTCTAAATAACTACTCCTTGTAAGGAGACAGCAGGACAGCAATTTTTTTGTGGGTTTGAACACCAGGAGACAATGGAATAGCCATCTTGCCTGCAACCACAGCAGAAGCTTTTAAAGGACATTATATTTGCAAACCTCACTTTCTAATAATTTTCAGAAATTGCTCATTAATTACGTCTAAGCTACTTGAGAATGTCAAGTTTGAAAATGTCACGTGAGTCTACCTTCAATCCTGAATGAAAGAAAATTTAAATCATAAGCTTAAGAATTTGAACAATATGAAATAAGCAGCAAAAATCTAAATATTTTGATCTCAGAAATGGTAAATGTACTAAGGGGCCAGATAAAATTGGAATATTGATACATTTTCCCATGAAATAGATTCTGTTTGGGTTTTTACAAGGCATATGAAAGAGAAGCAATTTCATAACTTCAAACATAGGACATTAGAGGTTGCTAAAGGTTTTGGTGGGAGAAAGATTTACAGGCTAATAAAATGTTGCAGAACATAACATTGAAAATACTTCTGAAGAATATATTTCTGAAGAATGAAGTTAAAAAGTAGTATCCACAATATCAGCATGTCAATCATGATGTCTGCCTCTACATAACGACTTTGTCCAAAAAAATGTTATTAAAGAAATGACAGATGTAGAACATTTTTATCTAGCAAGATAGAGATAGTATTAAAAGTGAATTTAGAACTGGCTGAAGTTTTAAAATTTAAAAGGAAAATACAAATGACAAACAAAGAGACTGACGAATAGAAATCAAATTATGTGAGAATATTTGAATGCACTGTAGATTATGACTGTTAGAAGTAAAAGGAAGGAATATAAAGTTGGTTTATTTGATCAAGATGTGTTATTACATTTGGCAACTTTTTATGGACTTTCTGCTGACACCAGGACTAAGAAGATGGTGTTTTATGGATTTGTTTATAGATGGAATATGAGATAAAGACTAAATATCTGCAATCTTAGAAGATGTAAAGAATCTGTAAATTTGCTTATACTTGTGATGAAGGTTGAAAGTAACTTTTTTATATATTACTTTTTCTGTATTATGTTCTTACTTTTCTCCCTCTTCTATTCCCTTTTTTCATTTTTTTGTTTAGTTTGAATTAGATGCACCTATTATAATTATTTTTTTAAAAAAATGATATATAAAAATGTCAAAAAAAATACAGTTCTGTTTGTTACATGGGGCTATGTTCATTGGCAACTCTATGCATAATGCAATTTTTGTAAGGTCATAACAAATAAGGGTCAGAAATCAATTTACTGAATTATTATATTTCCTATTATGATTATACTGCTGCTAATTAGCTTCAAAGATCAATTTCTACTTAAATAAACACTGAATAAAACCTGTAAGGAACTTGGAACATAATTTTACTTCCCTTCAATTGTGAACATGCTATAATAGACAATATCCATTGTGAAAAATAATCCAGGCAAATAACAAGATACTTATAAGGAAAATAATCAAAGCAAGATAAATTATAACAAGGCTGAATTAAACTCAAAATCCTAAACAATTATCTGAGAAGGCAGTAATGCTTTAAGACATGTAACTAAGTCTAAGTGCATGTGTAAAAAAACAACTACCTAAGGCTAGAGAGATCTGAAACAAACAATCACTGTCAAGACAATTCAGAAAGAATTAAATCTAATTAATCTATAAGTTTCAACTTTGATATTTCCATGCACATACATCAACTGCATATATTTTCTTTTATAAAGGAAGTCATCATTCCAGAGGTAATTCTGGGAACGATTGTTTAGGTATAAGCAAGGTTTTTTTGTTAAGATACCACACATTGCTCTAATTTTCAAAGCAAGCTCTTACTAAATTACAATATATCATGACATAAAAATCCAATAAATCCAAGCATACCCAGACTATGTGATGTACTGAATAGATATCACTATTCCCCATGTAGACTCTAATTGCACGAAGTGAAAAGCCATAATTCTTCCCAGCTCGATGGATGATGATTGGTGGTTTGGGATTCGTAACAGCAGGAGAATAGTCTCGGCTTGGAGATGAGTCTCTTGAAGATGGATTGGACGAGAGAGAATGAGGTGACATTGGACTAGCCAATGGCGAACAGGTATGGTGTTCTACATGAACAAAGAAAATGTTTCAAATTAGAAAACCTACTTTTCAAAGGAAAATAAAACTGGCAGTAACATGTTCATGGGGAAAAAGGCTTTCGGATTGTGGAATCCTGAAAGTTGCATTTTATTTTTCTTCCCCATTGTGGAAAAAGATGCTATAATAATACCAACAGGCAAATGGCAACTTGGTATTTGATTATACTGGTGCAATTCAAATATGTGCTGAAAAATAAAATATTTTAAACTATGAATTTCTTATTCAATTTTTAAAGAAACTACACATTAAAATGCACCAGGTTTAATCTGTCATGAACCACAAAAATGTATTCACAAAGAAGCTATAGGAAAATTAAACCTAACTGCAGATTGGATAAAACATTTTCCTAACTCTTAACAAAAAACGACAGTGTACACAGCAAACGAGATAACTATGCTTGGTTTCGTATCACAAATCACTAGTCGAACACTTCCCAAGTGTTTAGGACTGTGTGATGTATCGGCGGATTATGCGAGCAGATCCCAGTAAGGTGGCCTTCTGTAGCTGACCAATGGTGATTTTGTCAGCACCAATTGTTTTCAAGTGCTTGCCTGGGTCTTTAGTTACAGCACCCAGTGTGCCTAATACCACTGGAACCACCTGCACTGATCTATGCCAGAGTCTCTGCAGTTCGATTCTCAAGTCCTGATATCTAGTGATTTTTTCAAGTTGTTTCTCGTTGATTCTGCTGTCATCAGGTATGGCAATGTCAACGATTCACACTTTTTTCTTCTCCACAATCATGATATCTGGGGTGTTGTGTTCCAAAACTTTATCAGTCTGTATTCAGAAGTCCCACAGTAGTTTTGCATGCTTATTTTTGACCACTTTTTCAGGCTTATGGTCCACCAGTTCTTTGGTACAGGCAGATGGTAGTTGTGACACAAATTCCAGTGGACCATCTGAGCGACTGTGTTGTGACGTTGTTTGTAGTCAGTCTGAGCGATTGTCTTACAATAGCTCAGTATGTGATCAATGGTTTCATCTGCTTCTTTGCAGAGTCTGCATTTGGAGTCATCAGCAGATTTTTCTATTCTGTCTTTGATTGAATTTGTTCTGATGGCTTGTTCTTGGGCTGCAAGAATCAGGCCTTCTGTCTCTTTCTTCAGTGTTCCATTGGTCAGCCATAACCAGGTCTTTTTCTTATCTACTTTTCCTTGGATCTTTTCAAAGAACTGTCCATGCAGTGCTTTGTTACTGTCATCCCACCTTTGTCCACCCCCCACGGGGTGCCACCTTGACATGGAGGGGGGCTTAACTGCTCCAATGAAGCTGAGAGCTGTGCTGGTGGTAGTGCAAACTACCAGCAGGTCCAACCATGTCAGAGAGGTCTTGGCCGAGGAGCAGAACTGAGTGCACCCAACAACTCATGCAATGAATCATGGTGAAACAACCAAACGAAGCCTATACTGGCTCGGTCATCACCCGGGTTAACAAGGACTGTGTTGGGTGTTGGGGAACCTGAGCATCCATCAACAAGTGAGCTACAGGCCATGGGTCCCATAGCTGAGCAACCAGGGCATGAGCCTGCAGGGCTACTGGAAGCTAAACAACCTCAGAAGCAGCAGAAATACACTATGTCAGAGAACCGCACCAGAATGAAATGCTACTACAAAGCAGAACCAGAAAAACGAGGCTATCAAAAAAGATTATTATTGTTGTTGTTGTTGTTTGTTGTTGTTGTTAAATAAATTTCAGGTTTTGAGAGTTCATAACAGGGCTTTCTTAGATGGTATCATCTTTCCTTAGGGGTTAGGTGGCACCCAGCCAGAAAACATATATTTCTCCTGTTGGAATTGTCAACATAATACTACGTAAATGGCTAATATGAGCTTCATGATCCTTGGAAATTATTTATCAAATATGTTTGAAATGATTTCTCATTTATGATTTCACAAATCATTTGATAAATCATTTATGAAACGATTTATCAAAACAAGTTAGATTTAAAAGTAACAATGTGCTAATCATAGCTATGATAGAACGATCAGAGTGAAATCCCACTCCTTATTGCAGCACAAGCTTATCCATGGCAAAATTACTACTGTATATTCAAGGTAGAATATTGTGGTTCCTGGCAAACCCAGAAAAAGATGTAAGATAGTGGTTACTGTCACATTTAGCTGTCGTCTGTTTTGTTTTGATTTTTTTAAAGTCATTAAACAGATAGGTTACCGGAAGGGATCAGGAGGGAGAGGGCAGTAGCTGATGCTGACTTGATCACTTTATTGACAGGCCGTGGAGAGGTCCGCTTTTCCCCAGAATCACCCGAAAGTAGCCGGTGTCGAGCTCGCCGCACAGCCAGATCACTGGTAGCCTTGGGTGTCATAAAGTCTGGACTTTCACTGCTATTGCTGCGTGTATAATGATCACAGACCTCTGTAGTGTTCCCACCTACATTTTTTTTAAAAAAAAAAAGGTCAGAGCCACATGGAATTTATATTGGCCTCTCCTCCAAAAGTCGGTGTATTATATGGCCCACCAGTCTTTAAAAAGCGATATATTTAGAGCCGCTTTAGCACTTCTGCCACTCCACTAGCTGTGGAACAGCTGAACAGCACTTCTGGTATTTGCAGCCCACGAGGATTTCTAATTTATCAATGTGGCCCTTTCCCCTCAACAAGTTGTACAGGCCTGGTCTAATAGGCCAAATTTCGATCACAAGCCAAGAATTAGAGACAATGCTGCCAGTCCCATATACCTATAAATGTTGTGCTGCTCATACTACTGACAGTTGAAGAAGGAGTTTTTAGTCCATCGTTATCACCCAGTTGGAGTTCTCTTTTTATAGACTGTTCTGGAATTAGATAAGGAAGACATTCCCGAGGTTGTGTTATAGGCAAAGATGTCCCATCCAACTGTTTCTTTTTTCCATCTTCCTCAGTTGAAACAGCAAAATGAGGCATTTCGAGAAGCCCAGAACAATGCCGACGGACAGTTAGGGGTGGGCTGGAGTCACTCTCTGTATGAGAGGATTCAGACACTGAGATATGTTTACGCAGTCTGAAAGAGAACAAAAAAACATCACTCAGTTTTCATGCAACAGTGTTTTAACTAAATCCATTAATGGTCGTAAAAGAACATAATAATACTAAAATTAGGCCAAGATAATTAATTTGAACTAATACATGAAGAAAGAAAGTAGACACAAGGAAAAAGACCAGACTGAACTTTATTTTTATTTATTTATTTATTTATAATTTATTTACATTTATATCTTGATTATTTTTTATAGCAGTGGTCCCCAACATTTGTGGATTGACTGTCCAGCTGGGGCTGGAAAGGAAGCTGGGCAGCATGAATGGTGGGCCGATGCACGTACATACAGCTCTTGTGTGAGTGGCAAGCCAGCGCACATGCACGCAGCTCGACTTGCGCGAGTGGTGGGCTGGCATGTACCCATGCTAGTTTGCCAGCCTGCCGTGCATGTGCACAAGTGCTCGCCACTCCACCGCACATGCACATCAGATGACCACTGGCCCACCATTTGCGCAAGTTGAGCTGCGCATGCATGCTCATCCAGCCACTCACACGGTCCAATTCCAAATAGGCCATGGCCGGGTAGTGGGACGTGGCCCAGTGGGCCTGGACCCATTTTACAGGAAGCTTGTGAGTGGGAATTTCCTTAAGATAATTTCTTTATTAACAGCTCTACAAATTAGTCTGTACTGAGAACGAGTTATGTGTCCAAAGTCACCCTGTGAGCTCTCAGGGGATCTAGAATTTGAGTCCTCCTGGTTCTTAAGACAGAGGCTGTTGCAGATGCCCTAGTGGATCTTGCTTGAGCAGGATATTGAACAAGGTGTTATTTATAAATCCATAACTTAGAAATTAGAAATTCTAATTCTATGAATTAATCTCATCCCAATCACCCTTTTTTCATAAAGCTAAATTAAACATTGTAGTAAAATTACATACTGATTTCTGATTTCACTGGGATTTAAGGAATCTGTAATATTTGTAATGACTAATGGATGCTGGATCTGGATGGAAAAATGAATCTGAATGCCTTAAAACATTTTTAAGTTTCCTTCTGCAAACAATAAAAGAATTGTAGCTTGAAAGATTGTTAAACCACTGATATTCAGAATTCTTTTAAAGAAAGTATGCTCAACATAGTAAATAAGGCTAATTGAAAAGTTTGCTTTTCACTTTTCTAAATTCTGCTGTATTGTACCATGAATGACTGTGTTTATATTAATTATTATAATTATTTCAAATATTTCAAATAATTGGTTTACTTTACATTTATTTTAGCAATGTTTCTCTACTAACTGTTATCAACTAAGTACTTAATTTCAGAAATAAATAGTAATACACCTGGAATATAATTTTAGACCAAGATTGACCAAGCATTTTGGACTTAGGTTCACATTTGTGGGTGAATGCTTCAGGCAGTCTAAGCTGGTAGAATGAAATCATACAATGAAACCACAGTGATACCAAACAATGATACTGTACTATGACCCATGATTTTAGATTTTTGAAAAGATTTTAATGAAGGCAAATTTTAATAGCAGAAGATACTGATTTTGATTATTGGTATATAAATTATGGACTGCTTTATAGCATGTGAATTAAAATACATTGTTAAATGTGTCTATTCACACATGGCTTTTTTCTCTCTTCAAAAAGTATCCCTTTCCCCAAAAGATAAATAGAACAGTTAAAAAGGTATTCACACAAACTCACATTTCAGGGGATCCAATCACCCAGCTGCGGTCTCGACTCTTCAAGCCCACGAGGCTATCATGTCTGTCATCCTTTTCTTCACTGAAGCTCCGTTTGGTGGGCGGTGGTGTTTTTCTCTCTTCATGGATAGAAAGACGTTCCATGCTGCTATATACCTACAGGTATAATGTGACTGTTCATCAGAAAACTAAATTATTCAGAACTTAAATACTGATTTTGGTTATGACTTTTGATTAGCTACTATTACTTATCTGTAATTGTATTCTCCGGAATTCATGAAATCTGAGAATTTAAACACATAAAACTGTAAACCTGTGAAGAGTGCTATACAAACGATTCTAAAGTTTATAGAATTGTTTAAAGTACATCAACCAGTACCCTCCATGTATAGTGAAATTAGGCACAGCTGCCATCATATCTCTTCAATTCCCAAGACCAACAGGGAGATTCTGAAGGAACAGTGAATTACTTGAGACCAAGCATAATGGGATGGCGGACAGTGTGGATTCACAGATGACCATTCAATGTAAACTACCATTACAAATAAAACCACATCTTTTAAATGAACTTTGAAATACTAGAAATAAACATTAATCCTGGAGAAATTATGTTAAATAGTGCAAATAAAGAGAGAAAACACAACTGGCTTCTAAAGAATGAAGTGACAGTTTTTGAAATTATGAAAAAAAAAAAAAACCAGACAAACAATGCCTTGATTCAGGACAAGGGTTAGGACTGACTTCAGAAGGAAGGAACTATCTGGGTAAATGTTTATCTTGTCCCTATGAAAAATAAGAAAAGCAGATTCTCATTGTAAGAAACCTCAACAAAATAGCTGTTAGAAAAGTTATTATCAATGGGAAAAATGTATTCAAAATGGTATCTTTAGGCTCAAAAGATTTTGACAGTAATACAGAAAGAACTGTTAGTGCACATGATAATTCAAAAGTTATACCCAGACAACTTTCAACCTTTGTGTGCTCTCTTGAAGCAACACCCCATCAGAAAAGGAAATCTGAATTTCCTCTTATGTCTTACTTTCATGTCTTTCACTGATAATGGATGCTATTTAGATTTACAGAACTGTTGAGAGTCAGGCAGTGTACATGTTTAAAATCATCATCACCACCTGCATTCTTGTTCTTACATTGACAAGAGTCTCTCAAGTTAATCTATAGTAGCCTAGGAATCTCCTAACATTCTCTGGCATATGAACCATAAATGGGGATATCTACTTCCACAAAAAATGATGGAATTGATGTTTAGTCATTGGCAAGATGGAGTGGTACCCTTGATAAAGATAAAAACCATAGGGTTCCCTCACAGGCAACAGAAAATTCAATTAGTCTCCCTAAGAGATACTTTTGTTCCCAGACACTATTTGGGATATAATAGAAACTTTGGAGAAAAAGCATGCTCCCAGACAGAGAACTGCAAAGTAAGATAACTAAGATGTGCACATTTAATAAATGTAACTGGTATATGACCTTCACCAAGGCAAACAGGGCATAGTTTATACCCATCCAGGGGGAAATTAACAAAATGGAGTCCTTCTGATGGACAGTCAGATGCCTACAACAAGAGCACAGTGATGGCCTGACAACTATTGGGAATCTTGAGAAAGAACCAACAGAAGAATAAATAAAATAAAATAAATTAGGAAGGGAAAAATCCTTTCTATTAAGCAAAACCACAGGATTGAATGTGCTAACACTATAAAAAAAAGTAGGAATTTGATGGACTTTCCAGGAGCAGAACTTTTATTAACAATACTGTATGCTTTAAGAAATTCAGAATGGAGCTCTATGCAAACACTTAACCTATATAGTCATGATGAAGAATAAAAAGATAATTGAATCTAAAACTTTCTCAGAGTGGAAGAAATGAACCATACTAATATATTTTATTTATATTTATTTCTTCACACATACACCACACACATACATAATTAAATATATAACAATTAATCGTATTAAAAGCATATTTTCTTGCATTGGTGTTCCCTAGGATTCTTTTTAAGACAGCTCAAACAACATTTGAAATAAACATTTTGGAAAGCAATACTCTGTTTAATGCTGAAAATGAGTCAGTTGGTAACATTTAAAAACCCATAGTTAATCTACTTCCCCCCAAAACCTCACAAAGTAAGCCTAACCCAGAGAAGTAATTCAAAGAGAAACTGCACCCCCATCTGACCACTGTGCGTATTCAATCATGCCTCAGTGGTTTTACACTGACATCTTAAATCACTGAAGAGTTAATTGGAAGGAGAAAAGAAACTGATGTTTCTAGGACTGAACTCAACCGAGAATCTGATTTGCATATCAAACTGATGAAAATATCATTATAAAAAATTCACAACATCACAGAGTAGTTATTAATAAATTATCTGGCCCAATTGTCAGACAAGACTTTCAAACGAGTCTTCCATGCCACCCACTTTGAATACAGTATTATTCTTCAAAGTGTAAAATATAAGCATGCCAACATCACATCCCCTAAAGATACTCGTTTAGTTTCCACTTTATTCTCTCTGCTCCCTCACAGAACTCCTTTTTCAGTTAATATCAACCTTAATTTTCTTACAATATTTCTTAGGTTTGTAAAGTATCTGCTAATATACACATGCATGCATACATACTATATGTACATACATACATATATACATAAAATAGTATGTGTTTGTGTGCACATGTAAATAAATAACTTCAGTTGTATCTGCAGTTTCTAATTGTGATAAAAGAGAGTATGCCACTTAAATTACTGAATGTAAGGAATACTTTTTAAATAAAATTTCAAAATTTGTGTTCCATGAACTAGTCACTCATGTGCCTTCTGTGTCATCAAATACATGTTTAGAATATTTCATGATATTCTGACCTCAGTGTTCAAGTTCTATTTTAAGACTATTGAAAACCCAACTTTGCAAATATATGGCATCACAAAAATTCAAAATATTCCATGACACCCTTGTGAATTCGATGCAAGGCTCCAGAGCACAATCATGGAGAGTTGGGGAACTGTAGAATATACCAAACTAACTTGTGACACCTTATTATAAAGAGCCCTCTATTACACATATTGGTGACCTACATTTGAAAAGTTGAGCTTCCAGCATATTATAGAGAGTTTTTCAAATTGTTTTCATCAGAATTTTCAAAACCCATTTATTCAGCAACACCTCATACCTTGCTAAATCTAGGTGAACATGAGGAAAACTGTCTAATTTTCATATGATCATCATCATTTGTGTCTTCCTCCTCCTCAGAATCTAAGTGTTGATATCGCTCAGTGCGAGCTGCAAACAAGAAAACAGATTTTAGCTCAAGTATTTGCACAAGAGGAAAGCCTTCTGTATCAGTATTTTCTGCACTTAGAAGCAAATGTAGTATGTTAAGGCATAGGTGGCTGCCATAGTACGTCATGAGCATGCCAGGGTGAGGCTGCTGCAGAGTGTGGGAGGATGCTCATGCACATAGACATGTACAGCGGGTTCAAGCAGGCACACACTACAGAGTACAAGATCCTGGGGAGAAGTACAAGATCCTCAAAAGAAAAAGCAGGAGGGGTGGGAGCAAGTTACAGGAATTATTTGAAACTTTCCGTGCCTGCTTTCCCCTTGACTTGCTTGTGGGAAGCTGGCAGGGAAGGTTCCAAATGGTGATCATGTGATCACAGGATGCTGCAAACATTGTTAAGTGCAAGCCAATTGCCAAGCACCCAGATCATGATGTTGGGACGACCAGAATTTCAAGGACTGGTTGTAAATACCACTCATTCAGTGGTCATAATTTCTTATATTTCTGAAAACGTAAGCAAAATGCTAAAATAATTATAATCTCTTATCATTTTTCCTTACTGTCAAAATAACTAGTATCATCTTCTGACTCTAATTGTGGGATAAATTCTGCTTTTTGCCGTAGTAATCCATTCCAGTCTAAGTCTTTGAAGAACCTGTGTTGTTTCACTTCAAAAGCACTACCTGTAATGACAACAATTGTGAGGAATTCTTCATATAGTAGCAAGTATAGTCCACTGAACAAAAATCAGAGCTCAGTAGAGACATGACACACTAACTTTCTTCTCCAAAATAATGACAGGAGATGAATTGGTGAAGTTGTTTTCGCTCTTTGTGACAACAACCGTAAGTTCAAATACATCTGAATTATTTAACCATAAAGGAAGGAATAAGGGATATTGCATGCAAGTATATGCATTTTTAAATTGTAAATTAGTTTTTATACAGTTTTTGTTATTATGAGGAATGACAATCCATGTTCAATTTCATAAATTCTGACCAATAAAGCAGAATGCAAAACATCCCATCACTGTTGCTGATGGAAGTATCTGGAACTGGATAGAATATGGGAACTTTCTAGCTATTTGTCAGCAGATGCATTTTTAACGCAATGTTTAAATATTGGCCAATATTAGTCTCTACTAAAACAAAATAAACTTTGTTACAAGATCCACCAATACAATAATTGTACTAAGTTAGAAAGCGGAAAGCAACAAGCACTAAAATTACATATGCAATTATATTATACGTATGCAATTATATTATATTGTTCCATATACTATGGAACTATTTACATTTTTGACTATTTACTCTAAATGGACAAAATGGCATATATATAAACCCAAAATGGCATATAATCTAATATTAACAAATACAAAAAAGTAAAAAATTTACATGTCATTGTAAAATCATTTTTATAAATATGGAGCACCTGTTCCCAGTCTTTCCAAAGGGTTTTGTCGTAGGAGTTTACCAATCAAGTCCTGGGCATCTAGTGGTAAAGCTTCATCTCCTTCTGGCCAGACAATTTCATCTGCAGAAATCATATTGGCAGGATTATACTCTGCACAAGATGCAGTGCATAGAACAATATTTTCGTGTCTCATACCTCTCAACTTCTCCTCCCTCAGATATAACCACCACCACCCTGCCACTACCAATAGCATTATTCAGTTAGAGATGTCTGAGGGATCTGATCATTGGGTCAAAATGATGAAAACCAGATTGTGCTTTCATTCCTTTCATATATTTGTGAAAAGTCATGACACGCATAAAAAAGGAACAGAGCTTATACTGCAACAGCACGATGCTGCTTTCATCTCCTGCCCTACTGACAACTATGCTTTCAATGTCAGGAGAATCTCTTAATGAGAGATGTACCAGATGATAGGCACAAGTGAATTAATCTGATATTATGAAAGGCATTCTTCAGGTACAGATAAAACAATTATATGTTGTTTCAACCACTGCTCGATTAAATGCATGTTTATAACATAATAATATTACATATATAGTTTAAATAATCGGTTCAAGGATAGTCAATACTTGGAAAGGGCATGCCTGAAAGAAACAGTTTAGACCAGGGGTGTCAAACTGGCAACCCATGGGCCAGATGTATCATAGTGAAGACCATACCCACCCCGGCTTCGCAAAGGCAAAAAACATAATAATATGTTGTGATATGTCACATGACTCAGTTGAGTTTGACACCCATGATTTAGATCCTCTCCCTGGGACAAAAAAAAAAAAAAAGCATTGCTGCTTTATGTTATTTTGTGCCTTCATGTTGACTTTTGGCAACTGCCTGTATATAAAGGGAACCTGGCAGGGAAGATTTCAGAAGGGGTTTGCCACTGCCTCCTTCAGAGATGGAGAGAGCCAGGGATGGGGGGAACTAACCAAAGGTCACTCAGCTGCCTTTGTGCCTGAGACTAAAACTCATGGTCTCCAAGTTTCTAGACTGGTGTTGTAATCACTATACCAAACTGGCTTTCACTGCTGCTTTAAGAGTTGTAAATTAAGTTTAAATTTGAAATTTCATAAAAGCAGCAGCAGCATTTTTCAGGATCATACAGAAATCTTTAAAAAGTTAATGTGCTTTAATGAAGAGCTAAATATGCTGCTCTCAGAGGAGATCTGAAGCATTTCTGAGTCATTTTTGAAGTATAGTATGCACAGTGCTTCTGAATGTACTGCAGGTGATATGGATATTTTGCTATCAACTGGGTTTATATTTTTATAATACAATTGTATATTGATAATTTCTATCTATGAAGGTTCTAAATCCAAAATAACATATTTAAATATGTAACACATTCAAATATTAAATTACATGCCAGTAGATATGGTGTCTGTGTGTGTGTGTATGTGTGTGTGTGTGTTGATGTAGATTCTTTTTATAATATTTAGCATGTTGAATCCTACTCTCTACAAATGAAGTTCCACTCGCAGTACAGGAGTTTCCTGCCTGTCCCTTCCAAATATAATCCATAGGCCAATAGGAGAAATGTAGTAAAAAATGGGAACATCCTTTTGGATCAGAGACAAAAAAAATGTATAACATGGCACATTAAAACTGCTATTTGTGCCATTTAAAAACATACAATACTTATATATTTGGTTGGCTACATCAGTGAGGTAGGTCTTTAGTATGTTATCAAAATACCCATGTTCTGTTTTACTACAGCTAAGTCTCAAGTGTAATTGGCTCTGCTTCTGTGATTTCATGGATGACTTTGCAAATTTCACATTAGATAATTGACAAATGAAGAATAGAATTAAAACTTTTAATTTCCAAATAAAATTAAGAGAAATACATCTCTTTTTTTGCACCAGCTGAATTGATGTATGGCATTTGCTTTTTAATGTTTATTTTATTGTATTGCAGGGGAAATTACCATGGAGCCTGAAGGAGACAGTATCCATTTTCCAAAATCAGATAAGCTAACTAAATAATACTAAATTACTAATATTCTTCTTGTTTAATTAAATGATTTTAAGCCATTTATCAATTTCAAGAAGACATTTAATACTTATAAAAGTTGGATACCTACCACTGATAACTTGCCCAAATAACTCTTCCGGGGTATCTCCAAAAAAAGGAACACAACCAACTAGAAATTCATACAAGATTATTCCCATGGCCCACCAATCCACAGGCTTTCCATACCCTTGTCGCAATATTACTTCAGGTGCAATGTATTCTGGAGTCCCACATACCTGGAAAGAAAATTTAAAAAATGCTAGGATGTAGAAAATCTCTAATGGAGAAAATAAAACAACAAAATTGTAATGTAAATCATGTTTAAACAATGTGGAACAAATTCATTATTCATTACCAAAAAAACCAAATATTTTTAATTAAATACTTGCACAAAAACATTTGAGATTAGATTAATTTAAATCTGTCCAAACTGAGCAGAATTTTTCATTGCTATACTTAAAGGAGTTAAAACTTCAATTTTACTGAGCTGTTTCTGGGTCAGGGTATAAAACCCATGCTGAACATATTGGCTTTAGGCAGTTTTAAAAAATTGATATATGCAGATATGCACAATAATTTCAAAACTGTAATTTTGGCTTACTTGCTTATCCAAGAATTCTCTGGCATCTTTCTCAATATGACCTTCATACAGATTAGTTGTCAAACTCATTAAGCCAATTTTGGAAAGGCCAAAATCAGTCAATTTGACATGACCCATTGAAGTTATGAGAAGACTGAAAAAGGGGAATAGAGATTAGTATTATAATGTCATTTATGAACATTTAATCATGCCACAATACCTCCCTCCCTCTCTCTCTCTCTCTCTCTCCCTACACACACACACACACACACACACACACACACACACACACTTTAATAAATGTTACACAGGCTGTCCTCGATGTATGACCACAACTGAGCCCAAAATTTCTGTTGCTAAACAAGGCAGGTTGTTAAGTTAGGTTTGCCCCATTTTATGACCTTTTTGCTACAGTTGTTAAGAGAATCACTGAAATTGTTAAGTGAATCTGGCTTCCCTCCACTGACTTTGCTTGTCGGAACCTGTCTGGGAAGGTTACAAATGGTGATCAAGTGACCCTGGGACTATGTGGGAGAATGGAACTGTCATAGATACATGCCAGGTGCCAAGTACTTAAATTTTGATCACATGACCATGGGGATGCTGCAATGGTCATAAGTGTGAAAACTGGTCATAAGTTATTTTTTTCTAATGCTGTTGAAAACCACTAAATGAATGGTTATAAGTCGAGAACTACCTATAACTTTAATATCTCATTACTGTAAAAAATGTCTTACATATAGTGAAAATCTTAAAGGATTATCTCATTTGAAATATGTATTTCTAAGCATTTTGCATGCTAGTTATTATGAAGCCATCTATGCTATCTGCCTTCCATGGGGATTAAGTTTAGAAAGCTTTTGAACTTGCCAACAATTTAGGTAAGAGTAACTACAAAGCACAAAATATTTCCATTCAGCTATGCCTCCAATCATATAACTCTGTTCAAAAGAACCCTGTTCTTTTATATTGTTATTTTTGGTGTCTATCTGCATCCTTGGTGATGACGTATTTCAACAAGAAGAAAAAAACAAAAATGAAAGAAAGCCAGAATTAGCTATGTCCTATCCCAAGTTTGCTTTTGGCCATGATTACTGACAACTCTATTGCCGTTTATTATCAGCATATGGCCTATGAGGTTATTATTTTCATTAGAATATGACTTTTGACATCCATTTCCCCATTTGTACATGAAACTAACATTTATATATATCTAAGCCTTGCCATAAAAGGAATTACCTGCTACATTACTTTAAAGGAAAAAAATCAGGATCTAATTTGAGTCACATTTGAATACTTTTACATATAGACACTGAATTGGACCCAAACCTAATAATGCTTTTAAACAAATTAATTTAAATCAATGAGCTTTTGTTTTAAAATGCCCTTGAATTGATTTCTGGTTACTGCATCCATGTACATTTCTTGTCAGTGTTATAGAACTGATTTTTAATTGCTATCTTCCAGAAAGTTTAAATTCTTACTAGATGTATCTAATTTAAATTCTATCTTTGTTCTTTGCTTTACAGTCTCACCCATTAAAGACTTGAGCCAAGTATATGTGTATAAAATGATAAAATTATAGGCCTGTTCACCTTGCACTTTTAGTGGGTATTAAATGTATCCTTGTAGAAGGACAATCAAAGCTTTCCTGTTGTTGAAATGCCTCACTTTAAATTTAGAACACAATTAATGAAATAATAGTTTTTCAATAAATTTTATTGAAATAATCAAAATCTGATATTTATCAAGAAGCAATTCCAGAATAAATATTGGAATGAAAGGTTGCCCTTCCAAAGGAGAAAAAATAGTACAAGTTGTTGCTATAGATATTTTTAGAATGAACAGCTGCAACTGCAAGTACAAACATGAGAAGTTAAAAGCATACTTGTCAGGTTTTAGATCACGGTGGACAATTCCATAATTGTGGAGGTATTCTAATGCCAGTACAGTTTCTGCAAAATACATTCTCGCCATATCTACAGGCAATGCTCCAATGTTCTTCAAAAGAGTTGCACAATCCCCTCCTAGATCACAGTAAAAATAATTTCTGTGTTCATTATCAAACTATACAAAGCTGACAGTATGTCATGTTATGTACAGTATATCCATCCATGTCTAATCAAAAGAAAAACTAACACTAAACTAGGAATTTTAAATTTTATTTTATTGGACCAAATGTTAGTCCAATATTTTAGTTGAATGCATTATCTTTAAAATAATAGATCAGTTTCTAGATTTGTTCTCAATAGGTGCACATATCTGAGGAATGTTACATTAATATATAAAAGGAGCCAAAAATAGGATATTTCTGCATACTCTGCCATACAATGCTAAACAGATATTGATAAGGAGGAAGACCAGGGAAATGTGAGGCAGACAGGAATATAATTTGGTGATTAATTAGAAAAAATCAGTAGGAAGTATTTGCTGCCTGGTTCCTCTTCTGGATCAATAAGCTCATTGTACATCCAGCTGCATTGTTTTGGCTGCTGTTGGTAAATACCAATTCTGTTGATAAGATCTCTTTCATTCAGAATAAAGTGACGGACAAATATGCAGATTTGGCATATATTACTGAAATATGGTGGAACAGAGCAAGTTTTATAGCACAATGTAGCCATTCTATCTTGAAAGATATGAAACAAATCCTAGACTGATAAAATAATGAAAGTCCCCTAGCATCTAAATGAATCATCATATTTAATCTCTCTCTTCCTAATGAAAACAATTTTGATTAATACATTTACTACAATGTCTGGATAAATTCTGGATACCTTCCACATATTCCATGACCATGCAAAGATGCCGCTTTGTTTCAAAGGAGCAAAACATGCTGACAACAAAAGGATTTTCTGCAAAAGTTAGGATATCCCTCTCCACAAAAGCTTGCTGAATTTGGTTCCTCAAAATAAGGTTCTGCTTGTTAATCTTCTTCATTGCAAAACGTTGACGTGTATTCCGGTGGCGCACCAAGAACACTGCACTATGATAACACATGAACAATATGTTATACAGGAAATGAGAAAGAATACATCTGAAGTTTCACTTGTTTGAGCTAGAAAGCTAGAAAGAACTCACAAAAAGGACATGATTAACTAGTACCAAGTAATTTGTCTTTGTTTTCCAGGCTCTACTTGAATTTTAAAGTTAATTTTTTTATAGTAAAGGATAAAATTTTGTGTGGGGTTCAAGTAATCATGAACAAAAGTAGACAACAAGAACAAAAGACTGTTAGAAATAAATCTATCAAGTTAGCATTATGAAATTTGAAATACTGGATCTGTTTTATTTATATGTAACTATTACTGCAAATATAACTTCCATTGTCAAATGTTCTTTTTATTTTTATCAATTCCCCGTATATTAAGATTTTTTTATACCCTTTTGTTTGATTCAGTGTTCCTGTGGAAAAAAAAGTGGCCATTTCCTTTCTTTGAAAAAGACCTTCAGGTAGCGAAGTGCAGCCATTTAATCCAAAAGAGAAAAGGTACATTGACAGCACCTATCAATGCCTCCTTCAATTGACAGGTACAGTAAGTGTGTTCAGTCAGATCCCTTCTAAAGCATCTTTTCTGCTTCAGATCTGAATAGCTGCTCATCCATATTTATTAGACATTTGCAAAACATTCTGCATGTAAGTACAGAAAAGTTAGTTTGGGATGGTGTCAGCCAAGTAAGTTTGGGATGGTGTCAGCCTGAGTCAAAACATTTTCTAGATATGGTCCTGCCGCTATTGGTTTAGGCTCAACATCTGGTGAAATTTTGTGGAGAAATAGCAGGAACTGAAGAAGCAATTGATACATTGAGAGAGCTATTCTGAAGCAAATTAATTTTAGAGATTGGCAAGTGAATTACAAAGGAAAAAATTGCAGCTTGACAATTGGACTCATTGATGGACTGGTACATCTGCTTGATCAGGGGATAACTGGTACACATGTATTTAGTTGCCTGCTGCCTCAGAGGCAGCCTCCAGATTCTCAATTCCATTTCTATTTTTTCCATTTGTAGTTTTAATTTTGATCCAAGATACTGTATTGACAAGAGCTTTCATTAATATAAAAACAAAATGAAAGAGAAATTCAGTCAGTTTTTGAGTTTAAATATACCCTTTCCCCCAAATCAAAATAACTGACTTATTGGGTGATTCCTCCAATGAATTCTGTGACCACATACTGGTACCATGTACATTGCAACATGCAAGGAACATGAGCATATACATTCAAGGAGGCCCTTTCTTTTTATACTTCAACAAGAAGTTTACCCATAGGGCTCCTCTTCCCTCCCATCTCCAGTTTAGGGTTCACTCATTACATTATCTAAACCATGTTGCTTCCTTATAAAAAATTATAAAAGCTGTGAGAGCTAAGCTACTGGGAGTGGGGGATATAATCAATATTTGATTAACATAAGACTGTAAGGAGGCTTGATTTTAGCACTATGCTTAGTCTTCCTGAGGCAGCAATGGTGCCATGTAATGGTCTCAGGGTGACTCAGGAACATTTTCCCTTCACAAAATGAATGGGAGTTGGCATTTCAGCCAACCAGCCAACTATTTCTCTTGTTAGGAACACAGGAATAGAAATAATGGTCAGAGAAGGAGGACCAACAGATGCCACCTAAATGTAAGCGCACTGAAAGCACACTGAATGGTGGTTCTGGTGACCCAGATGCAATAGAACTCTACCTATAACCAAAGAGGACATGCCACAGGCATGCTATGCAAGGCACTTATCTGCAAAGGAAGTGGGCAGTTTCAGCAAGTTGACATTTTGTCATGACACAACTATCTAAAGAGGTGAGATCTGCATGATAATACGACATATTTAAATCCCCCTCCTCCCTACAATCCCCTTTGGGGAAAAGGGACAATAACTGATTAGAATTAGCCTACTTCTAGTAAGATGTTGACTATTGATGAGGACCAGCTAGGAGGACACAGTGGTCTAAAAGCACCAAGCATGACATATGCTATCATACAGATAATGTGTCTGAGTGACCAGCAATTCAACCTTGTGCAGAATGCCAGTTTCTGATTGCTTTGATTACTAATATGCCTCCTTCAGCAGGCAAACTATACCAGTTCCTATAGACTGTGGCCAGCAGCACACCTCAACATTTACCTCTGCTTCATCTTGGATATTTGGGCCACCTGACATGAAATAGGCACTCACTGCACTCTGGAAATGAAAAGGTCTTTGCTGCTATAGTCAGTCCTCATGTTAATTGTGTAAAATGATTTCTGCTTGGAGGTGGCCAGTGCCAGGTAATATTCTCAGTTGTCACCAAGGTGAATGCTGCTATAGGCATATGCAATATGATTGCTTCCACTTGGGTGTAAAGGGGAGCTCTGCTCACATTACAAAATAAGGGAAAAATCTGCCCCGTAGTGGAGGGATGAACTCTCCATCCTATGTTATCAGGATTAAATATGTGTGGAAACTTGCATTGATGCAAGATGGTTTTCTTATTAAATGCATTGCTGCTGAATACATGAAATTCACACATGGAAGTGTGAGATAGAAGGACAGGGCTCATTTCCACCCCTTTTGCAATAATTGAATAAGATTACTGTGACACTTCCCAATAATGGTTTGTTTTTCTCTAAAACAGCAGTGTGGAGGAGGGAGGGCACATTAATCTTCTCATCCTGTTACCCTCCTCCAAGGTTTCAGCAGAACCACTACAGGAACCATCCTTATTCCACTGCAGAGCTATCACAAATTTCAAGGGAGAGGAGCATTTTAAAATTAGAAAAAAAGCCTACAGGTTTATTCCTATAATTTACAAAACAAATGAAATCTCTTCTGCAGCCACTTTAAAATATTAACATATTAATATTGGTATTCTCACATCATTAACCTATTTTTTAAAATCTCATTTTAAAAAACAAATGCTAGTATAACTTATTAGTCTTACCCATATGCCCCATTACTAATCAATTTAATAGTTTCAAACTCCTCTTCTGATGGTGTTTTCTTGGATTGCACAGTTGCTCCCCGATTCTGAAATAGTAAAAGTAGCTTTCATTCTACTTTTAATCTATTAAATAGGTAATTGATATTCACCACTGACCCAATTCTTCTTTGGAAGCATAAATGAATAGAACTATTATGATTTCATTATGTTGCTAAATCTACTTGTGATTTTTTTTGCTACCCTGACAAATTCCATAATAAAATTGGAAGGAGCTTGAACTGGAGGAGCTGACTGCCCATCTGTGGGCTGGATCCCTGGCCCTCCTGGATGATACAAGATGTGAAGGAGTAGATGGGAAACTTGATCTCAGTTCTGATGAATGCCTCCTTCGAAGAGGAGCTGATACAGCTATTCTTCAAAAAAGCAGAGATAACCCTCTTCCTTAAAGAAATAGGCTGAGACTTAACCTAAACAAAATTAAATGAATGTTGATTCAGAAGTCAACAGAGTCCAGAACAGTAAGAACTTTAGTGTTAAATGAGGTCACAGTTCCTACAAAAAGATATGATGGTGTGTGTGTATGACAATAATAGTAATTTCTCAAAATTCCAAAGTAACATGATTTTTATGAGCCATGGTGGTGCAGTGGTTAGAATGCAATATTGCAGGACAATTCTGCCAACTGCTAGTAGTTTGATCCTCACCAGTTCAAAGTTGACTCAATCTTTCATCTGAGGTCAGCAAAATGAGGACCCAGATTGTTGGGAGCAATATGCTGACTTTGTAAACCACTTAGAGAGTGATATTTATTAAACAGAAATATGGCTGCTCTAAGAAATTTAATTTTCTATTCTTTTTCTGAATATTTCCCATTATAATAGTTAATTTTATTCAACAAATAGTTACAGTGGATATAGAAAGTCTGTACGCCGCTGTTAAAATGCCAGGTTTTTGAGATGCAAAAAAAAAAAAAAAAATCAGACCATGATAAATCACTAGAATTTTTCCATCCTTGTCCAATCTAATTGAAAAACAACCAGGAATCTTTAGGGAGGAAAATAAAAAATTAGAATAATGCGACTGTATAAGTTTTCACACCCTCTTATAAGTACGCATGTGGCTGTGCATGCTATACTAGCTTGTATGTTATAAAAGATTGTATGTTATAGTAAAAGTGGGGAAAATCCTGAAGTGCTTTATCTTGGTCTGATTTTTTTACACTTAAAAACCTGGCATTTTAACAGGGATGTGTGGAGACTCTATAGCCACTGTAATTATCATTAGGAAAAATGTTCATGTACACAACTTATAAATTGCTAATATCAGTGCAGAAACGTTTTTATATTATGGAATGGAGCTGTTAAATCACTACCTTTCCTTCTGCAGAATCATCTGTCTCTGGAGTATCTGGACTATCACAACTATTCAGCTGGGCCATTTCTGGAAAGAAAGGAAAAATATGCTTTTAAGATGTAATAGTATACAATCATTGGTATTCAAAGAATAATACACCTATTCCCTTATCTCATTTGCAGTCCTTCCTGCATAGCTTTTTTTGGTGTGTTTTTGAGTCAGCCTTGACACCTGGTAATTGTTGAAAAATTCCCTACAGTTTTCTTGACAGTATTTTCAAAAGTAGTTTGCTGCCTTCTTCCTTGGTCTGAGAAACACTGACTAGTATAAAGAGCGGGAAAGTTTTTGAATGGGGCCTATATTGGATGCTGGTGGATAGAAAAGAGTAGCACACAAGATTTTTCATACTGAAAACTTTTCAGCCAAACGAAAATGTCACAGATGGTCACTGTTATTATATCACTTTACTGTGTAACTTAGCAAATACATCTCCTTAGTATTGGTAAGGCTATTCTTAATAACATATAGGATAGATTCTATATTTTCTCATAAGATTTTTTTAATGTTTAAAATAAGTGAGATGGTTATAATGTTCATTTGGAAAAATCAAAGTCCTAAACAGCTTTTGTAAGTTACATATTTTTCTCTTTGTTTTTTTTTTTGTATTTCAAAGTTATTTCAATCTATCAGTCATATGAAGCCTCAGCAAAATTCCAAGGCAAAAATGAAAAATACCAGATACCATTTGTCATCTTCAGTACAAATTGTTGTACACGGACACTACATTTTGCTGTAAAAAGCACTTCCTCCTATAAAAAGCTAATGTATCCTTTCACTGTTTTTGTGTGCAGTATTCAGAAAAACTCAACACATGGATTTCTATTAAATGCAGAAGATGTATGTCAATGAAAGATATTATATGCATGGTCACTTCACACATAAAATTAGTGGGTTAATTCCAGAATTGAGCAGTCAAGAATAGAATAGCATAGTGTTTCTCAACCTCAGCAATATTGAGGACTTCAACTGCCAGAATTCTGGGAATTCAAAGCCATTCATCTTAAAGTCATTGCGAATGAGAAAAAAGTTGGCATACAGCATTCCCCTGGGAAAGGAAGTTGAAGTCCAATGGAGCCATCCCCACAGAAGGAAAGTGATAGAGATGGTAATTATTTTTCTTCCCATTTCACTTACAGTTTGGGAGGGATTAGTTGCAAATGCAAGGGAAACAGAAGACTCATCCTTTCCAGCCCATAGGACCACCTTTTTGTTGAACTCTGCTTTGTGTAATTTGGAGAGTGTAATATATATTATTATATATTATAATATATAATTAAAGTAATAATTAAAATGCATAGGCACACTAATGGGACACCGTAATACTTACAGACATTCTTAACAGCTGATGTGCTCATTAGTTTTTATGTGCTAGTTAATGTTTATGACAATGACTAAGATGCTTTGTGATATCCTACTCTTTTCTGCTTCGTTACAGTTCTAAGAATACAATGCTCTCACCCTCCAAGGGATCCCTGGTAAGGCCCAGCTGACATATAATATAACGAGGGATGTCACATTTAATTCCTCCCCCTTCTTTGGCATGGCCTTCAGCAGCCTCTAGCAGATGATAGAACTCTTCGGGGTCAAACTCCTAAAGCAAAAGAATACAGAAAGAGAATATTTAATTTGATTTAAAAAACAAATGGTTATAACTCGAGGTATAATTTATTTTAAGAAAAATGGAAACAAAATGCATAGTGTAACTTAAATTTATGTAAGTTTGTAAGTCCAGATTAAAACGTGATTTAAAGTTTATGACACAACTCAGTATTGTTCTCAGGGCATGGTTGTGCTTTAGAAAAAGACAAATGGGTAGATAAAAGATTATTCAGAATGATATTACTCATTAAGGCACCATAAGAGCAATAAAAGATTAGACAACAGAATTATGGAAACCATTTTTCTTATTTCTTAATGAAAATTATTTTTCTTATTTCATTTAGTCTTACAACTCTGCAGAGATGATTTTGCATTGCATAACTATGGAACAGACATGCAAAAGCATTGTACCCTGCCTACTAAAATAGTTGGTTCATCAGAGAGGTCAAGAAAAGTAATTTGGCTGAGCTAGAAAGGCACACGACTGAAACCAATATCAATGATTAATTTAAAAGTATTATGGGAACTGAAAAAAATATCCATATAAGGAGCAAGACAGCACATAACATCCAGTGTAATGCTCCAATTTCTGTTGTAAAGTATTTAGGGAAAATAGAAGAAATATTAAGCTACAGAAAATCAGAAAAATCCCTGATCTAAATCGTGCAACCATTCACTGCATTATATGTAATAACTATATAAAAAAGATGGAGGTGGCTGATTAATAACAGAACCCACCCACCTTCCCTTGCTCAGCTTATTTCCTCCACCCATCCTTTAACTTTATATATTTTATACTTTTTTATTATATTTATACTATTGCATTGCTTTATTCTTTTTAACATTGTAAGCTGCCCAGAGTCACCTTGTGGTTCAGATGGGTGGCAAAAAAATTCAACAAATAAAAATAAAAATGTATTGTATTATTTATATCGATTACGTTGAATGGATTAAATATCACTGGAACTAGAACATTTCCTGAAATCACATGAATAATCTTAAGTATGCTGCAGTACTAAAAAAGCACTGACTCGAAAATTATAATGTAACTGTATTAAGCTGTTTGGAAGTATTCCAGGCTGCATTATATTATTATTTTGGCATTCAGCCACTTGGTACATAATGCATGATCAGAGGGAAAGGATAATTCTTTTTTATTTCAAAAAAGCATATGTATTTGTAATTACATTTTTAATTTTTCATTGTACATTGTAGGAATGGTCTCTTTTATAAAAAATAATTTGCAATAATCAGTTAAGGGCATTAAAATGTTCATCTATCCGTACATAAAAACAAGAAGAATGAAACTAGATGCTCTTCATTATTATAGGAAATCAACAGTAATAACAGAAGCAAGCCAATGACTGATTAAATGAATAAATTTGTCACATGATACAATAAACTGAACTACAAAAAAAATTAAGTAAAACCAAAATAGTATTGACACAGTTAACTATATTTTGCAGTCCTGACACATCATTTGACAACTGTCTCAACCAGTTTCACATTATCACTGTTAAAATTTCAGCCTACATCTATTTCCATTTTTCATTTTAAAACAATTTTGAGGCTGATTAATATCTTTCAACAACTCGGTTAATGATACATGCATGTAACTAAAAGTAGTTGGTTCAGCACAATTTTTATGAACAGACTTGTAATATAAGTAAGCATTCCTTTTAAGAAGCATAATTATAAGCAAAATATCATACTAACCTACTTTTAATTTAAACATGCTCTCAAAATTATACTTTCATTTAAGATGATTTTTTTGAAGGAGTCCATGTAACATGCATACACATTCACAGTCACACTTTGTAGAATTCCTGAAGCTTCTATTGATGTGTTGTTTACCATACATCTTTTTAAAAAAGCTCCAGTAAAATCAAATCAGTTCATTATCAGGTGAAACAGATTAAGTATGATAAATTCTTATTTTATTATTTACCTACAGTACAAAAAAATGTTCATATAATTTAAATGAAGTAATTAGGCTTTTGACTTTTTCTAAAAAATAATCTTCCAGCAATTGATTTTTCAAAAATGATTTTAAATACACATTATTAATCAACTGTTCAAAGAGGAGAAAAATCTACATCAGACTGGTAAGTCTCTGGCTGCAGTCCCATTAGTTTCAAATAGATAAAATAACTTTCAGTTCAAATACTATAAAGTTATCTAGGGAATTTAAGGCCTAAAGGTTTTTAAAGAAGTGGGTATGTAACGCCATAGTGTTATAGAATATACTATATTAATATATAAAATAGAAATCATTTATCAATTGGATATACTAGACTAAGAATAATAAGATCCAGGTTCAAATTCTCATTCAGCCATGAAATTTAGAGGGTGACTTTGAGCAAGTTATGATTACACAGCTGCACCTATTTTATGGAGTTACCAAGACAGCAAAGTAGAAAATGTGACAGAACTGTATGTGGCAACTTGAGCTTCTGAAGGAAGCCAGAGATGGATGGATGGATGATTTTGCATCCAAAATCCAGGATTTATAACTTCCATTGAACTGAAATTTGGGTAAGTTTATAAAACATTAACTGACATAAAATTATCATGAAGTATTCTATGAAATAATATAAAATATAATAAAACATACCATTCTACAATCAACTGCTTACTTCTATAAATACGGTATAAGTCGCAATCAACTTAGATTGAACCTAACCCTAACCCCAAAATTTGCATGACACTATTTTTCAAGCTGAATAATAGCTGCAATATCACAGCATAAACTCTGAGAACAGTGTACAAATTTATTTATCCAGCAATAAACAACACGGAAATTATGTTCCTTGAGTTATAATCATTGTTTGTTTGTGTGAAATTTGTGTGAAATGACAATTTGTGTGAAATGACAATTAAGAAGTGGCAAGATCTATTTACTAGAAAACAAATGCAACAGAAGGCCATTGTTCATAAAATTACAAAGTCTTTTAGTAGAACAGTCTCTACTTCTCTGATGTATGTAATCTGTTTGGAAGTATATTTTGTTATACTCAATACCGGACAGATTTTAAACTATTTAGTGCATTTGTCTGGTTCCTAGATTTTACTATCTTACAAAGCTCTTAAAAACCCTGTGTGCTTACCAAACATTCAAGCAACCTCGCTGGCCGTGCAATGATGATCATCAACTTTTTTACCAATTGGGTAACAAATGCCACATCAGAACTTTCTGACCGTTCGTGAGCCTAGGGAAAAGAATGTTGCATTACAATATGTACAAAGAATGGATACCACATATTTCACCTCTGAAATGAACATCAGTAGTTTAATTATAGTTAAAGCACGACACAACCACAATTAGCATTATTCATTGTTCTATATTGGGAGAATCTTAAAAATAAGATCAATTCACACAGTATTGTATTGACAACAGTATTGTAGAACTTTTATTATAACATTCACAAAAAATCTAAACATTTCTTTTCCCGCAATTTATTATATATAAAACTCTTTTCAGTGCCTTGTCTTTATTCTAAAAAAGGTTCATGAGGAACATAAAAATGACTCCAATTTTTATTAAAAGCATTAAGGATAAGTTTGTCATGATAAATAATAATGAGAAATTGGATTCAAACAACATTTTTGGAAAGGTGTTTATCTGCTCAATTGTTTATCATTTAAAAGTAATGAAGAACAACAATAAAAATCGATAATACTAAGAAAAATGGTAAAATAGTAAATATTCACCACATAATTTGATTTATTGCTTTATTAGGTTTAGGTTTTATATTTAAAGACAATTTTCTTAAAATTTATATTCAATAAACAATTTTGCATGTCACAGGAATGCTTTATAGAGTTCCTAGCTGGTTTAATGTACAGTTTTTCCAATCTAAGACAATAAATATATATAGATTTTGCAATTCCATTTACACGGAAAAAAACCATAATATTCTACTTGAATTATCTTCAGTTGGAACGTATAAAAATGAACTGAAATTCAAAGAACTTTTAACTTTTTTTTCCATTTAGCAAACATATTTTGGAAGAAACATTTTTTAGACATTTAAAAAAATTACCACTGACAAAAACCTATTCAGAGCAAAAATTAGATTATGTGCCATCAAGTCATTTTCATTTCCTAATAACCACATATTGATAATGTATCCCTAATCACTAATTTTCAATCTCTTAATTTGTTGCCATTGTAACTGAGTCTGTCCGTGTACTCATTCTTTTCTTCCATCTTTCCCAACATTAGACATTTTTTTGGTGTTCTAATTTTTATATAACGTGTCTGAAGAATGATAATTTGAGAACTCTGGATTGATTTGATCAATAATCCACTGGTTTGTTTTCTGTTTGCTACTGTATTCACAGGGATCTTCTTTGGCACCAAAGTTTAGAGGCATCAATGTTCTTCCTATCCCACTCCTTTAAAATCCAACTTACATTTCCATAGAATATCACAGGGAATACCTTTGACTAGAACAATTCTGATCTTTTAGGTATAGACATATTATGACTTTTGAATATCTTTTTCAAGGCCTTCTTAGCTGCTCTACCAAGTGCTAGTCAGTAGCGTATTTGTTGACAGTTTGTTTCCTTACTGTTGATGGCTGATCTTAGAAAGCAGAAGCTATCCACCATTTCAATAACTTCATTGTCAATTGTTCTAAGTAAATCTTTTTTCTCCAAAATCTGGATATTAAACAAGGTAACTTTAAACATTACTATAAAACAATAATATCAAAAGTTTTATTGTTTGTTTTTTTAAAAAAAGGTTTTTTACTTATTATTCTTTACTTATTTTATATTGAGAAAAAAAACACGAAAAACCATGTTATTTATTCAATACATTAATATCTAGCTAGACGAAAAATAATTGAATACTGCAGGAAAACAGTAACGAAGCACAACATAGCTGCCATTCATCTAAAATAACTCGGCTGCAGTTTCAGAACACATAATAATATCACTATGATTTGTTTTAATTCCTCACAAATCAGTCTGGATTTCAAATATTTCACTAAAAATATATCCTACTTTTCCTGCATCTTGAAAGTACTGGTTATATGCCAAACAATTGTCTACCATTTGCTTCAACATACTGTGATCTATCCAATTAGTACTTTCCAAGACTATATATTTGCCTGAAGGTTGTAAGTTACATTAAGATCCCACCCAACCTCACTTTGGAAGGAGGGAGAAAAAGAATTGATTCTTGTTGCTGCCAATTTCAATGTCATTCTGGAGGCAGAAATGGGTAAATTATAAAGTTACTCCCTTATGTGAAAGACTCATCTGTCACTAATAGTACTCACTGGGGCATGAAATTACAATTGCTCTTCTCCCTGGAACAGTGATATTCCACTTACAACTTTCTCATTGAGCTAATACACTGATACAGTCTAATGCAGCTGAGTTCTAGAAATAAGAACCAATATTTCCAGGTTAAAACCCTTCTAAGAATCGTAGTTCTAATCAGGATTTACTAGTTAAGTAAAAAGTAGGTATATGGAAGGAAAAAAGCCAAAGAAACTGAAGACTGAAAAAAAAAACTAAAGTTTTTTTTAAGGAAACGTTTTGGAAAAATGTTTTAAAATCCCTCCAGTCAAATATTTTCTTTAAAAATTAATGGAATAAGTCAAGGTGCTCAGACATGCTGTCTACCAACATAAACACTTTTTACTTAAGCATTACGATGCTACAGTTCCTGTACAGAGAATAGTGTAGTACAGCTCTGATGTAATAATAAAATGTAGTTTTTCCCAGGTTCCTCTTAATTTAATGAGACAAATAATCAAGGGATTCATTTGCTAAGTATGTCATCTCAAAAACTTTTTAAAACTTATTTTCTTGAAAAATATGTATCCAACATTATAATTGTACAGTATTTAAACTAAGGTATAGTCACTCACTGCAATGCATAACTTGCATTGAAACAGCAAAGCAAACTTAAATCAGTAAAAGATGTAATAAAAATAAATACCGAACGCATTTCAGTGTTCCCAAAATACTTGCTTTTTCTTGCCCATCCTTCAAAAGATTTGGAAGCGTTATATCTGTATTATAAGAGGAATGCTGGTAATCTTTGACTTACAACCATTTGTTTACTAAGCATTCGAAGATACAACAGTACTAAAAAAATGGCTTATGACCAGTTTTTACACTTACAACTGTTGCAGCATCCCCATGATAAAAACTCAGCCACTTGAAAACTGGCATGCATTCATGATAACTGTACTATCCCAAGGTCATGTGATCACCATTTCCAGCTAGCTTCCACCAAGCAAAGACAATGGGAAAAGTCCACTGACAACACATTTCATGCCACTTTTACAGATCTTCTATCCTCAGGAACAGATTCCAGGGCAGGGAAGTCTCATTTCAGCAGAAAAATCAGAGTTATTATCTGGATGTACAGATCCTGTGTAGTTGTCTGTGCATGGTTGCCTAGTTATCTGGAAAGAGCTTGAACCTGTCAACCCTGATGAAGTGGAACAGTTTCTTAGAGCTGAGTTTAGCCACTGGGTGTTTTAGATTCCTCTTCCTTCTGGTCAGAGGTGGGCTTCACATACTTTAACAAGCAGTTCGCCTAGTGCAGAAATGAAAATGTGATAGTGCGGCTTGCGTGCAGCTTCAAACACAGGACAATTTTATGCGCGTCACTTCCAGTACACCTTGGGCAGTTGCAGTGAGTAGAGCAGATGAGGCACATAAACAGCTGGGCTGCATGGACAGGGCGAGCCAACTAGAGTGAGATATATAGGACAGGATAGTACCGGGGCAGATGGGCAGGCCCAGCCAGATAGTACCGGAGAGGGTGGGCAAGCTCAGCCAGTGGTTGGAACAACCAGTATGGGTGAACCAGTCTGAACCACAGCAGCCCACCTTTGCTTCTGCTTAATCCTGACAGGTGACAGGTGATTGGGTCCATCCAATGGTGAATACTTCCTACAGGAGTATTGATATGCCTTGATAGAGACAACTCTCTGATCTTACTTAAGAGGCCATCACTGGGCATCACCAACAGATCTGAACAATTTCATACAGTCTTCAATCTTCCCTTTGTCGAACAAGTTATTAATCTGTAGCTCCTGAAAGTCTGGGACAAGCAGATTCTCTAGACTCCTTTCAATTAGGATTCAAATCTGATTGAGATAGTATTGATAACACTGGTTAATGACTTTTTGCAAGCTCAGCATACATTGGTATAGCCATCCTGGTCACCTTGATCTCTCATCAGCTTTTGATACCATCAAACATGATATCCTTTTGGACCAATTTAGGAGACTGGCAGGCAGTGTTATGGTGATTTTCCTCCTTTCTCCAAGGCAGATCCAAACAGTATTCATAGGGGAAGAAGAGATCCCTGCTTTATGAGGTACTCTCTCATTATTTCTATTTAACATTACATGAAGCCAGGGATGGGATCTGACAGGGTTAACTACCAGTTCGGTCATTTATGAGATTTAGTGATTTACGATATGCTTCCCTGGTTGTCATCAGCATGCTGCATGCAGAGAAGCAGCCTTTCAAAAAGCCCTTTTTTCCTGCTTTTTTAACTGCAGCTGTGCCTCCCATGGCAGCTGAAGTTGAAAAAAATCAGGAAATAAAGGTCAGGAAAGATTCCGGGTGAGCGGGTGGGCAAAAACATCAGCAGACATAGAACCGGTTCTATGTCTGCTGCTCTTCAGAGCTACCAGTTCTACAGAGGTGGACAGAACCGGTAGAAACCCACCCTGCATGAAGCCACTGGGGAAGGTCAATCATCAGCACAGAAATTATTGTATTATTGTATACTGATGACATCCAGTTATGCAACTCAGCACTGGCCCAATGAGGTGATGCTATCAAGGTTTTTCTCTTTCCCTGTGCCTGGAGATCTAGACGTTTGGTGCAGGAGAACAGATTTTGGCTCACCTTTGGCAAGACCAAGATTTTCTATCTTTAACTCTGCACAGGGAGTCACACTTTCTCAGTCAGAGTTGGTGTGCAATTTGGAAGTCTTCCTAGATTCACAATTCTTGCAGAGCAGGTAACAGCCATAGCCCTTTACACAGATTCATCTTCTGCACCAACTGTACCCTCTCCTGGACCAGGAAGCCAATTAGTATGATATATTTATGCACAATTTAATCCCTGAAATTTTATCTCTTGTCTTTCTGATCCAAGAGACACTTGGCTTGTCTTTTGACAGTATTCTGTAAGTTGAGAACTGTTGGTTCCAGCCTTATTAAGTTTTAGCTCTTACATCATCAATCTCTGTTTTGGAAGCTTTAGAAAATGCATGAAAGCCAAGCACAATTAAAGGTAGTTGATTTGATATGTGAGAAATCTATGCTTTTAATCTTCCACTGAAACCATAAGAAAATTAATTTTATTATCACAAAACCTTTGTAGATTACAGTCCATCAGACACAGAGCCACAGACTGTGACCCATAAAAGTATCATACAATAATAAACATATGCATCTTTAAAACTGTTTTTCTACAATGTCTATCTTCCCATAAACTATTAAATTTCAATTCATATAGCTTGAATGTGCCCATTCTATCATATTTAAACCTATAATATGTAAAGATGAGTTATGGAGCAAAAGACTTCATAATGATGAATCTTGGATAATACAGGTAGTAATACATCTAGGATAATACAAGTAATACAGGTGTTTGATTTACAACCATAACTGAACCCAGAATTATGGTTGTAAGCTGTGGGAATCATCAAGAGGGTCACCTTGATCAAGAGTATTAGACTTTAATTTCTAAAATTCTAAATCAACAAGCTCCAACATTTTTGAAAGGGTTAAATCATTTGTTGACATACTTACATCCTGAAGTAATTTTTCAAGATTTTCCTGTAGTTCATAAAAATACCGAGAAGTAATAAGTCCTTCACGTGATTTATCCAGGCAGTCTCTGGCCAATTCAATAATTTGATGATGAATAAAGCTTAGGACCCCATCTGCTAATTGCAACACATTTTCAGGTGCACTCGATGCAATCAATTCAGCCAGCCGTTCTTCCATCTGGGCTGTGGCCTAAAGATGGGTCAAATAATTAGTGATATTTTGTTATAAATGAATCAAAATATAAATGTAATTAAATATATCAAACCTAATTAATGGGCTTTATTAGACTATTTAAGGATTTTGCCTATAGAAAATAAATGACCATTATTCTCTATTATCACTGTAAACATCCATATTAAATTTACTGATATTATATTCTATAAATTACAGATAAAAATATCATTTCAGAAAAGTTTAAACACCATATAGTGTGAGAGACCTATAGTGGGAATGCATGTAATTTTTATTTTTTACAGTCTATATAGTGGATCTTTCAATTATTTTAGCAACCTATCTTGCTAAGGATGGAAAAGTTTGACTTCAAATATTAAGCTTAACAGTTTTTAAAAATATGGGATCAAGAATTATACTTCATTTTTCAAATAAATTTAAGAGAGACCTTTAAATCACCTACTACTACTTATGCACCAGATAAAATCCAATTTATATTTTGGCACACATTGTGATTCTTAATTGGCAACCTATTGCAAATACATTTTAAACAAGCTCCAGTCCATCTTTTTTGATAAAGGTACCTTCTCAACTTAAATATTTATAACTATTTTGTAAACTCTCAATTTACTTAAATAACTCTAATATGGATTTTCATTTTATTATTACTGCCTTAATTTTGTATAAATAATAGGTTTTTTATATCATATATTTTTTTATCTCATATATTTTTATTATTCCTACTAAATGGATGTAAAAAAAAACTCAAACTGTTCAGACTACCTTCTTACCTTTGGAAATCTTTCTTTGTATACATGGTTCATCATCACTATTTCACTATCAAAGGACACTGGTGAACGACCAGGGCTACAAAAAAAGTGTGAGAGGTAAAGCATTGCAACATAAGGCAGTATGACTATTTGAGCATACCATCCACTTTAATGTGATTATATATTTCATAAACCAATTAACAGCATAAACTATGTATGCATAATTAGTATGTAATTCACTATACATGTTTTATACATGGGAGTCAAATTGCAGCATTCTTCTCAGACTCATGAAAACAGCCACATTTTTTTTCTTTTTTTGGATCATACAGTTGTTGAGGTTGAAAATTACAGTGTACTAATGTGATTCATCAATTATTTTTTTAGTTCCCAGCCAAGGGGTCAAGAAATGACCAGAATCTGGGTCTTTCTACTCCTATGACATGAGCTCTCACAAGTAGATAAATAAAATCCATTGTTGCTAAATTTCATTCCCAGGCGTTCTAGTCAATATGGACAAATCAGCAATAATTCTGAAATATTTAAACATGTGGTTGCTCTTCCTTAAAACAAAAAAAAAGTGATTTAGGATCTAATCTAAATATATTACTGTTAAGAGATATTTTATTTTTTCCAAGGGTTGGAGATAGCATGTTTATACAGCCGCTATTGTATTTATATTGTGTTTTTATTGGTATAGCTAGCTATATTGTATTGGTCCATCTCTCCCACTGAGTCTGGCAGCAGTTCTTCAAAATTTTAAATAGGAGTTTTTTCAATTCTAGATGTGAATGCCAAGGATTGAATCTGTAGTTATATACAATCCATACAGTCTATCATTTGAATTATGGTACTGCTGCAGCAATTCATGGTGAAACAAAAGTATTTTTTCTTATGGGGATATCAAGAAAATTAAGGAAAAGGATGAAGGATTTACGGATTACCTCAGACTACGAGATCGAGGCCGCATTGCTGGAGAATGTCTTCCTTCCTCGTCAGTGATACTCTCTGTGCTGAAGTGCTTTGTCAGAAAGTGAAGTTCATCAGCTGTTGGTTGATAGGGCAGCTGGTGTAGCTTCTCCTGAGATGAGCAAGATGACTAAGAACAAAATGTATGCAAGAGAATACTTAAGGACAGGCAAATATTTTACAAAAATACATAATGATTCATTTAAAGGAGAAAAAATACAAATGTTCATGTATCCTGTATTTGTCAAGTGTTTTTGTTAATATATATTAAATGAATAATATAACAGAATGAAACTTCATTATGAAGGAAACACAGAACATATTTTCATTTGGAATCTAAAATCAGTTATGATATTCCCCTCAAAAGTGTTTTAATACATTTCTGTCAGAATATGAAAAAACAAATATTTATCTAAAACATCTAAAATCCCATTAACTATCAGGAGGAAAAGAACCTGGAATCTTTCATTAATCAACACAGTGAGCATGAACTTACTGAAACAGTTGAACTTGGAGTGTTAGTTCCATATCCAGAAGAAGGGAGGGAGGCCAAGGACCAACGGCGCCCATCTGTCCTAGAAAAAGATACAAACAGTATTATTTTAAAATGTTATTAGAAATAAATGATTTAAATAATAGATTTTTGCCTATTTAAATGATTCATATGCCATCAGAGTGTAGTTAAAAATCCAATTTGCCACTTGCAAATTGTTGCTGACCCAAACAATAAACACAGCAGAACAATATGACAGATATCTTACACAGAATATACACGTAGTCAAAAACTATGTGTCTTCTAAACAAATATTTTCTAAGGTTTTTGCTGTGTTAATCTTTTTTATCTTAATATTTCAAAAGAAAATCAAGAGCAAACTTCCCGTTCAATCTACTATATATAGAAACACAACTTACATCTCAAATCCATTTAGAAAAAAATTAGAAAAAAAATTAACATTTAATTTATGCCTTCATGCTTCATGCACAAGATCACAAATGTTTAAAAATGTTATAGAATCCATGCTACAGTTAAAACCCCAAATAGGCAATATTATTTTTTTAAATGCCATTGTTATTGTTGTGTCTTATCATTGTATGTTACATTTTATATGCAAAATTCCATTTTCCTGAATAAAGCATCTGTGACCTGATCAAGCAACTCTTCTTCTGCTCTTATGGTCTTCAAGGTGTTTTTTCTAAAATATATGTATTATAAATATTTTTTCAATATTTTTAAAAAATATTGAAAAGAAGAAACTGCAGGGAAATCAACACTAGAAATAATGTTTACAAATACATAAACATGATGCAAAATTTTAACTATTCCTTGGCACGATCATGTTTGAAAATCACAATTAAAAAAAATCAGGGCCCTTTCAAAACAAACATCATCCAAAGAAATATATAAAGCAAATAAAGAAATATGTTTCACCTATAGTTTTCATATGGAAAAACTACTTCTGTTTCACGGATCAACTTATCAATAGCCAATAATAAAAAGGAGCACTGCTTCTTTGAAAGGAGCAGTTAGTTCCAAGGCAGAAAATTTTCAAGCAGTGTTCACTTAGCAACTGCAGAATTAGAATGCCTATTAACAATAATTATTAGATTTGCAACTTTTATTTTCAGTTGCAAAAATCCTTAGTCATTAACTTTTCCTTTACAATTATTCACCGACAGTAAACATTTCATCTGAGGTAAAACTGAACAGCAGCCCGCTGCTCCTATATGACACTTTTCATGATACTGACTCGTTTGCCGCTACGTTTTGCAGTTGATTTAAATTAAAAGAAATATAATACAGCTCCCAGAGTAGTCAAGAAGCAGGCTCTTTGTGAACAAGAAAAGACAAAGTAAAAATAACCTCAACTAAAGTACAGGGCAGGTTTTGTGAATGGATGAAGGCTTTCTAAAATTCACATACTGCTCAAACCAGTGGTTCTCAACATGTAGTCTGTGGACACCTGGGAGGCCATGATGTTTGTGAACACTTTAATGTTTGTGTTCACAGGGTTTGTGAACACTTTAAGAAATATTATGATTTAAATAATGAGTGAAGTCTTAGTGGTCCTGTGACTATAGTCTATGGCCACAAAAGGTATTTAAAAGGTAAAGAAAAGGTTGAGAATCATTTAGGCTATTAAATAGAAAATACTCTAGATACAACACAAGAACTTTATTCTCCCCCTCCTTCTTTCTCCACATATCTCTGGAAATATTTCTTTAAAAGATGAGATGATACCCACAACTGAAAGAAAAATGAGCTTTTTTATATTATCATACAGAGGACAAGATCAACTCACTAATGCTATTATCCCATACAAACTTATTCCTGATTATTTTAATTCTGGGTTCACTTCTGAATTGAATAAAGTTTATTTCCCTTTTAAGTTGATATGTCTACAGATGCATAATAGAACATTTAGAGGGGGCAGCAATATTTTCTTTTCAACAGAAGTCACTCATTTTAATTGGTCAAGAGAAGTGTTGCCAACATGCCTAAATGGGTTATGAAAGCATGAGCTCGCCAGGACTGCAACATGCAAAAGCTTTCCATTCATACCGCATACAACTTACATCTGCTGTACCATTTACCTGTCTGCCCTGTGTCCATGGCTACATAAAAACAAACAGTACCAGCAATAAAAAATGGGAACAAAATACAGAGCGTTTGTAAACATTTATCAAATAGTTATTGTTATTCCTTTAAATATCCTAAGCAATTTTATGGATGAACTTGTAATGTAAGAAAACAACATAAGAAACATATCATTTAATGACAGATTTTTGATGAGATTTGTACACCATCAGATTTCTACTGACACTGAAATAATTCCACCACTCAACTTTGAGAATTATTCATATTTATCTTGCATATATAAGTAGAGCCCAACTTTCATATTCTTACCAAATTCAGGTATGCTCACAAAATACTGAACTTGAGATTTGTTGTCAAATAATATTTTCTTAGCAAAACAAAATGGTAGTAGCCTGATATCGTAACAATATTGATGGGATTTTTTAAAACTGCTAGTGAGATAACTTATAAACAAAGGTATAAAAAGGCTATAACTTCCTATCATAATTTAATAGTAGCAACTATGAAGAAATCATTATATTTGAAGACTTCCAATATTTCATCCCCCAAACCTGTAATCTGCCCGTAGACACCACCCTTTGTTTGCATCTGGCTCCCTGCTGCATCTGACTTTTTAAAATATTATTTTAATCAAAACAAAAATAGAAAGCAGGTTTGGGGTAACTGAAAGCATCATCTTTATTTCCAAGGATATATCTAGGCTGAAAATGATCCCCAAAAGTTCTGGGGGAACAAAGAAAGATGGGGAATAGTACAGAATAGTGTTTTCACTGATAGGATAGCCAAGGTATGGAAAGGGTACAAAAGAAGTGCAGCAAGGTTTGGGAAGTGTGCATGGTGAAGATCTGGGACGGTGTGGAGGGGTGTGCATGTGGCTAGCAAGGGAGAAGGGTGAGTCTTATCCCAGTACAACTCGTGTATTTCCCTCCTGGCATCCAAGTGAAAATTCTGGGGAAGGGGGCAGGGAAATGTGCAAATGGCGATCACATGATTGTGGGGCACTGCAATTGGTCATAAGTGCAAGCCAATTGACTTGCACCCAGATTCCAAGGTCAAATCATACCCGCCATCCATTCAGTGCCATCATAACTTCAAATGGCCATTGAACTGCTATGGTATGTGGTTTAAGTTTGCATTTTTGACTGGACCTGTTTTCAATTTATTTTAAGATTATTTGCTATCCAGAGTCATTTTTAGAGACGGGCAGCCATACAAATTGAATGAATAAATAAATATTGCAATCAATGTATTACAAAATAGCAGAAGTCCACAAACTTGCTAATGCCTTAATAAAGAACATACAAACAGAGTTTATTGGGGGGGGGAGGGGGTTAGGATTACTGATTCTTTTAAAAATCTCAATAAATTGGAAAATGAGAATGAACAAATCTCAAGTTTAGAAAAGATTAGTCAAGCTCAACCAGCACAACGATCTTGAACAATATTCTTCAATACTGATTTAATGAATATTTTAGTGACCGTTCAAAGTTACAATGGCACTGAAAAAAGTCACTTACAACCATTTTTCACAGCTACAACCTTTGTAGCATCCCCATGATTACGTGAACAAAATCAGAGGCTTGGCAACTGGTTCGTACTTATGACCCTGTGTCCCAGGGTCATGTGATCCCCTTTTGTGATCTTCTGACAAGCAAAATCAATGAGGAAGCCAGGTTCACTTAACAATCGGGTTACTAATTTATCAACTGCAGTGATTCACCTAACAAGGCAAGAAAGGTCATAAAATGGGGCAAAACTCACTTAACAAATGTCTCACTTAACAATAGAATAATATCTTAACAATAGAATAAATCCTTCAAGTGTGCTATATTCTAATTCTACCAAAATTCAGGTCCAATCTGAATTCTGAATCTGAAATGTTCTGATATAGATACAAGCGCTGGAATCCTACATCTGACAGACACATTAAAGCTGATATTTTTTTAACAACTTTTTAAAAAATGGTAGAAAATTTATGAATCCCCTCTCTCTCTCTCTCTCTCTCTCTCTCTCTCTCTCTCTCTCTCTCTCTCACACACACACACACACACACACACACACATATTCTCTCTCTCTAATGGAATAAAATCACTCATACATACCTACGGGCAGGAACAAAGGAAAAGTGAGATGGTGCATTTGGAGAAAAATTTCGGGGACTATCCAATGGACTTCCACCTGCTTATAAACATACAAAACGGTATATCAACCATGCTTACAACTATTTCTATATTATAGTTAATGTGAATCTAACATACAATTTTCAGACTTATGGTTTCTATTGTTATTAATCACAGTGTTGAACCTATTTTCTCTTTTTCTGGTGAGAAATAAGCCAGAATAAATGATGAAAAACAAATAATGAGGATCACAAATAGAAATATGATGGCTTAGAAGTCCTTTGAATTACATGAATTGATCAGGATCTAATCTATGTGACCTATATTATGCCAATCTGGAAATACTTTATCATATAAATATATGTTATTGTCAATGAAATTACAACTACTACTACTAATAATAATAATAATAGTTCATATGCATTAATTTGCATTTATCTCAAAAGAACAGATATTAATTCCTTCTATACTTGCACCTATAAATATGTGAAATGTGAATATAACTGTACAGCTTTATAATAAATCAGTTTTAAATTAAACATCCACATAATGTAAAAATGTAAACCACACTGGAGTAGAGCAAAAATCTAATCAGCCTAACTTCCTGCTCCTATAGATTTCCCTAGTAATCTAGTCTAGAAAAAATATTAACAGTAAATAACAATGCCCCACACTTCTTTTCTGATTCTGTTTTTGTTCCTCTACAGAATCCCAGCAGAAGATAATACACCCAGGATAGAATACATCTTCCTCATCAAAAAGTTTAAACAGGAAGCCAAGGGAACAAAAGGCTATTTCACAGAAATAGAACAATGGTAGTGCCTTATTTCCTTTCTCTGCATCTGTGCTTCTAATTAAATCCTTGCCTTGTAACTATTTCTATGTGTGTATGCATGCCTTCAATCCCTACTCCCTATCCTAGAGCCATCATATATTGCCTACAAATATCTAGATGGCAACTATATATCTCTGCCATCTTGTGACCATCCAGATTTTATTCTTACCCTAATATCATAGCTTTATTCTATTTCTTCTCTGGGTATCCATGTTGAGTCCTCTATTCTCAAAAACTAGATCCTATGACATTTTATGAGACTGATCTCCCCTAAAAACAGCCCATCTTTTTCCTGTACCATTCTTTATGCACAATATACAATTTATGTATATGCAATACATGCAATATACAATAACTTTATGCAATAACTTGCAATAAAAGTTGCAAGCTTATGCAATAACTTGCAATAAAATAATTGTATTTTAAGCAGTATTTATTTTCTAATAAATCTAGTGCTAACGTATGCAGCACACAATTTGGTGGACAGGTACTATGTTGTGACAGGTGTATTGCAAATTCAAATAGATCTCTTGTCTATTTGTTATTAAGTTACCTTTCTCATTTCTACTTGGGTCTTTGGCAAAAACACTTCTTCTGTAATCTCTTCTTCCATCCTATCCTCCCATTGATGCTACATTATTTTTGCACCTTCATTCAAAACATTGTTCATATTATCATATCTGATTCTTCTATTATCACCATTAAATTATCATTGTAAAGGATAACACTGATAAGCCATTAATTATTGGTTCTCAGAGTAGAAAGAACCATTACATAAACATAGTTCAGCTGCTTCCAAAGACCATTAAAACACCACATATTTGTTTATTCAGCAAAGTGGGAAGAAGGCGGCTAGATCTTAAATATTAAAGCATAGGCTTATATAAAGGCTTGGACTTTTTGCCAGGGCAAATAATGTATTCAGGGATCTATTTTTCTTTTATAGCAAAGGTTCCATTTTAGTTTTTCAAGTTTCAGTTTTTTCAGCCAGTCACTGAATAAGCTTCTAGTATCTGGGCAGTTGAGGGGAGCTGGGTTTTATCCCCTGATATTTGAAGCCTGACTTATATGGATTCTGACTTACACACTACCAATTAATACTTCCTGACACACTTTAATTCTGCATTTTATTTCCCTGAATTCTAAACCCTGGTCCACAATATTAGGTCACTTTCATTCAGTTCTATTATATCCTTCTAGGTTTGCTTGCTTGCTTGCACTTTTTCTTTTTCTCATTGATTTATTCATGCTCCTTTTCATTTGCTCTTCTGTTCCGGGCTGCAATTCCCTCATACACTACAGTTGTCAGAAATCTTGATCACCATCATTCATCCTGACTTTCTTCAACTGAGACTTTCACATAACATATTTTAGGAAGATAAAGTGTAGACTTGGTTAGCAGTTTCAATCATATTCATATTGCATACAGCACATTTTGCCAATATGTTACAAGAGTAACTGAAAGCCAGTTTTATCTCAGTTTATTTTTATGAAAAGTTTACTGACATACACTCAGGATGCCAGTTTAAAATATTTAGCAGAAAGTCTTCCTCTTTCCATCAGTTTTCATCACTCTTTCCATCAGTGTTTCTAAGCAAAGTATAGTTTTCCACTGCATACAAACACTGTAATTTCTGGTTGTTTTATGTATAAGTTGTATATACATCTGAATTTGATCCAAATTTTCAGATAGAAGACAGTTGTTTTCAAACAGTGGTAACAGGAATGACCTTATACATAACTGGTATGTACATTATATGCATTTGATCCCTTGAACTGACATTGCTTCTGATTCAATTTTGCAATGGGAGCAATCTGCCAGGCTATACCACCTGCTTCACACAGACAATCTGAAGCTGAATGGGACAAGATCATCTGAATTAGAATAGGTGCTGAATAGTTTCTGAATATACAACTAAAATATTGCAGTGGAATTTAGACTGGACAAAAGTGCCATCTTTACCATCAACGGGGGAAATAGTGAAAATTGAAGGAATCAAGATACCCTATGGAAATAACATCAAGAGTCTAGATTAGTACCAATAGCCACTCTGGATGCAATTCGAACACATCTGAAGGACCACATGAAGACCATCAGCTCTGTCAAAATCCCCATCAGTAAATTGCAAAAGAAGCTTTACTTGGAACAACTTACATCCCATGATCCCTTTACTATACAACAACATCTGCCTATCCTAGTCCTTGTGAAGGACTTGAAAATAAACAAAAATCTCAAATCCAGTCTAAACATCTGGCTGTATGACCAACAACAAAAACAACAATAATATCTTTTAGGCATAATATGTTTTATAGAAATGTACTGGTAAACACTGTAAACATATATGGAAAATAATGTATTTCTATGTGAGTGTAACACACAGAAGTGCAAATAACAAGCAATATTATCAGATAACTATGTTTAACCTTTACTTCATAAAAACATCTACATCCAAATTGGTATTTAATTGGATGATGCCCAATCTATAGGCAACCAAGAAATCTTGTTCATTCATCTTTATTTAAATGAATCCCTGGGAGTCAGAGACCATATCTATTTATTACATTAAGTTCTAACAGAAGAAATTAAATTAATAACTTAAATTAATTATTTATAACAAAATATATTGCCATATACATATTTTCTATTACCTGCATGTCCATGAAGTGGAGAATGTGGACGTGGAAGTGTTGGAGATGTGCTAGAGGTTACAATCAAGCTTTTTCTATTACTGGTTCGACAGCTGAAATAAAAATACAAATCTTTAAATAAAAGACATATCATGATTGTACTGCTTCAGGATTCCCAAAGCTATGTGCTAAATTGGATATAAAAGTTGAATGAAACAGTGTTATACAGATTTTAGTAGGGCAAAATGGACATTAATATGACTTTCTAATGTTAATTGCTCTCTTTAATTACAGATTGTAGTAATAGTTAAATAATACTATAATATAATGACTGTACAAGTTATACATGAGACTTTTGTCATAAATAATCACCATTTCTAAATTGGAGTAGACAATGAAATTGTAACATTTTCAGAAAAGATTGTCTCTTTGCATCAATATATCTTCACTAAATTGAAAGAAAATGAGAAAAGCCTACAAAAAATATTGTTTATCATACACTTCATATGTGAAGTGATTAAGAAACAAATATTCTCATGAAATGAAATAGACCACTGCAGACAAGAATAAGTTTCTGTTAAAGTACAAAGAGAATAGGGAAATTCAACTACAGGACATTCCTTTGCAGGCATTTAACCTTCCAACCCCAAGCATTTCCTCTGTCACCCCTGTTTTCCCCAAACAGACTGAAATATGAGATTCACCAGAAGTAAAGTGGATGCTCCTATTTAAACATTTTTGATAGTTAATAGCAAGTGAATTAGCAGCTATAAAGAACAGCTAGTATAGTGTTGGTAAAGATCTTTTACATAGCTATTTTTTTATAATGGGTTCTATGGGTGTGGATTGGTGGGCATGGCAGGGAAAGATATTGTAATACCACAATCAGAGGTGGTATTTGCCCATTCTCCAACCTACTCAAAATTTCTACTACCAGTTCTCCAGAACTGGTCAGAACCTGCTGAATACCCACCTCTGATGAGGATGCTAATTCAAGCATATGAAAATGAAAACAAGAACACACTACTAATGGAAATATAGGAAACATATTACAACCACACTATTTAATAAAATTAGTCAAAATGTTCATTAAAGTTCAGTTTTTCACCTAAATTACAATAATTTCTTCCAGATGGGACTATCCTTAAAGAAAATTCAGTAAACTTTAGCTCATTCAAAATGAAGCAGCAAGATTGCTGGCCAGTCTCAAGTTGTGCAACTAATTAGTTTTGTCAATAGAGGCAACAGTTGTGAGATCACTAGCCCAGCGCCAGGATAAGCAAGTAGGTAAGTAGAAAAAGAAAAGCATAGTCACGCTCTCCTTAGCAACTGCTTCACTTCACACAGCAGTCCCAACTGTGTATCAACTGAGTATTAACTATATTTAGAATATAATCACTTCACAGTTGAGTGATTGTAACCTTATTATTAGTAATTTTAAAAGGCTATTCAAAATAAATGTTAACATGAGAAAAGTATCTGCCTAAATTCTCAACAAAGCTTTAATAAATCTGAGCCCACAGTTAATGCTAACTCAAAAAACACCTGATCAGCAGCACCTGATTTATGACTAACTTTGAACTTGCAATTCAAGATATTAAATTTCACATGTTAAATTCATTTTACAGTACATATTAACTGACTGAAAATGAACCAATTTCCTCCAAAAGAGAAAGAAGGGCTACCAGTTTTCTTTGTATCTATGGTAATCAATCCATATCATGTTATTAAATCAGGATGAAATAGAGCTACATCCAAGTATAAGCACAATCGGATCACAGACAGCTAAGGGGATGCATTGTGCACACAACTAAGAAATGAATTCTTCTTGTACTTGCTTTTACAAGATGGTTGACAACAGAGGTGAACTTTGACACCTAGCTCAGCAATCAGCTGTTCTGAGTGGTGAGGTGCAGAGGCAATGAAGATGGCAAAGCCGTCCTTCAACATATAGCAGTACATCACTGGTTTTAACTTTCCAGTTCTGGTTTTCCTGTTATTACTACAGAGAAAATAGAACATATTTAAAACAGTAACAGAGGAACAGGGACCATGAGTTACGTCTTCATGTCCTTGTAAACAGGTAATCAATTATTCATCATATGTATAACTGATATATCATTAGATGTTAAAGTTCAAAGTTCTGTTGTCAACCATCTTGTAACTTGTAAACTTGTAAATTTAAACAAAAATATACATAACAGAAATACACACACACAAATATATATGCATACATGCATACATACATACATGCATACATACATACATACATACATACATACATACATACATGTCGTCCCCTACTCCTTTTCATTAAGCTAGACATATTAAATTCCTGCAACCATTCTTAATATGCTTCAGCCTCCAAGCCATCTAGTCAAATTTGCTACTTTTCTCTGAACTTTTTCTAGAGTCTTAACATCTTTTTTCTGTCGTGGCAACCAAAACTGATTGCAATATTCCAAGTGTGGTTATACCAAGGCATTGTAAACTGGTACTAACACTTCATGTGATCTTGATTCTTGCCCTCTTGTTAATATAGCCTAAGACTGTGTTGGCTTTTTTGGCAGTTGCAGTACACTAATGGCTCATAGTAGTCCTGTCTGTATGTCTGTCTATCACTATTTATCTGGGGTTTTGTCCATATGTGAAACTTGTTATATGCTATTCCAGTACTTTTCTTTAATGCCTGCCTGCAGAATTGCAATGTCCACACCACACAACTCCTATTCTCATTCTGCACAGTTTCAGTGAAATGCATGGTATCTCAACCACACCATTCAGCAGGCATTACAAAGATAGGATATACTGTTTCTATTTATTTATCTTATCTTCTCAATTTCCTTTTCCTTCACTGAGCATTCTCTCTCAGTGAATAATATTGGTGAGCATACATGAAGCTGCTTTACAAACTTGCCTGTTTTTTTTTTTAAATAACACTTAGATTCCAGGGACAGAAATGATTAATGCAACATAGTGCATGCTGATCAGTGTACAAGATATATAAATAAAATCACAAGCACTATGAAGAGCACCCAATGTCATATGACATTTCTTTTAGTTCCTTCCCTTTTCAATCAGCAACTCCCCCACATACCCTAAAGATTGTTTTGCTTTTTTTCAACAGAGTTTGGGACATCTAACTTTTAAGAATAACAAAGTAAAACAAAGGAAGCAAGGTATTAAGGGAAAAAGACAGAATCAAGCTACCAATTCAGAACACTTTGCTTTCAAGAAAAAAAAAAAACTAAAGGAAAGATAAACAAACCTCTTGTAGGCACCAGAACACTCACACATTAATGAGAGATGACCTGATGGCCAGTAAAACCAGGGGTTGAAATTTCATGACATCTTACACAGAAAACAAAACATCTTATATCTTGCATATTTGTACAAAGCAACTTAGTCCCCACTGTATTATTTTGTGAGATTTCATTATCCCTATTGACCAATTTTAGAGAAAATGTCTGATTCAACATTAAAGACTGCACAATCCGCAATTGTATCTGGAGGCAAAATGCATACAAAATACCAATTAAACTTCATAGCAAGCAATTCTTCTCTAACTCAGTATTAGAACTTGGCACAATTTCAAGATAGACAGCACAGGATCTTCGTATTATGTTTTATCAAAAGTTACAGCTGCTAAATTAACTTAAAGAAGGAATAGTTTTATGGAAGAAGTTTCCTGTCAACAACTTTAAGATATTAAATTAAATATCTTTATCTATCTTTAGAGTAATGTGCTTCTGATATCAATTATGCAACTGATTATTTAATTCTTTCATGTCCTCTTTATGGCTTTCCTAAATTTATTTAGCTCTTGAAAACAGAGTGTAGACTGATTAGCAGGTGTCAGTATTATTTTCACTGTTTATTTATTGGAAATAACAGAGTAGAGCACACAAGTCAAAAATAATTGTGCAATAGCTAAATAAGTGGACTTGGATCAAATATAAACCAAATTCAGCAGAACTTCAGTTCCATGGTATCATAGAATTAAGTTTTTTTGTTATTTTCCTGGAAATTTTATACCTCATCCACAGTGCGGGGGCGGGGGGGGAGTTTAATCAGATGGATCTGACACAATTTTGTTTGAAACAATGTTAGAGACAATAGCAGATATGTATCACAGAGAACACTAACAAATTTCATTTGTTTCAAAACAAATAACTTTTAAAACTGTTACTGAATATGGAAACAATTTATACCAAAGGCTTGCTTGTTCTTATCTATTTTCAAGCATATAATTATTCCTGTTGTTAGCTGCTTTCAAAAATTGCTTCCATCTCAAAATTACTATAATTAAAGCTATAGCATCCATATCTCTACTTAATATGGCTGTGCAGCTGTTGCTTTTCAGCAATATGTCAATTTTAGACTTGTATCTTTTGTTGCATCATGAAGAGAAATAATTAAAATACTTGTTTTGATCTTTTAAATATCCATTTTAAAGACATTTTGTTTTGTGAATATTTCTAAGAATACTTTTGTCAAAGAGTAATTGTGGTTCTAACACTTCTAGTAAAGATTATTTTTCTCCTACAAGTTCCTGAAAAAGTCATTCAGGCTATTTATAACTAAAATAGATGTTTCTGACAATGATGTAGTAGATTTGAACAGACTTGAGGTAGGCAAGTAGGATACAAGAAATTGTTTTGAAAGTTCTGATTGCAAATATATTGTGACAATGCCAACATATGGTTTATCTGCCTATTTGCTGATCTGCTGATTTGCCAACATTAAAAACGGAAAGGGGAATAACTATGAATGGGGCTGTGTTCTTTATAGTAGCTCAGAATGTGGTATTCCTTTTGCTAAATTCATTTTAGTGTTGCAGCACTTCATAAAAGAACAATAAACAGACCAATAAACTAGTTTACACTGAGGTAAATAATGTTAATGTAATTATTATTGAACATGAGGAGTGACTTATTTAAAGTAAGAGAAAAGAAACTAATTTTTAATGTTTGTGAATATCTTGAGAAATTATTATTACAGCAAAACTTAAGTTTTTCCCACAGTAGTTTTAAACCAACTGTCTATGCACTCTGACTTATTCATGAACTATGAACAACCTAACTACATGCCGATACAACATAACTCTCATCTTTTCTTTACCCCGCATTTTTAAACTTTTAAACAAGGATAACCTCGTGATTAGCAAGTCATCTCATTCCCTGAAATGATATATTTATTATTACAGAATAACACTATGTATTTTAGTAGCCTGAAGGTATCATTCAAAATTCAATATGGCCTACTGTAAAAATCATTTTAAAATAAAGATTTTCCAACTTTTAAGAACTTCAATCCCATTTTTTTTTTAAAAAAAATCTAAGTATAGATAATAAATGTACATCTTCATTCTACTCTCTTATAGAAGAGAATCTAGGAATCTACATTTTCAATCCCTTTCAGACATCTTGAGCAGCTGTGGATAGTTTAAATATTAAAACATATCTGCATTTAATTACATTTCTCATTCATCAATTAATTACATTAATTGCATTTCTCATTCAATTGATCTCCATAGCATTCTCAATTATATGGAAATAGTAGATCAAGAAAGCATTTTTTATCATATCATCATCATTACTTTTTGGATTGCCTTTACATTTTGTTTATTTGTTTGTTTGTTTTTGATATTGACAAATTATATAGCATACCCAAAAAGGAACCACACATGATCTTTGGAGGCTTCCAAACCGAACAGAAACCCTGTACAATCAAATCACCAGTAAATAAAGAGAATGGAGTACTAACAATCCTCCCCCCAAAAATCAAATGACCAAGCCAAAGCAAATCATTATTATGAACTGTTCCATTAATGTCAGTGAATCAAATATGTAGATAGAAAGGCTCTTATTTTCAATGCATTTGCTTTATACTGATTTTATCCCAGCTTATCTGCCTTTATATCTACCTAAAGAAGCGTGCATGGAATGACACTACTTGTCTAAAAAAATTTAATGACATTATTAGAATTGTATCTAAAATCCATTCAATTGAGATGAAAGGAAGGAAGGAAGGAAGGAAGGAAGGAAGGAAGGAAGGAAGGAAG
>BLBF01000020.1:46306347-46360264 GCA_015471245.1 Laticauda colubrina
GAAGGAAGGAAGGAAGGAAGGAAGGAAGGAAGGAAGGAAGGAAGGAAGAAAAGTTGATTGTGCTTGTGAAGACAATCAAAATGAATCCAGTATTTGGCCTGAGGTGTACAAGACAAAATAGCAATGATTTGTTTTTTAAAATGCTACAGAAAGAAAAATAGAACTGTCATCCCTACACTGACATAGTGAGTACTTATGCTCCTGAAAGAAGCAAATCATCTTGCTAGTGGGAGGAATCAATGTACCATGAATTTGAGAAGAATAATGATTCAAGTAACGGCCTGTTTCATATATAAACTTTCTTGTGAGAATTATAAATTAGCCATCATCTTTTTTTCAAAATGATTCTCTTTTTGACAACATTGCCCTTTTTATGAATGTTCTTTGAAAAACATGTATTGTAGTACCCTTTGGCAAGTATTCATAATTTACCATCCCTCTAAATGTAGGTTACCATATAATATGAGATTATTAGTAAAAAGATGTTTATCTCCACATTTGTTAAAACATTTATATTCTACTTCTGGATCAAATGGGACTGTCATTATCATCAAGTTACATATGATCAAGTTACCTGGCTCCTAGATTTCTTTCCAAGTTCAGTTAAATGTGATGCAGTGACCTTTAAAGTCATTCAGAGCTTGAAACAAGAATATAGAAGGATGACTTCACTTTACTTCAACCTAAAATCTCTAAGAGAGAGTGAAGTGACAACTCAAGAAAGAATCTTTTTGATTTTGGTAGTTTAACTATAGAAATATTCTTTTCAAGGGTTCATCTGGCCTACTCTGGTAGTGCAATGATACAAAATGACATCATTTTTTACTGCAAACAATCCAAAAGAATAGGCTTTTTCTGTCAGTTTTCAGAATTCATTTTTGTGTTTGTTTGTGTCTGTGTATTTATTTGTATGAAGATGCGCATTCCCATTTCTCATCTTATAAAAGTGGAAACATTCCACTTTTCTCAAAATATTCTCAATATTAAAAGAGCCAGTCCCACAGTTTATGACTTTTTTATACATATAAATCAGAAGATTAAGAAAAAGCAGTTGCAGTGAATATTTCTTGTGATGATATGGTAAGCTTGACATCCCTGAAGGAGCAGGGACAGCATTACAGCAAAGTTCAGTTGCCAAGGATGGATCCTTGTTGGCAAAATGTCTCCTGAGCAAGAAAATAGCATGGGATTGTCCACATATATTCCAGACCTCTGGTCCTTAAATATAGATGGCAGGTACTAAGGTTTTTGTGGTCAGCTGGTACATGAAGTGGCTGGAAGACAAGCGATACCATTTATGATCACAAACATAATGTAGCCTAAATGGATGCAAAGCTGAACTTCATTTTTAATCAATTTTGGGATTAATTTTTTTACTGCATTCAAATATTAAAGATTTTCAGAGTGGCAAGTTTGATGGCATTCATAGGGTGAGTTTCTTTCGATCTTTAATGAAAAATTTTAAGTGCAACTTTAAGAACATTTTTGGGGAAATGTTTGGGAATAAATGGCAAAAATGTGCTTAAAGAGTTGTTTTCCTTAAAGTTATAAACAAACTAAAAGTCTGGATTAGGGTTTCGTAAACAGGATTCTGTGGAAACCTAACAAATACATTTATGAACAGTTTGTATATTAATTTTCAATGTTAGGGTACTAAAGAAAATTTTGTCATTTGTACAAATACATATCTAAATTGTGTATGTGTGTATGTATATATGTGTGCATATGTATGTGTATGAATGTATGTATAAATTTAAATTATATTAAATATAAATTATGATATCAATTTATACATATATAACAGGAAGTGAAAATGTATACTTAATAAAACACAAGAAATAATTTAAAATGCTTTAGAACAGAAAAGGTATATTTGATGCATTCTATCATTATGCTTATTTCTCAAATTACAATCTTATTTTAACTATAATCAGTTGCAGATCAAAAAACAGCTACCAAATTTATATCCTAGATGAGACAGAAACAAATAACTCTTCCAAGCATCCTATTATTAAAAAAAAAAATGAATTTCCTTTTACCTTTATAGTAGAGCAAGAGAAATAAAAACAGGGCAGCTGGCTGTGCAAAGAAAATGGCTCAACAAATAATCTGATAATAGATAAAATCATTTAATAAAACATATAATTTTAAAATATTACATTCAATTTTATTAGATAAGATAACGCGTGAACATTGCTAGAATGGTTAACATATTTGCAATGTTTTCCCCAAGCTGCTTTATCGCAATTTATGATACTAATATGTATTCATCTCTTCTTAAATATTAGAACACAAAATTCCTTGGATATAACCCTATGTTCCAATATAAGAATAAGATACACTATCATATGCATCACTCTTCTAACCAAGCTAAGAAAGGCAAAGTATCTTATTGCTAGGGGTTTCCAATATTCCTCCACTTTTGGAAATTAAGATACTTCAGAATCAATTGATATGGATGACAAGAATTCAGCTATCACTGAATTTCTCTTAGCACAGCTCAGTTTGACCTAGATCTCGCACATAAATTTAACACCCTCTAATGAAGTCTCATTTTACTCCCATTTTAAAATTCAAAGGAGACAGTCAGAGGAAGTCTTCTTAATTTTATCAGAGGTCCCTGTATCATTTTCTTTATATAATATTGTTTTATTTGATTGTTGTTCAGCCACCCAGTCAATTTTTACAAATGCTCATCACTAACCATATTATGAAACGTGGATGATACAACAGTGGTGAACCTTATTCAGGATGATAATGAGGATGATTACTGGGAAGAGGTAGAACAGGGGTATCAAACTGGCAGCCTGCGGGACAGAGGTGACACACATAGGCCACGCCCACACCAGCTCTATGAATGGGAAAAATGTTGTGAAATGTCACATGATGGCAACATGACGCCACAAGCTTGACATTTGTTAGGTAGAGGATTTGATGAACTGGAATAATAAAAACAGACTGGCTTTAAATGTAGAGAAAAAAGAGATAATTATAAATTTCAGAAAAGGCAGGTACAACCATTCACTTCTGTGTATTAACAATTCAACTGTGGAGGTGGTTAGTAGCGTTAAATTTCTGCATGTACAGCTGACAAGCAGGTTAGCTTGATCGCTCAACAGTGATACACTGGTGAAACAGGCACAGCAATGCCTGCATTTTCTGCATAATATGAGAAGAGTACATCTTCCTTCTCCTGTCCTTACCACTTTCGATAGAGGGACAACTGAAAGCATCCTGTCATATTGTATTGCTGTTTGGTTTGGAGCTATTACTGATTCAAACAGGAAGCCTGTGCAGAGAACGGTGAGTGTGGCAGAAAAGATTATTGGAAGTTCACTTCTTCTATCCAGGTCATAGCATATAAAAGCTGCTTGATCAGGGTTCCCTATGTTGTTTGGGTTGCTAGACATCCAACTCCATGACCGCTTTTTTGTTTTTTGTTTGGTTACCTTCTGGGAGGAGGCAGAACAACTAGATTCTGTAATAGCTTTATACCATATTTTAACTCAAGACTTTTTTTTCCACTATGTATTCAATATGAGCTGTAGTGGGTGTGGGGGTATGGGCACACATGTGTGTGCATTTGTGTAAGAGATGGTATCAAGAAACAAACATGGATATTTAAGCCACAACAAATCAGTGTTAATTCTTGGAATGATCTGGGATAGTTAAGAAGCTGTGATAAATTTTCTATAAGTTGTTTACAAAAACAGTTTGTTAACAGAGGTTTTTGAATTTTTAATCTTGTCTTTTTTATTAAACCAGTAACTGTTCTTCCTGTTAATTATTCTGTTAACTTATCTATAGTATATAGATAAGTTAATAACTTGCAAATAGAATTAGTAGCTTAGTATTTAAAATTCTTTGAACTTGTTTTGCAAGGGTTGGGAATTAATATTGTCAAAATATATTAATCAGTATTCAACTGGGGAGACAATATATGTATGTGTTAGCTTTTTTAATACATTTCTTTTTTAATGTCTTATTTGCTTTTTGTTTTTTGTTTCTTTAAAAAAATGATGTCTTGTATATTTTTTTAATAAAATAAAAATGTTAAAAAATTTTGCACAGAGGGAAGTTTTAATGAAAAGTCCCTTTTCTACCTATAAAACAGTTTTTTGGGAAAAAAGGAATAAAGGAAAACAAGGAAGTTGCATAAGCACACCAACATGCCTACCATCCCTGTCCTACTGTTTCTTTTATTTTTCTTATATGTATCCATCTCATGTATGTTTATACTTATACCTATTATCTTGTAAGCGATTGACAAATCAAATAAATAAATAATAAGTTTGGTCAATGTAGGTAAACTAAATAGTAAACTAAATAGTACTATCTATGAACACAAGTTTCACAGAAGAGAGCTAAAGACTGGACCTTATTTTTGGATAGTCATAGGCCAGCCCTCTTTGTTCTTTCTCCTTTCCTTAGTTATAAAAAATATCAGAGATAAGTAAAATCCAATCTCTTTGGGAAAATTGCATTGCCTGAATATAGTACAGTTCCATCTATGATGGCATGGACCTAGCCAGAAAAAAAGAAATTATCTATGATATTAAATGAAAATTCCAAAGGTGATATATACAATAGTTTGTGATCTAAAGACTTATCCAAAATTGAGTAAAATAGCCTTTCTCATTCAAGAAAAGGCAGCAGCAAATGGTTCAATTATTCTACAGTTCTATTTTCTTCACTAAACTTCCTGAAATTATTGTTCTGATTTCCATTTCCATTTCAACTGACCCAATTCTTACATACCAAGACATCTACAGAAGTAGTCAATATCATCAAAATGACAGTGTGACCAGGCAATGAAAGCCTACCCACTTTTAAATGTATCATATGCAACACAGAAGGGGCTTTATTGTCCAATCACACCCACTATTTTGATTTTGTTGACCACTCCTGCAAACATCTTTGTTAAATAGAACTGCATTGATATGTCTGAATTAACATACTTCAGAAATCACTTCATTTATACTTCATTTATAATTGCTAAAAAAATATAACAACCTCTATTTGGGGACTAAGCCAATGTATACTTAATATTTTAATTAACATTAATTAACATTATTTTTTTGTTATTCAGATCTGCACTGAAACACCTCTTTAATTTTACACCTTTAAAGTTACATGTGAAACCATGTGAATCAACAAAACCTTTAGTATACATGTCTGGCCCAAGATGCCTTTATTATTTGGTAAAATAAGAGGGGCAACTGGATAAATAAATTGGACATTACCTTATCATTAGCTATGTGAATACAATAGTATCTTGAATGTTAAAAACTTTCCTAAAAGTTTTACATACTCCACATAAAAGGTTGCCCAAACCACAAATGTCCCCAGTGTAAGTTCCTCCTTACCTCCACTGAAGTGGACTGCTGTGGCAGGGACTACCAGGGTTGCTTTGAGGTTGTGGATTGAGGTAAAATACTAGAGGAGAGGTTGCAAGGGCACAATCAGCACTAAGTGGAATTTTAAGATGTTGCAGACCTGGAGCAGATGTAGGGGAGAACATATGTTGATGGACATCACTTCCTCGGCAGTGGGAGAGGAAAGGAGAGGAGATTCTGATAAAGTACCACAACAGAAAGAGTCAATTTCTAAATCATCTTACATCTGTAGTCTTTTCAGAACAAAAAATCATGTTCCTGACAATAATGTATCCACTCCTAACCAGATGTATCTCCAGCTTCAAAATCCCTTAAGATTTAAATTCTTATTAGAGATTGTACACAAGTACTGAAGCTGTATATAAAGACCATTGCTTGTCAGTAAGTCCATATGTGTCTTAAAGCTTGATCACATGAAAGCATGAGCTATTAAAATTGGTTTCAATACTGAATTGAAATTTACAGACTGCTGAAAGAGTCCTTTGTAATGTCCTCACATTTAATGATAAATCTATGCGCATTGAATAACATTTTAAAGTGCCTGTCTCCATAGAGTCTATTATCTATATTTAAGTCTTCAGTGGAATGTCTTTTGTTGGTTGGTCCCATGACCAATTATGTCATAACAGGTCCATAGTTTGCAACAAATTGACAGTACAAATGAACCAAATTTCATTTGTTCTATAACTAAGTGTGAAGATTTTTTTTAATGTTGCTGATCATGATGATAGAATTTGAGTTACACTTTTATTGTACCATGTAAATTGCCTAGAACTGTCAAAGGAATGGGTGCCATTTCCTTTTTTCTAAGCAAATAAATAATTAATAAACCACAGGCAATTTTCTCACAGATGGCAAAAATGACATTTGCAACAGGACCTTTCTTAATGTTTGGCCAATTGTAGACAAAATTGTTGATTTTCACTTATTTCTAAAAGATGATATAGAAAGAGAGACAAACAAAATTTATCTGAAGGATCTGAATTGGGAAAAATGTAGATAAAGTTTATTTAGTCTTGATACTGCTGTATTAATTTCTTTTACTATATTAAACACTTTATTTGAATCATTAGCCATATGATTGATTGTAAGAGTTAAAACATAAAATCTAAGAGTCAATGTTTATTCAATTTATGCAAATGAATACAAGAATCCAAATACACTGCCTCATTTTATAAAATATTAGGTTAAGCACTGGTTATTTTTTTACTACTTCTACATTACTCTTCCATTGATTATAAAGATTAACAAAAATTATAAATATTTATTTTGAGAGGTGAAAGCGTTCTTTTAGAAGAAACATCTTGTATTACTAATAGTATATAAACTGTACATTTTTCTACTAAAGAACATGAGAACATGTTTTAAAACACTCATTCAGGAACAAATATTGCAATAAGATTAGTTAAGATATGTAAATATATTTTCCAAAACGAGCCTTACTGAATGCGTAAAGATGGAGCTCCAATTCGCTCTCTTCTTCGTTTCATCATTTCACTGTGTGACACACTAGATTTTGTTCAACAACCAGAGTTATTAGAGCCAGTTAAATCCAATACTTAGCTTGCAGCAAAGGCCCAATATCAGCCATATATTCTATGCAGTGAACTTCTGTTCACAACTATCAGATGCTGTTCAAAAGTTTTCAAATAAATTTTCTGAAACTTATTTATAACCTCCAGAAACAGCTAAATCATGGACAACCAGTAAAGTCCAGTAAAGTTCACTAGGATAGTGAAGCCTGAAATAAGGACCGGACTTTTTTATCACACAGCCGTCCTACAGCGCACTTCTACCACCAATCACATTGTAGCTCAGCAAATCACTGACAAATGTTTGTTCACTTCAGCAAGCCACAAGGAAAACAGAAACCAAGAGGGAGAAATGGCACAGGAGCAAAAACATTTGGCAGAAGTTTTGCATACCAACATGAAAACTCACACTGTAAAAGTAGTACTCAGGCACTGCTCCGAGACAGATTTCCAACAAAGCTATGAGCAGCTGCTCTTCATGTTTGGAGATAATTTTTGATACCTCTTTTTGGATGTTAATCAGGAACAATGTCGTGCTTTCTTCTTTTTTCTGGATTATTTTCTTATATTAATATGCAATTCAAATCTAAATTAATAAACTGTTTTATTAGATTTCCAGGAGATGGAAAAAGTGTTATGATTCCTAAAATGAATCTAGGAATGAACTAGTAAAAACAGGGGTTCAAATGTTCATGCCTTTTTGAGGAGAAGATCACAGAATCCTTTTAAAAAAGAAACTATTTCCTCCTTTATTAGTCATTCTTTCTGGCTGTCAAGTAACAATCCTAGCTGCTAACTCAAATCAAAGTAAAGGTAGTCCTTGACTTATAATTGCAATTGGGGCTGGAATTTTAGCTATAAGTTGTGACGGTCGTAAGTCAAAACTCCCTCATAATCAGACCTGACTTTATTACTGTTTTTATGATAAAGCAAATCACATGGTTGGAAATCCAAATCCATTCTCCTCAATGGGGACTTTGGGGGGGGGGGGGGGGGAAAAAAAAATCACAACCACAATCATGGGACTGTGGGATATTGCAATTAATTGTAAATGTATCAGTTGCCAAGCAAAGAAAACCTGTGTGTGTGTGTTTGTGTGTGTGTGTGTGTTTGTATTCATTCCTGCCATATCCCATTTTTTATCAACAAACAAATCCTTAAAGCCTCATCTTTCAGTCCTCAGCAACAAAAGTTCATTAAGGATTACCTAAGATAACATCATATCTATTTTAACCTTAATTTAAAAAACCAAGTTTATATTCCTTCATTTTACTTTTAACGGTCTTTATTTTGATTTTCGGTCACTTCAAATAATGTCCTAGAACTTGATTTCTTTTCATTTTTCTTTGTCCCTTCTCACAAATTTCTTCAAAGTTTTAATGACTCTCTTTTGTAAATTCAGTATAGGAAAATTATCATTCTCTTGGTTTCTTATTTGTATAATGTATATGTCAGACCTGCCTCGGCTTGGATTCTTAAGTAAAAATGATCCGTGGCTCCATTTGTTGCAAAAGGTACTGAAATTCACAGGCCAAAATCTCCAAGTGTAACTTTTCCCCTCAGTACTTCCCATTACTGGGCCCCATCGCCCAATCAGTTTCAAAGACAATGTTTTCAAAATGGTTGTTTGTTCAAAGTTTGAGTTTGAGCTGGTATGCAGCTGTATTCCCTTCTCAGCCATCCAACCTCAAAACCATGCCTTAGGAAATACAGTGAACAGTAAAGCCTTCCCTCATCCCATCTAGTCCCACCATCCAGAGTTCATGGCAGACTGGTGCTGAGAGATTGCAGAGTGCAAGCGTGAGGTAGCAGTTCTGACAGTCTATCTGTTGTAATTATTAACATCTCAGGCAGTTTCTTTTATATGGTCCAGTATAATATCTTTTTCCATCTTGCTCTTGTAGGTATTCATTTTTTAAATCCACTTTCAGCTCAGTCTCAATCTTGTCAGTAAAAGCTTGTACTTATTTTATAATTTTTTTTCAGATCTATAGAGGCTGACCATCCTAAAATTAAGTTAGAGGTCCAGTATTCAAAAATATCCTTCAATATGTCCAGTATTAAAATATTTGCTTCATTCTGTGTAAGTTAAATTTAAATGTTCTTCTTTAATTGTAAACTTTTGTTTCTTCTAGTTCCCTCCTAAAAGTCTCATCTCATCTTAAGTGCAAAAAAAAAAAAAAGGTTGATTTAGGAAACACCTACCCTAATCATATAAAAACTGAGTTGAAAAAGATTTTTTTCATGACTATATGTCAGTAAAACTATATCATACAAGTTCTGTAAAATGAATTAAAAAAACTATTTCCTTAGAAGTATGGGAAAGAATTGTCCTAAAGATAGGACACAATTTTTTTAAAAGCTAACTGGATAGGAAATTGACTAGCAATCCGTAATGTATCAAGTCTATTAATTCTTTCTAAGGATGACTATTTGTTTGTTAATATTAGTGTGCATACATGTAAACAGTGTTGTATCCCATGGACTTAATCTTTCCCATGGTTCACATTTTTCTAGGTCAACAGAATCACCACAATCACCACCCAATGGAACAAAATCATATACAATTATGGTATGTGAATATCAAAATGATCTATATACATGTTTTATCGATTACAGAGGTTTTTGGCTATATAGAACATAAACTATGGGTATCTTTGGGTGACCTTGTGTCCCAACTCACCAAATCAGACTTATCAATATCCTGATCAGGACGCAACAGTGAGAACGCTCTATGGTGACACAAATTCAGTTAGACAGGGATATATTTTGGCTCTGTTTCTGTTTAATCAGTATGCTGATCATGTGGAAATTAGATTTGGAACGGCCTGATGTTGGAGTGAAGATTGGGGGAAGAATCATAAATAATTTGATGTACGCAGATGATATAACACTATTGACTGAAAATAAGGAAGAACTGGAAAAATGATCTGGAAAATCAGTGAAAAAGCAGGATAGTGTCTTAGCATCAGGAAAGCCAACATAATGACAACAGCTGAAATGGACATGAGATGTTTAAAATCCACAAAAAGGAAATTGAATTATTTTGAGAATTTATCTTCCTTGGATCCAAAAATTGTTCATTATGGCAGTTCTACTCCTAAAATCAAACACATGATAACAGCAGGCCACACTGCAATGATTAACATGAATAAGATCTGAAAAAGCAGAGCTATTGATATAAATATAAAAAGCAGAGGCTCGTTAGAACAAGTCTTCCCTATAATTATTATGGGTGTGAGAGCTGGACACTAAGAATGACTGATCAAAAATTGACACATTTGTACTGTGGTGCTGATGTGGTGTAAATTAGCGTATATACCATGGATAGCCAGAGCAATTAAAAGAGAAGTGCTGATTTGTATAAAACCAGAAACATCCTTGGAAGCCACTTATAATAAAACTGATTTACTTTGATCATATCATGTGTGCAAATTCACTGGAGAAATCAGTGATGCTAGGAATCTTTACTGGAACAAGCAGAAGGAGCAAGCAAGCTGGTCTAATAATAATCATAACTGATACAAAGATGAGTGTCCAACAACTAAAAGAAGTTGTGCTCGACAGGATAGCTTGGAGAACACTTATAAAGTTGGCAAAAATTGGATACATTTGAACTTTTGAAACAACAACATTTAGAAAGGTTGAGAGAGAAAAAACATTAGCATAAATTTTTATAAATAACTAATATTAAAATATGTATGTATATATGTATGTACTTTACAGGCTATTCAATCTATCATAATTCTGGATTACTTTCAGTACAAAACAATAAAAACCCCAAAGTATATAACCTAGAAAGCAAAGTTGAAAGAAACAATGCCAATGTAATCAAAACACCATACAGGAAGCCCATCATTACTCTACCCCAAGAGTCAGAGAACAGCCAGGCTCTGAGGGCTTATTTAAATAAAGTCAAGTCATACAAATATCGGGAAGAATGTGATTTAGAAGCCACACACTATAACAATACACCCATTTCTCAGTAAGTAAAACCAAAGCTTCATAGCAAGAAAACAATCTGTCACAGAGAAAATATAAGAAATTAAGGGCAAAGCAGTTAATCTGAAAGGTATTTGCCTCAACTAAATTTGAAAATCATCATTTTTGCAAAGGGAAAAAAGATAGAACTGAAGACATGGAATAAAACAAAATATGGAAACATCACATAATTGCAAAACAAAACAAAAATTCATGCAGGAAGATATAATAGCAGCAAGCTGTATCCAAATGAATGATTTATTTGCTGTACAATTTAGGAAGATTCACATGACTTGCAGTAAACATGGCTTCTTATTCACCTAGAAAGCTATTTTTCCACTTATAATCCACTTGCCATTTTGAAAGCACTAATATTAAAACAAGGAACCAGTTAAGTAACCATAATGAAAATACAGTATGAACTAAGAATTGTTTCTGAATGGTTCTTTTTTTTCTGTTAAATATATATTTTTATCACAACTCCAAAGGGACTTTAAAAAAAAGAAACAAAGTGATGAAGCACTTTCACATTTGAACATAAATTAATAAAATTATATCCCTGAGCATGCTGATGTCTCATGACTTTAAACTTCGATTAGTGAAACATTTAGACAAAACTTCCAGATAGGCAAACAAATGGAAATACGACGATGAGCTTCTATGCCTATTTCTTTCTCCTCTGAGTTGCAACTGTTTGCCTTTTACTAGCACAATGAATATTTCTGCCATTTTGTTCTATATGAATCTGATGTCTTTTCTCTTGTAAGCCTGGAATTTTCAGATTAAAACGACAAGATGTAAATGGGTAATGGAACATTCCTATCACTGCAGTATACATCAGGGAAAAACTGACAGTCACTACAATTACTTATGTACACTCATTTGCACTGTGTAATCCTGGGGAAAAAATAGTACATATCAATGCAAGAAGTAACTTGACATACTGCATATTTGTCTAACTCTTCAGGTAGCGAAGTCTCTTACCATAATTTACAGTATGTCAGACCTCTTGTTTCATATCATGTAACAATCTTTGTACCATATAAACCATATAATGTATATATTACCATTCCCGCTCACATGTCTAAGTATACTAAATTGTCCTAAAAAAGAAAATGAGCTAACACTATTAAAATTGTTAAAGGTGACTAATTGCTAATAAAGTACAAAATCCTTCAGAATGGTTAGGAAAGACTTAGTAGATAAGGACATGCAGAAGTTAGACCAAACAGTACTATATGAATAGAATGGCGCAGAAAAAAATGTACAGGAATAAAGAGATTGCAGTCAAAGCCTCAGTTCCTCAATTCTATGGCTCAACTGCCTTGACATAATTATAGCATCAATATTGCTCTTAACCAATATCCTCTTCTCCTAGAATCCCATTAAATTCCAATACAAAGGATAAAATCAGTGTTCAGATCATGATTCTCAGTTGCCATTTTTATTCCAGGACTAAGGCAGAATTCTAGGACTTTCACATAACCCAATTAGAATTTTATTTCATTGCTAAGCAACCACAATGACAGATAATCCTTAAATCATGAATCTGCATGAAATTCTTGTACATTTTATATTCTTTAGTGCATATAAAATGTAAAATATTTTAATTGAGAATCATATAATTTTAGAAGTCTACCTTGTTTCCTTTTCCAATTTATCCATATTCAATTCCACAACATTATAAACAGTGGTGGAGAATGATAAATGGTAACATGTAGCAATATTAATTTAATTTAAAAAAATGGTTAATCCTGAAAAATAATACAAAACCACAATACAAATTAAACATTTTGAAAAATATGTCTTAAATCAAAAATGTTAAAGAAGTTTACTTACAAGCTTCCTCTTCTAGGGAGACTAAGCTCTTTCTGTGGGAAACAGAAAAAAGAAAATCAATTCGATGATTTGGAGCAGATTATTAGAGTTGCTTGGTGAGTGACTAGCAATTTACAGTGACTGAAATAATAGACAGAAGATAACTGTCTAAATACAGCATTGTAAAAATGGTAGTTTTTTTTTTCCAAAGCACATGACTACTCTAAATGTAACTCTTGTAAATATTCATTTTAGTATCTATATATATATTTCAACTGTATAATTTTTGAAGTTATTTACAACTTAAAACTGTACAGCAAGGTATAAACAAATCATCATAATGAATCCTAAAGCTTTCACTGGTACTAATTTTAATGAGTTTATTTCTCAAAGCAACTGGATCATTTTTCAGGTTCATGCTTACTTTAATAAATAGAGGCATTTATTTTTGCCTAAGGTCTGACACTGTTTTTACAAGTCATTTTCATAGCAAGTACAGCCTTAATACAAACTATGGAATTCAATTTTAGTGATTTTTTTTGTTACATTTACATGTAAATATAATACTTCACCACTAGATGGTATGATTATTCTTTTTTGCAGCTGTATAAAAAAAATGAAAAGATTAACAGTGCTCAAAAAACCAATCTATTCAAGTTTTAAAAGTTTACTATGGAAGAAATTTTTTTGCTGTTATTTAATCTTTGAAAAATCTATCAATACCTAATACCGGAGGATTTCCTTTCTTTGGTTAATTTTAATATTTTCCTCAGATTATCGAAGCATAATTTATACTTTGAAGTCCAAGGAACCCCATTTGCCATAACGTCTAAGCATGGTGAGCAAGAATGATTAAGATCAACCTAGATTGCCAGGAGAAGACCCTGTGTTAAATGGGTCCTCCAAGAATGACTTTCTCTATCCTTTCTGGGAATGGTGTAAATCTGATTGTGGAATGATAGCTCCATTGCGTGTATTTTCAATCTCCCTCTTGCATCACTGTTTGCTTCTCTACCTGTGCGTATAGAAAGTTGCTCCTCTCATAATACTGTGCTCTCTGCCCAGAAATTTTTTTCATAGGAACTCTATCAGACAACCCAAAAAGTTTCAACTACTACCCACAACATAGAGAATACATTCCTTCCAAAAATATTTTCCACCCAATAAGCTCTTTAGCTGACCAGACAAGCAAGGACAGAAAGCTGTTTTGAATCTTCTTTGTACAGGTAGTCCCCAGTTTAAGAACGAGTTTTGTTTCCAGGGTCTGTCTGTTCCCAAGGTCTGTTCTGGGAGACTGAAAATGTACTTCGATGTAAGGGAGCAGTATTATCATATCATATTGCATTAAAAGTATTATAATATTGTGCAATAAACTTGAACCATTGTGTAATTAACGAGAAATTTGCTATAATAGAATTATAAATTATCTGCTATCCTTAAATCAGGACATTTTTAACCCAGTGGCTTAGGGTTAATACACCAGTTAATACTGGTGTATACCAGTATTTTCAGTCTTGCTCTAGTGCCAGTCCCACTGTTAACTGGGTTTCTTCTCATATTCTCCTTTCCCATGCTAGACAGAAGACCAACTTACTGTATATCTTTGCATACACATCATTTGATATGTATATTTACATTAATTTACTTTTTGAGTTTATATTTTGATTTCCTTGCTCTTTGTCTATAACTAAGTACTACTTAGAGCAATGTTTCTCAACCTCAGGAACTTTAAGATGCCAATTTCCCCACCCATTATGGCTGGGGAATTTTGGGATTTGAAGTCCATCCATCTTAAAGTTGTGAGTTTGAGGAGCACTGCTTTATAATGTAGTTCCTACGCTGTTGGTGGTTTTCAACTATTTCAAATAATTTCAACCTAATCAAGAGACCAGAAACTGAACAGGAACCTTTAATGCAATGCAATAATAACCAAACAAAGTCCTTTTAAAACCATATTCCACTGAATATTTTGAAAATATCCTGTAATTATATGATAAACCCTTAAATTGAGTTTGAGAACTAAATCAAAATTAATTTATTTCTTATTCAGAATCTGGAATAATTTTTTAAATGTATCTGTTGAAACTGTAATTGCTCAGAGGTTTTCAGATTTTGCAAGTGAGAGTTTTTAATCTTGAAATTCTTCCTGATATTGGCTACAAAGTCTCTACAGATGATTAGCCTTTAAAAAGCAGCAACAGCAAAATAAAATGCTGAAAAGATCTTATATCTCCAATATTTTTTTCCATAGCACAATAATATTCAGAAATCTCAGCATATTTAGAAAAGGAAAGGCAAAGAAAGCTCCAGAAATTATTTAGGCTACTGCAGCATGTGGATGACTAAGAAAAATAAATTAATTTCTTACATTTCTAAAATATACTGTATGCATGAATAGGAATCAGCATGAAAATTAGCATGTCAGGCAGGCTAATGAAGCATGCTATAGGAATCCTGAAAGCCATATATTAATACTATCTAAGTTTATTCAAAACTTTACACTTGTCTACTATGATAGTACACATGAAATAAATTTATGCACGCTAATAAAATACATGGTAAAATTGTGTATTCATGGTCAAATTCTATTTAAGTAGACTTTACTGGTGCAGTAATTTTATTCAGTAGGAAAAAAAATGATTAAATAAATTATGCTAAATAAGTAATCTCTCCTAAATCTGGCACACAAGTTGGGGTAAATATCAAGGCACAGTATAGATTGTACAAGATAAGTGTACAATCTATTTTTAGTACTTTAATTGTTAATAGAAAGAATATTACCTTCACTATTTAAGTCAATATATCTGCAAGTATATAACTATGTTATGGTCTAAGCTGCACTTCTAAGAAAGTTCTTCCTCTCAATAATAACACAAAATGATTTTCCTCCCTGTTACATGTCATATTCCTTATCAATACAGCCTAGGTAATCTGCCAATATCAATCGCCCAGTTTGCCATACACTACAGTCAGCCCTTCAAAATCAGTCAATATTTCAAATTTGCAATTGCTCTGATACTTCTATGCAGGAATCCCAGGCAAGGGGCCTAGTGGTGCTGACATTCACCTCCCACTCGGAAAGTTCAGAGTTCAAACATAGGTAGCAGCAAATATTTCTCTCTTAGGGTGCCAAGAAAAAAAAAATCTGCTGTGAACTCCACGTGGCCACTAGGAAGACCAGTAAATACTCAGCTCCATCCAGTTACCCTGGCTCTTCCTCAAATTAAGGAAGTACAGGGTTGTAAAAAAAAAAAAAAGAAGTTTAGTATGGTATTCTATGCAGATCAACAAGTGAGATGGAAACAATTTTTTTGAATCTAAAAATGGAATCATTGTCAATTTCAGATCCTGTGATTTGTTTGCCCTTGAGGTGCTTATTTGATAAAGCTACCAATACAAAAGATTATTCCCCCAACTCTATTGTAATTAAAAATATAAAACTATAATGAAACATATCAGACATAGTAAATTGAAGATAAATTCTTTGAAAATACACATAAAAACAGAGGAATTCAAGTAGACTAAGGTCACATTTCATTCTTCTTTGTGTGTAAGAATTCCTAAAAATCATCAGTGAAACCAGTGTTAATATTTTTTTAGAAACTTTTAAACAAACAATCATTTGCCTTGAATAAAGGATGATTTCCAAGATTGGATACACATTACGAGCATAAGAATTCTCAGTGCTGCTACATATATAACCAAATTCATAAAGAAACATATCTGTAGATAGTCCTTCATTTAGTGTCTGTTTCAAGTTACAATGGATCTACCTGGCAGCCATTTACAACCTGGATTCAAAATTCCAATGGCTGTCCTACCCCTGTGGTCACATGATCAAACTTCGAACACTTGGCAACCAGGCCACATTTATGACTGTTTGCAGCACTCTATGGTCAATTACTATATTTTATGACAGCTTTGCCAAAAGCCAGGATTTATTTCCTTTTTTTAGCAAAACCATACCCATTGTGAGCCACTGGTTTCTTTAACAACCACCACTGTAACATTCACCTCCAAAAAAAGGTAAGTCATTTTTGTCATGTGATTGACCCATTTTACATCTATCACAATGTATAACTATGACGGATAAGTTCCATTATGGTCATAAATCAAGGAATATCTATAATTTAATCTCTCTTATCACCATATAACTAACAACACTGGTTTCTCATTTTAAAAATGTTATAGTACTTCAGGGGTGAGCTTCAAAAATTTTAGCAAGCAGTTCTCTGCCAGGTTGCTGGGTGGGCATGGCCAGGGTGGGCGTGGCCTACCAGAACTCCCAGGAGGCCCTTTTTTCACCCTCCCCAGGCTGCGGAGGCTTTCCTTGAGCCTCCAGGAGGGAGAAAATGGCCTCCCATGGGCTCCAGAGGCACTCTGGAAGCTGGAAATGGGGCTGCTTCCGATCTTCTGGAGCCTCCTGGAGCCCATTTTTCACCCTCCCCGAGCCTCTGTGCAGGCCCTGTATTTACCTGGCATCCAAAACAGGCCACATGGAGACTCCTGGGAAGGAAGGGGTAGGGGGGCCAGCCTGGGGTGGCATTTGCAGGTTCGCTGAACTAGGCAGAATCCTAGCTCAAGGATCGCCCGGACCTGTGTGAACCGGCAGCCCACCCCTGGTATTCTTCCAAACGAACAGTTTAATGACTCTGAAACCCAAGGTCTGATAAAGTTAAAGTTATAATAGTCCATATGAAATTTTGAGCCATTCTACATATCTCAATTATGACAACTATCTATAGCCCTTCACAATTTCATTAAAAATATCATTTAATATCTGAGGATATTGTAGCTCCAAATTTGGTAGGAATCACAATATCACAATAACATTATTCTGCTTTATTCCTGGCTTTAATGAGCACATGAAGCCAATGGAGTACAGTGGGTTCTAGTAGGTTAGATACACTTTACCCATTGCAATCTCTGAAATTCTCTTCAATAGATGTTTTTTGCAGATCTTACTATATAGCAGTTGAATGACAGCTGCTAAATCTGAATTGTTCAGCTTTGTTTTTCTTTGGGAAAATTAAAAGTGCTGGCCTTGTCACTCACGCCTCTTTTGTTCACTAGCTCTTTCAACTAGCTAAAGGAAAATGATGAATTTGGCTAAGGTACAGAGATGAAGAGAGACAATGCCTCTTTTGTCAATATTCTCTCTGATATCAATACTATTGCCTCCACACATCTTATTTTATCTATGGAGCAGACATGTGGAAAAAGTACCTTTATTAATTCTGGATTTGATTTAAATACATAATGTCTTTTCTTCCTTAACAGCATTCATCATTTTTAGTAAGTTTCCAGTATTATTAAATATGTTCTTTCTATGCATAGATGAATATCTGCTTACTCAGTTCAACATAATTCAATCTGCTTAAGTTTTCTTTATGAATCACTGAAATATCTTGACTAGATTTGGATCATCTGTTATGGAACCAATTTGAATTCTAGAGTCAATTAATATGTGCTTTCTCCTCCATTCCCTCACTTTGTTCCCCCAGAGAGAAAAATATTTGATTTAGGAAAAGTGGGTAAACAACCAGATGAAGCCAGGAAAAGTAGCTGCAGCTGGAAATTATAGCATTTGTATTCAAATCCTACACAGTACGTGCTCAATCTTTCCTGGACTATGAAGAGCTTTCATTTTTACTAGAAAGCTGACTCCATCTGCAAAAGTTGAAGTCAAGTATAAAATCCAATTCAAATTAATTGCTAATCTGGGCCAAATGGTTCTTTGAACAGTAGTTGAACAGTAGTTATTCCTCTTCCCCCTTTGTTCAATAACAATAACAAAGTTTGGCAAGATATTTGACAGATCTTCTCTCATCCCCACTTTATTTCATTCATCATGTTATAATGCATTTTAGAGTTATTTTCCCCTTTCCACAGAAAATGAAGCTATTAAATGATCTTTAAACAAAGCCAAGTAACACATTAATGAGCAGATTTATTTAGCAAATCTAATGCATACAATCAGTCAAGAACACAAGGCAGACCCAGAAGATAAAGAGACAATATCAAGGACACATACAACAACATCAATTAACAATGGTTGAAGCTGCCAGAGGAGCAAGAGCCAGAACTTTGTATCTCCCTCAATATCCAGAGGAGGAGGAGGAGGAGGAGGAGGAGGAGGAGGAGGAGGAGGAGGAGTAGATGGAGGAGGAGGAGGAGGAGGAGGAGGAGAATAATGTGTACAAGTTATTAGCAAAAGAATCAAAGAAACCAACTGTTTTTGCTATCTAGTGGCCATACAAATATTTGCAGCTCAAATCTATTAACCTTAAGACAAATAACTCTTGCTTTTATTTCCTACTGTTGCCATTTCTGAAGTACAGAACAATATGAGAAATTGTAAAAAGGGACATGACTGGTAGGAGCAGCTCAATGAAAATCAGTATCCCTATCCCATAGAAGATTTTAACATAATCTCATGATCAAGCAGCAATATAATCTAGCTTTATGCAGATTTCTTTAAAATCCTTCTAATCATACAACAGTAATATCTGCCATTTAGATGAGTGAACCCCAGGAAGAAAATATTTTAAAACCAAAATACTATTCCTAACTTGTGTTGCCATTTAATTGAAATTAGAGGCTGCTATATTGATATTTTCAGGAGACAGATGACACATGGTATAAATAGCTCTGAAAGCTTCATTTGAGAAGTGCTTCTTAATCAGTTGAAACATATGGATATGGTTGCTGCTACAACACTTCCCTCCTGAGCTTATTTTGTTTTCATTTCATTTGTATATTCAGTCAGATTCACTGGGGAGAATTAATTCTTTTTTATTTTATTACTATCATCTTTGGCTTTCATTATCTAGTTCTGTAGTAACTACTTGTCTGTTCTTTAGTGCAAATTATTTTTCTTTTCTCTTCAACTAAATGGGATTGTATGAAGGAGCACTATATTAAAATAAATTATTGATCAACATTTCTTTGTTACCAATTCTTTGTTAAGCATGGCCTTGTGGTGATAAAAGCAAAAAAATGTGGTAATTTTCCACTCTTACTGCATTTGTAGCAGTGGTGGGATTCAATTTTTTTTTTACTCCCGGTTCTGTAGGCATAGCTCGGTGGGCATGGCAGGGGAAGGATACTGTAAAATCTCCAGTCAGAGGTGGTATTTGCTGGTTCTCCGAACTACTCAAAATTTCCACTTCCGGTTCTCCAGAACTGGTCAGAACCTGCTGAATACCACCTCTGATTTGTAGATAGTTGCAGTGACACTATCCCACCTAGATACAGAGGACCAGAGGACCCATAAAACACTACTGTGAGGTGATTTTGAGGCATTTATCAAATAAAGTCCCATAAGCACAGAACCAGAACACTTGTAGGGTCACCTATCTCTGAGTAGGTCTATCTTTCTCACATGTTCCAACAGCGTGGACATGTTTCAGGTTCCTTCTGTGAAAGAATGCCATATAATGGGATTCAGAAAGCATGAAATTTTCTATCATGGTACCTCTCTCACGAAATAGCTTCCATTTAAACCAGAAGCCCTGACTCTGTTAATCTTTCAGAAAGCCTTGAAATTTTTGATTTTCCCCCAGGTACTGGGGCAAGATGTCAGTAGAGCTCAGTATGTGTGATTTGATTTTATTACAATTTTTAAGGACTTCAGCTTTGTTATAAAGCATATTACTTTTATATTTATACGGTATTGTAAATCATCCAGAGTCACAAGACTAAGACAGGCAGCAATATAAATCCTATAAATAGACAAATATATTATCAGTTTATCTTGCAAATTTAGATCATCCCATAAATACCAATTATACCCTAATATAATTAATGTAACAAGAGTCATCAATGCAAGCATCAGGTAAGAAAATATATTAAAACTTACTTAAAATATTCACTAAAGTCTTCCATATTAAAACAATTATTTAGAAATGCAAAGGATTAAAAAATACAAAAAAATCCCTAATTTTATTCACACTATCTTCAGGTGTTGTATTAAATCAAAGATTTCAAAGCAACAAAGTTACATTTGATGGCAACTCTTCTTTATATTTCATTAAAATGTATATCTAAATGCAAAGTTACTATGTTATGTAATATAATAAACATTGTAATAAAGTAATGGACCTTGTAAAATCTATGTACACTGAATATTTAAACACTCATTGATATCATTGCATAAATCGCAACCGTAAAAGTAGAAAAATTACTTATTTTACATATTTTAAAAATTATATACAATCGTTATTACTGAAGCTTGTATAACATCTAAGGAATGACCAATTTTACAAAGTGCACGGTAATTATGACATTAACTACCATAATCCAGTCTTAATTACCAAGTTAACTCTTAAATTCATCTTATTGGTCATCATACGTAAATAAATAAATCAATAGTAAGTTTAATTCATCAGTTGATGGAATTTTCACAATGTTAGTTATTTTGTGGGATGGCTAATATATAGGAATTCCAAGGTACAGCAGATCTTTTATCTGAGAAATGTATGGAAAAGACATTTGATAGCACAATTCAACTCTGTAGTTTTTAAATTTCCATTTCTAACGTTATTAAATATTTTAAATAAAGCAAGCTGCTTAAAGGAAAACATTGAATTCAGAATTAACTACAACTTGCTACAACATTCCAAAAACAAAAAATAAAAGTCAGCATTTGCAAGAATCATGCATTATGATCCAATACAAATTAAAGGGGGTGAAGTAAGATATTCAATTTGGACAAAGTTAAATTCAAAGCATTAAAAAGTTCAGTAAATATTATAAATTTAATATCTAATTATTGGAGAATTCTTATTGATCATATGTCACAATGCTTTCTATTTATGACTTAATGAGAATCAATTCAGCAAAGTTGGCAACTATTCTTTGTACTGCTTTTTGTATCTAGAAAATGGGAATAAAGTTTCATCCTCTTTTCAACATTATTTAAAAAATCAATATAATGCATTCACGAAAAGCAATGTTTACAATTGATTATATTCTTTTTGTATTAAAAATTACTAAAAGCTTTAAAGTACAAACATAAATAGAACATTTTAAAGGGCAACTCAGACTCAGTTTAGCAATGCTGAAAAACATTTGGAGGATTGTATCCTATTACAGGAAGGATTGTGATCAAATTTTAGCAGGATGGTTGAAACCATAGAAGTGGGGGGTGGGGGGGAACCTTCCTAAAATTTCCATGCTCATGACCAAGAGACTGAATATGGGAAAGGCTGTACTATTCAAATTCTATGATAAAATTCTACCATTTTGTCAAATTTCTATACTTGATTTCACGGTGCTAGAAAACCAAATGCAGTTCATCAATTCTTTATCTTTACTTTAGCATTAGAGTATAATAATACATTAAAAGCCAGGTGCAGATTTTATATTGGCAATTTCTTGATCAAAAATTCAGAAACCTGTTATAAATGCACTCCCTCCTGCTTCTCAAGTACTGTTAATCCTAGTCATTATTGGCTTTTAAGTAGAGTCAAAGTAAATCCAAAAATGCTCTTGTGCACACATAATTATCAGTACATGATTTTTTTGGTAGAACAATTACTACCAGCTGCTTATTTTCAAAAGCAGGACATAACAAAAAAATGTTATTTTAATAGAAATGGGAATTATCAATGATTAAAGCCCAGCATTTTCTTCAAGACTGGCAAAAAGAATAGAGTAACCACTGAACAATAAATTATAAAGATGGTTCTTTTAAATATTTTAATATTTTAAAAAATATTGATTTTTTTAAAGAATTTTGTTTGTATTTGTTGAAGGACTGAGAGGTTTTGGAAACATACATCTAAAAATCACATAGTCTTTGTTGACAGACCATTCACTTAGTTACTGTTTGAAGTTCAAAGAGCCTTGAACAAGTAATGGTATTTATGCCTGGTTCTTGAAGATACAGCCACTGGAACCCCTTTGTGATCATCTGATCAAAATTCAGGCATTTTGCAGCCTACCTGTATGACCGACCACAAGGTACAGTTTATTAACAGGCCAGGTGTGCTTCAGCAGCAGCAAAAAGTTGGTGTAGGGTAGATGAAGGAAGTGGAGTGCAGGCTGCAAGGGTAGCTGTAGCTGGATCAGCCATGGCTTTGTGTTGTTGGACCAGGCTGGGGCAGCTGGGGCTTTGGGGCTAGACTGAAGTACCTGCAGTTTCACTATGGGCCAGGCTGGGCACGTTTCATCTGCAATGGGAGGACGAAGATGGTAAAAGTCAGTTAGAGCTGGCAGGGGTAGTGCATGTACAGTATAGGGTCACTTATATATCCTTCCACCCTTGGCAGCAGCCACTTCCTGCCAATCACCTGTAAACCACCCAGGACCTGCAACTTCCTGCCAGATTCCCACTGACCTTCTTGTTGGAAACTGACAAGAAGTCATAAGAAGGAGCTTGCTTTACAACCTGCAATTGTTGTTATGATAGGAACTGGGACTACCAGGATTGTCACTGCTAAGTGATGTGGTCACATGACTTTATGCTTATGACTGCATTGCTTAGCAATGGACATTCTTGTCCCAATTACTTTAATTAATCAAAGATTAACTACAGCAGCAATCCAAAAATTTTGGCCTTGAACAATTTCACCTGTTTAGTGGGTCTGGCATTAACTTGATGACTTAACCAAGCTTTTCTGGAAAAAAGCAAACTTCTGTTGTTTTGGCAGCTTATTTTAAGGCAAACTCTATCATAGTATTTTGAAAGCTCCCTGAGACCTCTCCATAATTCAATTCTGAAACGGAAGCAGCTCCATCATATGAAAAGAAGAACTAGAACTGGCTGATGAGTGAAGGATAGAGGGTAAAAGCTTGGTTTGGTAAAAACTACAATATTATTCATGTAAAGTTTAAAAAATTGAGGGGGGCTGCTCATATACACCTTGCTTAACCATTTTATGAGTCAGGATATCCTGCTTTATCACTAAAATTAGCATTTTTAATCTGCATAATGTATTCAGTGTAGCTGAATAGTCAAGTTAAGAACATGATAATGAATTAGCATAACTATAAATGAGGGTGGTGCATTACTCCAGTCTTGAATGCAAAAATGAATCATTCTTTCTTTAGAATGTGCTAGAAAGATATTTAAATTGTTGGATCTTTTCTCCATGTGTAATAACAATGCTCAACAATATTGGACAATTATTCATAGTAGAATGGAATAGATTTTGAATGTTGCAATTCTATTATCAACTGATATCTCACGAAACTAGACATCCCTTGATTATTGATCTAATCTTTGGCTTAATATTTAAAGTTTTGTTGTAATTTTTACTGCATTAACCAAGTATGTTTAATTTAAGACCATTAATATCTTTGGTTTTCTTACCTGTTCTATATTCTCTTACTTATATTTTTCATTCAGACTTTTTAAAATGTTAAACTTAAAAAAAAAATGTCTGGGTCCATATTTCCTTCCAATAAAGTTGCATCTAATCAGAAGCAAAGAAAATGGGATGGTGACTTTACAAATTTCTTCTTCCATGGCAACAGTACCTTTATTGTCTAAGAAGTTGACTTGGAAGGTTGAAGGACTTCAAGAATAATGTTGGATGTGCCAAAAGGGGGAGGAAGGAAAACATTATTTTATTTACTTTATTTCTCCAGCAGGAAAATGATACCTTTCAGCTGCAGCCATAAATAGAAACCAATCAAGAGGTGTTAATATAAGTGCAATTCAAATGATCTGTATTGCTTTTACTTTATTATTTTTCTTCTTTGAATCTCACATCTAGCCAGTTTCTTGTTTACTTTCTCAGGTTGGAGCTAAAACAGGCTGCACATATTACAAAGTGACATACATGAAATACTGAACATACAAAAGAGTTTCTCAGCCCATCCCAATATGAAAGAAATATGATTTTTACCATTATTGCATTTACTGTATTCATATTTTAACAGAGGTTTCCAAACTTGGCAACTTTAAGACTTGTGGACTTCAACTACCAGAATTCCTCAACCAGCTATGGGAGTTGAAGTCCACAAGTCTTAAAGTTGCCAAGTTTAGGGGCCCCTGTATACACAATGTGCTGTACATTTTTTCTTTAAATATCCCACAAGTATGACAACGTTCTATTCCATGTTACAACAAGAACTAACAGATATTTTATTCATTATGCTTCTCCATCATCTTCTGAACTTAATTAAGCTCAACACTACTTTTTGAAACATTAGTATATTCTCACTTCCACAAGAGAAATAATTCATACCACCTAGTTTCAAATGAATATAGCAGCTTAGCGTGCCTAACTTATTAAAATCTACATCTTGTAATCACAGTACAAGTAGTCCTCCACTTGTAACAGTTCATTTAGTGACTGTTTGAAGTTACAACAGTACTGAAAAAGTGACTCATGACAATTTTTCAAACATATGGCCATTGGGAGCATCCCCATGGTCAGGTAATCAAAATTCAGACGCTTGTAAGTGCCCTTTTGCAACCTTCCGAGCAGCAAAATCAATCAGGAAGCCAGATTCACTTAACAACTGGGTTCCTAACTTAGCAACTACAGTGATTCACTTAAGAACTATGATAAGAAAGGTCATAAAATGGGGCAAAACTCACTTAACTGTCTCACTTAGCAACAAAAACTTTGGGCTCAATTGTGGTTGTAAGTCAAGGACTACCTTTATGTGATTGTTGTACTACTGATAAAACAAACATAAAATAATTTGCTATATTCAAGAATTGGCTCTACACACCACACTTTGATAGATTGATTTAATATTTATGTCTCATGGGAAGTTGTGGGATCCTGTCTATACCAATTTACAAATTAGGTAAAGTATAAGCATTATTTATTTAATAATATGCAAATGCCATTATATTCTTAAAGGGCAGGGACATAACAAATGTTTTTTTTTAACTATACTTAACTTGGAAGTTGCTCCTGGTCATGCAATGTGTACACTCAAAGAAAAAAGTCACAATCCTTCTGGAATAGAGTTGGGTTATAGTTAAGAAACATATAAAGCAGAGGAGTTTCAAAAATGTAACAAAACTACCAAGAATGTCTATCTGTGTCCATAAAATTACAGCTATGTATATGTGGGTGTGTTATTTTCCAAGAGCCTTTTTAGAAAATCTTATGGGTTATGAAAGGACATTGGCGGGGTGTTTGTACATATAATGAACACTTAGCTATTTCTTATCACGAGCACTTCAATAATCAAACAAATCTCTCCTTCCTCTTTTAAGTGTATTCCTTTTAGTCACTGCTAGTTTTCCTTTGATCCATACTATTGGCAGCAACAGGTGAGAAAGATACCCAACTATACAAATCTCAATTTTTAACAATTGCCTATGCCACTTTTACTCAAATAATAAGCTCTGAAAAATGGGAATAGTGGCTTAACATATTCCTTCTTCTATAGCAACAGTACCTGTATTGTCTAAGAAGTTGACTTGGGAGGTTGAAGGACTTCAAGAATAATGTTGGCTGTGTGGGGGGAGGTGGGGTAGGAAAGCTTTGTTTTATTTACTTTATTTCTCCATCAGAAAAGCTATGCCTCTCAGCTGCAGCCATTAATACAAATCATTCAAGAGGTGTTGTTAATATGATTGCAAGAAAACTATCTAGTTCAGACAGCCCACTAAAGACCTCTCATAGTAATCTTACTGGTATTATGTCCAGTTTTATCAGAAAAGGCAATTTTGAAACAAAGCTATTTATTTCCTTATCATATTGATACTATCCAATAAGTTTGATTTTAAAATTTAATATTTAAATACTGCTTTCATGGGATACTTATTAGTGTGTATTTTCTTTTCCAGGAACAAAACTGGAGCAAAATTGCAAGTTCTCTTACATCAATTCAGTTTTGCTGAAACAATATGCCAGATAGCCTTTATCTTATTGAAAAACCAAATAATGTTAGAAAAGTCTATTTGCAAAAGCATCATCTGGTATACTGCAATAATCTGATTGCAAAAAAGAAATCAATAAAATTAGTCACTGAGCAGCTTGAAGAAAATTACATAAAATTACGTTTTCCAAACATCTCTCTCTCCCTCTCCCTCTCCTTCTCTGATCAATTCAAAATAAATTTTATTGACTAAACAAAAACAGAAAATTATTTTGTATCAGAGAGGGTTTATTTTCCAGAATATTAAATCTGAATTCAGTTAATGATACTTCAACTGCTTGGAAATTAATGGCATATGTTACAGAAATAATAAATATAGCTTCACACGTTTTTAGGCATGGCATGATTATTTTAGTTTTAGCAAATTTAGAATATTTAACACCACAAATTCTGTTAAATGCATTTGCAGAATGCTCTGGAACTTTTAATATACAATCAGTTACAAGCAAAAGGCAAAGCTTTTTTACTAGACTAAACCACAAATGAGTCAGCTTCAGAAGGTAAGTACAAGTGATCCTTGCTTAACAACAACCACTCATACAGCAACTGCTGAAATTTATGATGGCATTGAACAAATAGTACTTACAACCAATTCTTCTATTTACAATGGTGACAGGCTTCCTGTGGTCACATAATTGTGATCTGGGCATTCGGCATCCAGCTTGCAATTATAAAGTTGCAGCATCCTGCAGCCAGTTTGCAACTTTCTTTGCTGGTTTGCTACAAGCAAAATAAATAAGGAAGCTGGCAGAAGGCTACATAAGGGCAAGCAGGTGATGTTGCATTTAACGACATTGTGGGATTTGCTTAGCAACAACAACCATAAATGCAAGAATTTCCGACACTAAGCAGGGCAGACACCATGCTTTAAAGTGATGATGCTTAGCAATGGATATTCTGATCCCCATTTTCAGAGTTAAGTGGGGACTACATATTCAAGAAATTAGAACAGAAATTGTTCAAATTGTTGTATGGGAGTTACCTTTCCCAGGTACAATAGAAATGTGGTTGTTGTTTTCAGGTTGCACACACTATTAAACAGGATGGAATACATGTGGTATAAGGTTATCAAGACATGGTTTTCACTGGTATATCAACTATTGATTTGAGGCATCAAAGCCCACCACACCCTTGTAGGTTAAATAAAAGCAAGAAAATATGTTACAGAAGCCAAAGTTACAAACTTTCTCATAGTCAAGACAATTAGGAGGAAGTGTTCCTGGGGTGGCTGCCAAATTTGAGACAGTATGTGAAGGTGTGTAAGTTGTGGGGAGGTGCAGCCTGAGCAAAGGAGGGCTCAAGGAGGGCGCATGGAAAGGGGAGAATTACCTGAGCAACTTGTAACCTTTCTTGCCAGCCTTCCCACTGACTTTGCTTGGGGAGTTGACAGGGAAGCTCACAAATCACAATCATATGACCATGAGATGCTGCAACTGTCATTAAGTGTGGGCAATCTGCCATGTACCCAGATTCCAATCACATGACTGTGGAAGTGCTGGGATGGCCAGAAATTTAAGGACCAGTCATAGGTACCATTTATTCAGCACTGTTGTAACTTTGAAAGTCGCTGAACAAGTGGTTGTTAACAGAGGATAATGTGAATTGATTCGCCACACTGATCCAGTTATGTTGGTTCACCTCAACTTACAAGCTACACTTTCTGATGATTAAACCAACAGGAATTGGCACTTCTGAAAACAACATAGGGAGATATTCATATGTAAGAAAAAAAACCTTAAATGTAAATTATGCCTTAATGTAGAGGTTCTGAATAGTAGCTATCAAACTCAAAGTCATTATTAAAGCAAATGTAAGGCAGCCCTCATCTGTTCAGACCTTTTAAAATTAAAAAAAAAAGCAAAAATGACATCAAATTCGATAACCAATTCCTGCCTCTGGACATTAAATTTAGTAAGCAAAACAACATGTTGCCTTGCTGTGAGATACTCCTCATTAAAGTGACAAGTGAGATTTCTCATATACTGGAGATGGATACCAGAGCAAATTAGAAAAGTCTGCTCTGCAATATGCTGGCATTATATTATGTTGCCATGAGGGAAAATTGATTTCTATTATAAACTCAGGATTTCTGCAACCGATATAGTTGCATCTGGGATGATTCTGACAGAAGTGATATATCCTGTGTCTTGAGTGATCATTTGAAGAATACAAGTCATTATTCTCATTGGTAGAACAAATTCTACAAAAGGCACTGCTGACTATTTATCCTCATCTTACTGGGAATAAAATTACTAAAACACATCATATTGACACAATTTAAGCACAGATTTAAGAAAAAATGAACACTATTTAATCAGTTCTTCATATTCAGAAAAATACTACTGTTACAACTTTTTTTAAAAAAAAACATATACAAATAAATGGCAAAGAGAATATTTCATTCCATTTAAAATATAAACCCCAACCTAAATGTTTTCCACTCAAATTAATCTTGTATTATTTGCCAATAGAAAATTACAAATTATTAGATGTAAACAAATAAAAAAATCTAAATACAGGAAGCCTGAATTATGTAAAACTATTTAAAAAATAAATAGAAGACACATGTTCTTTATCCATTTGGACCATCATACACGTGCATATACTAGCACATAAATAGAGAACTGCAATTGTAAACGTGCCATCGCTATGTCTGATACTACATATATTACCAGTAATTTCTACCTCTATGTGAGATCTGCAAATGAAATACTGAGTATCTACAGTTGTTTATATATCATTTTCCAAATACCTAGGACTCCTAATGCAGGGTACCAATCACATGAAACTTGTCTGTCTTTCCAAGTGTTGCACTGACACATGAATGTAAGATACAGGATACTTGATTAGCTAGGTCTGGATGATCTCTTCTCTTCTTCATGTATAAATGTATACACTGAAACCATAAACTGGTGAGGTTTAGAACTTATGGTTTTAATAAGAATGTGTGTGACCTTGTATTACACAATTAGTAGATTCCAAAAATCCAGTAATTAAAATGAATATTTCAGATTCAAAGAATTCAGCCTTATACCTCATTCGTTATAAAAATATTTCATTTAATAAGTATTATATTGCAGAATATATACATCTGGCTTTTTGAATGGTTCCAGTTTATTTAAAAAAAATCCAAGCTAACTAGTAACTTTTTACATTTTATTTTTATCTCAAAAGTCATCTTCAACCAGTGGTAGTATTCAGCTGGTTTTGCACCGGTTCACGTGAACCGGTAGCAAGGATTTGGCGCGGGTCGTCAAACCGGTAGTAACTTCTGGCTAGCCATGCCCCTGCCCCGGTTGCCTGATCGCCTCTCGCTCACTTGCCCTGCCCGCCCGATGCTCACTCACCCCACCCTGACCACTTGATGCTCACCAGTCCAGTCATTCCTTAAGGTATTTCTTTTTTATCCCCTCCCAACAATCAGCTATTCCTTAGATCAGCTGTGCTAGGATTCCCCTCACTGACTTATAAAGCATGGGGGGTGCTGCGTGCTCCCCCATCCTCTGTTTTCTGCCTTCCTGAGCCCAAGGGAATCCTTCTGGGAGCAAAAACGCCCCCCCCGGAGGCTTCTCTGAACGGGGGGGGGGGGGTTTGCTGCTGCAAAAATCAAACAAAAAACCATGTCCACCCAGTCACATGGACATGCCTCCTAAATACGCCCTCTACCCACAGCCACAGAACAGGTAGTAAAAAATTTTGAATCTCACCACTGCCTTCAATCGTTGATTTCTCATTCAAAGAACATGAACTATATTAAAGCCGACACACACATGCATGCACGCATGCACACATACACATAAACATACATACATACATGTTAAACAGGCAACTGAAAAAGTGTAAAAGAAAAAAATGATGAACTTGTTGTTTCCTGCAGGCTTTTCCAAATCCAAATGTGGAAAAGCTTCTCAGATGAGCTTTAATAAGAGGCACCCTAATTGTCTGAACAACATAGGCAGAATTATGACTATATGCAACTGCATTTTAAAACCAGGGATAAAGCCTAATTTGATGAATTGCTCGGGCAATGAGTAAAGGAACTCACAGATGTGCAATTTGAATGATCTGACTAAAATCTTTATTCTTACCAAGCCATCATAAGTAAAGAAATCAAGAACTGTTTGATCTATTGGAACACTTGGGATCCAAGCAACTAAAATTTAATGAACAGTTCTAATATATAATGTAGAGAACACAGGGAATGGGCTTTTGAAGGACAGGAGGAAGAGCCGCTACCAATGCAACAACTCTCAAAGAAATAGGATTTGAGCTCATTCCAAAAACCCAACTTCAAAAAATGTCTCAAACAGGTTCCTCTCAAGTTCACTCAAAGTTAAGGGGCGGAAGGGCAGAGAAAGATAGAAAGACACATACAGAGGGAGGGAGGGACATAATGAACCAATGAGGGGGAGAGAGAGAGGGGGGGGGGGGGGGGGGGGGGGGGGGGGAGGGAGAAGCCATTCCAACTGGTTTTATTACTATAGTTGTTACAATGTATACTACATTGTTTTCTTAGTCTGGTCTACCTTATAAGACTGATGCATAATTATCTCATGCAGAAAAAGCAGAATAAGAGCAGATATAGGGTATAGTGGCCATAGCAAGTCACATTTTTAAAACATTAACCTGCTCATTCTTAGAAGTATACATTTATAAAGGTTATACAAATGAATAAGCCAAATCAGGTAAGGTGTAGGTTCCCTTCTTCCTTATCTGAAAACAGAAACATTTTGCAGAATGCATGTTAGTTGCTTCAGTGATTTCAAGCACTGCTCTGAAAACCAATCCTATCCTCTCTTATCACTGATAAGTGGCCAAGTTGGCTAAATTAAATGCTATTTTTGACATCCACAGTAACCTTTTATAATACCACTAAAAAAAAAATTGTTGCAGCATGTCAAGTGTTAAAGGTTTTTGACAATACTGATTACCATGCTATAGAGTAGACCATGCCTGTAGTTTTTAAACATGTTTCTGCTCTTCTATGCCTCCCTCAAGGACACACTAATTTCCCAAATTATTTCAAATATACTATGATACTGAATTCCAAATTTTAAAACAGCACTTTTTGGTCTAATTTCAACTTATGAACTATGGCAAATCTGTGCTATACCTGAAAAAAATATTGTTATATAGTTCTTTCTAGGCCACTCCAATTAAATTTAATACTGTCAATATACCAATATACCTCATGTCAAGATACCAATATGTCAATATACCTCAAGTTATGTTAAAATTAATCAAAATTCCACAAAGATAACAATGATTCTAATAAAAGAGGGAACATTCAACATTAATTTCTCATCACTAAGTATTTCTACATATCAACCACAAAGACATATTGCATTAATAATATCCAAGAAAACTTGAAACAACCAGTTGAATATATACACATACACTTGATAGATGCTTCCAGAAAATTCTGTTGGTGTTTAGTACTGTCATTTACTAAAATTTTCCCTATACATATTAATTTCCAGGAACCTCTCTAGAAATTTTAATTGGAATACATCAATTCATATGATTGAAATAATACTTTTCCCCCAATTATGTACCAAGAAATATAAGCATAGTTTTATACCAAATAAGGGGCCAATTTGTTAATTGGAAATTGCCAATTGGACAGACATTAAGTCAGCCATCTCTCTCATAAAGATTTAAAAAACTCTGCTTCTATAAATCTCAAACTGACATGATTGAGAATTTCTGGGCCATTATATTTTGGACCATAGAAAAATCATTTTAAAAAATTGTAGGGCATACTGTCCACATTATTTGACTTGTTAACAATATTAAGATACTCCTCAATACAAATGTTTTTGCAACTTAATTATCTTTTGATTAGACCCATTGGAGTTGACTAAAAAAACCTTCAGAACCCCTTTTCTGTAACATAATTTACTGAATATTTTACCAACAATTTCAATTCATCCTTATTTAGAACATCCACAGTATGAAAAAAATAAGCTCAAAATCTATACATTATGCCACTATGGCTTTCTAGTTAAAACAAAGAGAACATTCTCACAATATTCTAAATAAGCCAGCCAAAGATTACCAATCAGAATTGCTTCTTACCTGTAATCCCCTCCTTCGAAGAATGCTTGAATCATCCATATTTTCAACTCTTGCCTACTTCATCAAAAATTTATCAAAATGTTCTAATACTCTCCTGTTTACTATTTGTAGTATTTTCTCATTTATTTTCTTCTTTTCAACAAAAAGAAAAAAAAATAGCTTCTTGCCACATGAAAAATCAAAGTTGATGTCTCTCAACATTTATATGCAGTTTGCTTCCTTATTGGCACTGTCATATTATATGCAAATAACTGTGATAACTAGAATCTAGATTTCAGCATGGAGATGTTTTTGTCCATACACATATTTGTGTGCAGCTTAAACACCTAGGAATCCAAGAATGAAAAGCTGCCAAAAGTAATCAGTTCATATTTCTCCTTACTTCAGTCAAACAGCTCTCCCACATAGGCTCAGTAAACTACAACAGCTTCATTTATCTTCCATGTACAATAAACATCCAAAACATATTTCACTGAAAAAGAACAATTCACATAAAAAATATCCTTTAGTGAATCAAACAAATGTCAAAGTCCAACATTGATAAGGGAATTTTATTAGCTCAGCATGCAAAATTCCTTTATCCTCTTTACAGACAAAGCAGATGTCGGAGTCTTCAGATACAGAAGCACTCTTTTGTTTCTCTTTTCTGAAATATGCAGGGCATCTTCTCTTTCCCTGATGGTAATAACATGATTATTTTTGTCTTAGCTCTATATCGAGAGCTAAATATTCCTTTTATGTTCTAAATTACTTGCAACACGTGTTGTGCTTCAGAATACGTAAGAATTCATTCATTGGCAGAGCTGTTCATCGCCGAGAGAGCTACTCTAAAGAAGCCCATCCCAGTACTGAGTGGTATTCATAGTTCGATAAATGCTTTTTCACCCTGAATTATCATCTTCTTCCCTACATCCATTATTTTCAAAATATATTTCATCACATATTTCATCAAATATTTCTTCTAATTTTCAAATCCATGAAAATTATATTTTAAAAAGAAGGTGGTATAAAGCAATCACAACAGAGAAGTTTTAAAAAATAAAATAAAACTTAATAACCAAAACAGAAACTAATACAGCTTTTACCTCATGTAAGTTCTGCAGAATAGCCTTAAATAGCAAACCTGCAGACATAGGATACATTATGAAATAACCTGTTAGAAACAACACAGTAATTTTAGATAAGACCTCCAGGAAACAAAAGCCTATTTCCTGATCAAATCATACAACACCAAAAAGCAAACTTATTTCTGATTGATTCAAGAAGACTATCGAACACCTTCGATAGTAAAAAAATAATAATAATGTATTACTTTGGTTTCATTAGATGATTTCACCTCTTAAAGGTATAATGGCAACAAGATCTCAGACTTCTGTCTATTGCTAGCGTATCTGCAAAAAGCCTTTTCCTTTAAGGATAGCTGCCATCAGAGTGTCTCAATCAGATACAGTTTGCTGCTGCTTAAAAAGAATAGATATTTCCATATTTGACATATTTAAGCCAATGTCGCAGCTAAGCGTCTTAGTGTTGCCTTAGCTAGCCATGCCATTATATACTGACCCAAAAGCAAATAAAGCTTAGCTCCATTCACTAGAGGTATTCTGATCCTCCACAGAAACACTCTATTCTTTTTAGTAAAGAACTAATGAACACATAGCTCGCCAGCAAAGCCTTCCATCTGCCGCTTTTAACAACTGAACGCTGAATTAGCTCGACTGATTCTTTGTGAGCCACTCAACAGAGCATCTAAGCTGAAGCAGCTTATTTGCATACTGCACTATACAATGAACTAGTGCACTCTCTGGAAAAACAACCATCAGATGGATTTGAAAACAGCAACAGCATTTTTTTATTTCCCCACAGAAAGCAACAGCAGTGTGAAGTTAAGTTTTGTCATCGATATTGCTCTTTATTTAGTTCATGTAAAAGGATTTTAGAAATGTGTGAGACACAAAACCCAACGTTATTTTAAATCTTTGCTACCTCATAACATGATTGCTTTTACAAAATACAGCATAAGATCCAGATTCTTCTTTAGCATAATCTTTCAATTGCTTAACCACTTATTAATCTTTTTTTCTTGCATTAAATACATTTTCCTGAAAATGTTCAACTATAAAATAAACCATAAAATGCCAGAAATGCTTTTAGAAGAAAAAGTCAATCATTAATTGGACCATTCCAATTATTACCATTCCAGTATAATATTTTATTCATTCCAAAATGGCACATTCACATTTTCTAAAATTGTATTTATTTATAATACAAAAATCCATTTTTAATATTTTCACTGCTTTATAATTTTTGTATCCTATGAAATATGCAGAGATCAGAAACTGTGCATACGCTAAACATAAAAAATAAGCAGGCTGTTAAAATGCTTTTCTGTACTATAATTAAAAACCAAAATAACTTCTTTTATAACTCCCCAAAGTGACCTCCAAGCATCTTGTACATTAAATCCCAATAAGAAAACTGAACCTTTGATGACAAGAACCGAAACATAAAACAGGTAATCATTATTACTTGAAACTACTGAGCAATAGTTTATATGGATGTATATTGTGACTAGTGGGTATCCACCCATACAGATACATAGAAGCATGTGTGCTTATATGTTTGTAAATTTGCATGTAAATCAATCAATCAATGTAAAGAGTGAAATTCAAAAAATTCCTAAGCAAACATAAGGAATGTCATTTAAGCAGTCCTTCTCAATTTTCATTAATTTATATCTCCCAGGGAAATCTCTTGCCCATCTTAATCCAACCCAACAGTTTATTTGGGTTGGAGTATTATTCTGGAGGATGGTAAAACAATGCAGCACAAAAAAAGAGTAATCTACTTTGCATATTCAGCTTTTATGTACATAAAATGATGTGTCCTTTTAAAACAAACATTTTGTTCTTCATTTATTTTAATAAAAATTATATATATGTTTGTGTGTGTGTGTGTGTGTGTGTGTGTGTGTGTGTGTGTGTGTGCTGTTCAGCTTCCTTCGGGTATTATCCCACATCATTGTAGTGCTTTTAAAGTTGTAGAAACGTTTCAGCAGAATCTCATCATCAGGCTTCTGTATGGAGTTTTTATGTGGGTCAGGGTCTCACAGCCGTTGGTTTTAAATTTGAGGCTAGCCTATCCTGATTGGTTGGGAGTCTTGGTCTGTGTTTATTGGACTTGGAGTTTGATTGGTGTTTCTGGTTTCTTCTGTCTGTTTTGTGGCCTTGATTGGCTGGCAACACTCTGTTCCTGTATTGGAGGCTTTCAGTGCAGCTTGGCTTCGAGTAAAAGGATGGCTATCATCTATTAGGAAGTCAGGTTTCATCTGGGTGCCTGGTGGGGGAGTGTTTGAGTTGGAGGCATCAGAGGGAGTCTGTTTGTGCTCATGTGTTTGTCTGTTTTGTGGGGTGATCTTTCTATTTGAGAGTGCAGGCTTCCAAATGATTGACAGTCTGCTGGAATCATCTCTTCTATTCATGCTGTCAGGTCTTTTTTCAATCTCTATGGCTTCTCTGATGATTCTGTGGCTGGGGTTTTCTATAGTGGCTAGGGTTTTAGTGCCATTGAAGTTGATGTTGTGACCTGTGGTTTTCATGTGTTAGACTTGTGAGGAGGTGTGTTCCACCTTTTTTACTGCATTTTTGTGTTCATCTAGGCGGGTACTTATTCTTCTATTGGTCTAAAACCCTACAATGACGTGGGATAATACCCGAAGGAAGCTAAACAGCACACATGTAAGTACCCGCGAAAGCCTAAGAAAACATATATATATATATATATATATATAATTTTTCTTTTTAATAATATATTGTCTATTTTAAGAATGTACCAAGCAGAATCCAATTGGAAGTTATGTATTATATTGAATGCTGTCATCTTAAAGCTATACATTGAAGCTTAAATAAGAGTTTGAATGGATAACATTAAAGGATATAAAGGCGTCATACTCTAATTGGTAACTACAGGGAAAAATTTGCTTAATAAGAAAAAATATGAAATTGTAACAGGACAGACAAAAGTATAACTATAATGGTTTGATTTGAATTGAGATAATTAAAACAAAGTTGAGAAAATTAAAAGAGGAGAAAAACTATCTAGAAAATATAAAATGGTAATAAGATATGGAATAGAATATAAAAATGAGCATGAAATTGAGTTTTGTGTCTATATGAAGAAGTGATAACCTGGGACCATGCTATTTTCAAAAAAGATGTTTTATTTGTATTTTGTCTTTGTGAAAACCCAAATAAAATTTTTCAAAAAAAGAAAAGAAAAGATGCAGGGCAGCCAAAAAGGAAGAGATGGGTGGAATAGGGGAGATGAAGTGGAAGCAGTCCCTGGAAAAACAGAAGATTGGAGCTGGAACAGATCAAACTAGGCTAGGATTGAGGTAGATCATCAGCTAACGACTGGCAGAATTTGGTTAACAAATCAACAGGGAATGCCAGGATTACTATCGCTAAGCAATGTAATCACCTGACCTCAAGTTTTACAACCATATCACTTAGCAACAGAAATTCAATGTTCCAATTGCCATCACAACTCAAGAACTTCCTTTGTAGCCAGATTAAACTTTAGTTTGCAAAAAAATAAAATTTGCAAAGCATTTTAGGTTGTATAAGCAATTGGTCTCTAAGATAGATATGCACAAATTATTTATTAAAAGGCATATAGATGCAGTTACCTTTTCAGATTATTATAGATTACTAAAAGCCAACTCATATCAATTTTATCATTACGACAATGTTGCCCTACTTCTCTTAAAAATAAGAGATTCTTGCTTTCCAATATCTTGCTCCATAAAATTCTGATCGATATCTTTCTGAATCAAATGGTCTGGAAAAATCAAATCAACTTCTGAATGGGTATTCTGGTATGCCAACTGAGCACTTTCTCCTTAACATACGTGTTTGTGTGTGTGTGTGTATGTATGTATTTTCCCCTGTGTAATGCTCACTCATCAAGGCTATTATTAATTTAAGACATGACATATTATTTATCCTTAAAGCAAAGCAGTATAGAAAAATGTTGCAGAACATCTGTTCCTCTCTCATTTAAATGCTCTTTTTTTCCTGACCTAGAAATCAGCATCTCTCTCTTTAAAAATATACATATATATAGTGTTTATTTTCAACATGTAGAATAATAATTTAATTATTATTGAAAAGCAAACAGTAAATCATAGGTGCATATGCTATCTGGGTGTGGCATCGAAACCTTCTGAATTCTGAACACCCATCAAAGCTCAACTGGTTCTGCTGATGTTGAAGAAAAGGGTAAGTGACAATTTTTCCTCTTTCCCTTGTATCTGCCCACAAAGGCTGCTTTGGCGGTTGAGGGTTCTTCAAACATAGCAGGGAGATGACTGTGAAGGATTATTAGCAAAAATAAAACATTGCCATATGCTTTAAAATACTTGTTTAAAAACTTGAACTATGGAAGTTTGTATTTTGATTTATAAATACTGAGTTGACAAACTATGTGCAATCAGTAGTACAAGGACTTTATCACTTCAGCTGCCTTAAATATTTCACTAGCAAGAAAAAATTGTGACAAATCCCAGCAGTCTAATGTTCCAAATTATGTTAATAATTTTATGCAAATGAAATATGGCCTCCAGCTCATTACAAGATATCAAAACGTCTTCCACGTAGCAAATTACATGCTGCATTCACAGGTCAAATTCAAATGCAAGTATTACAAAAATATTGGGGTATTTTTAATCAAATGTAAACATCTAAATATTTTTATATTTTATCATTTTCATTTTTATAATTATCCCCAGTATTAAAACACAAATAACACATTTCATTCTATTGGATCAGAAACACTCATTATATGGCAGCTTCCCATGAAATGGATTCCAGTAATAAGATTGTGATCACAAGTCCTTGAATTTATTAAATATCCTTTTTTTTTTTTTTTTTTTTTGGGGGGGGGGGGGGGGGGGGAAAAGCAACTGCTATCATGATCCAGGAAAACAGATGAAAATTAGTAACACATTCCAAATTCTCCTCAAATACAGAATAAAAAGATTGCTCTATGTAAGAAAACAAGATAAATAAGACAAATACCTTATATCACATATGGACTTAATCGGCATTCTCTGTTTGAACAGCACTATTTTCTATAATAGAGTTTTCCACAATCTTCTCATCAGAAAAGTATTTTAAAAAATCAATGTGGGGATCTTCCAATCAGATCAAACCATGGGGAGCTAAGAAAGTGAGGGGGAAATGAGCCAGTTCCCACTGCCCCACACCACCCAAGACCATTCTCTGGATTTTTACTACACAGGATAAAGGCCACTACTTTAGAGGAATGAACCAAACAAAAGCAAAACTAGGGATACTCAGTCCGTATCACTAAAGTTAAACATTGTTCAGATAGCCCTTTCAGAAATCTTCTTCAGGACTAGACAGATAAGTTGGCTGTCTTAAAGTATCACCAAGTATGCTTTTCTTGGGAAACAAATATTTTTAAAATGTTATGGCCCTGTCACACTGCCCAACGGATGCAAAATGTTTGTAAAAAGGACACAGCGGACGAGAAAAATGTTCCATCCGTTGTTATCCGCTCTCAAAAGGGGCAAAAATTTGCATAACCAGAGCGGATAATACGGAAAGGAACGGACGGGGGGAGGACGCAGAGCGGATGGAAAGCGGATGCGGAACGGAAGCCTAGCGGATGGAAGCGGATGCATTGAGGATGCAAAGAGGCTGCGTAGAGGATGCGTAGAGGATGTGTAGAGGATGCAGAGCGGATGGAGAGCGGATGCGTAGAGGATGCAGAGCGGATGCATACGAGGATGCAGAGCGGATGCAGAGCGGATGCGTAGCGGATGACGCAGATGCGTAGCTGCATCCGCTTTCATCCTTTCTCCGTCCGTGCTACTAATGCTGCGCATCCGTTCCGCTTCCTCCCTGCGTCCGTTTACCGCTGGAACGGATTTGAGTTGCGCAGATGCGCAGCGGATGCCTAGCAGATATAGCAGATGCGTAACGGATGCAGAACGGATGTCCCCTGTATGCCTAGCGGATGCAGAACGGATGCATTGGATACATTTTGCGCTCAAAACCTTCTGAGCGGATGAAATGTCAATAGACGGATGCTGGACGGATAGAGAGGAAGCAAAACGGAGGCAGTGAGTACAGAACGGAAGCATCGCGTTAACCAATGGATGGCAAGTGTTTTTCTCCGGTTTACATCCTCTTTCCATCCGTTGGTGCAGTGTGACAGGGGCTTTAAGTGAAAAATGAAATGAAGGAAGAATTTTTCTAATGGAATAATTTACATCACAGGAAACCTTATTCTTCAAGTCATCACTACATGAGCATTGAAAGTTTTCTTATACTATCCTGTATAAAATATGTTATCAGTAAAATCATAATTTTAACACAGATATAGTTCTCTTTTCTTCTCTTTTGAATATTGTGTCCTTTGAGTCTTTCAGAGATTTTGGATCTCTATAAACTAGCAAATCACAGTCACCTGACTTTAACTAAAATTAAATGAGTACTTGCTGCAGTTTAATTTTTAGATTAAACTTAAACCAAATATTATATTGCTAATTGATCACTACTTCCTTTTGTAAGGCATTAAACTTAACATGAAGACTTATCCACATAGAATAAAATAATAACGATTTTACCCCACTAGATTGCTTGGCCCCTATGCACCCCATACCTGCTGGCACCAGGTTTTAAGAGACTTTTGGAACCTCAAAGAGAGGGAGGCAATCTCACCTCAGAAGGAAGATTATTCCACAGTGCAACACCCAGTAGAAAAGGCCTGCCACCCAGAGCCTGCCAAATGGGGCTTCCTAGCCAAAGGAATCTGTAACATCTATGCCCTCTCTGCTAATACTTGCGGGGCAGGCAGATTAAATCAGGGAGAGGCAGTCCCTCAGGGAACCCAGTCCTATGCCCATTTATTTTACAAATAAAACTATTTGAATCTTGGTATGCTACAGTTTTTGACAGAGTAAAGGCAAGACATCATTTGATTCTATGGCTATGAAGGATTTCTCCAAAATTGAGAAATGTCGTTAAGGACTGAAGTTATATTACAATCTTTACCCTTTGAGATTTTCAGCATCTGCATGCTAAGGTATACAATTTGGATTTTAGAAACAGTAAATGCTTATTTGAGAGAAATAATAGTATTTATATACTGTATATTAATGAAGAGACAGGCTTTAAAAAAGACAAGCTAAAGCCCCTGTCACACTGAACCAATGGATGCAAAGAGGATGTAAAACGGACAAAAAAGCTTGCCATCCGTTGGAAAACGCGATGCATCTGTTGTGTACTCACTGCGTACGTCTTTCATACGCTCTATCCGTAAAACATCCGTCTACTGCTATTTCATCCCCTCAAAAAGTTTTGAGCTGCACAAAACTTTTTGAGCAGATGAACTTTCCTCCGCGTACGATCTACATCCGCGACACATACGGGCAACAAACGTTCTACGTCCGTTGTCATCCGTTACACATCCGATGTATCCTCTCGGCATCCTCTGGACATCCGCGCAACTCACATCCGCTCCAGCGGAAAGCAGAAAGAGGGAGGAAGCGAAAGGTACGCGGAACGTCCACACAGCGTTAGTAGCACAGACATAGAAAGGATGTAAGCAGATGCATGTCGTATAGAAAGCATTAAAATGGACAAAACGTTTGTATATGGGACGTATCTCGGATATTTAGGATGTCTGGAGGATGCCTAGAGTATGTGGAAGACACCTAGTGGAAAACCGACATTTCCTATAAAAAGGGGGAGGAAATCACCTGGATCTCACTTTCAGTCCAGCAGCCTTGATGTGCAGACCTCTTCAGCCTTGCTCTTGCTCTTCCACATCATCCATTGATCTCCACCACGGATCATCGCACACTCCTTTTGGTAGCCGCCATCATTCAACACCAGAACCAAGCCCTCTTCAGATTGTTTCACCTTTTCTACACAAAGAGAAGAAGGAGACGTCCAAGAACTGTCTGGGTCCGACAATGGATCGGGAGAAGAGCGGAGTTTGGACTCTATGACAAGCTGATGGTGGAGCTGAGATATGAAGACACTCGTGCATTCCAGCACTTCATGAGGATGCCACCAGCCATGTTTGACGAAGTTGTGGAGCGTCTGAGACCCAGGTTGACAAGGCAAACACCAACTTCCGGCCCAGCCTGGAACCTGGACTGAAGGTGGCACTGACTCTGTGCCACCTGGCCTCTGGGACCACGTACAGAAACATGCAGTAAGCCTGGAGGGTGCCACACAACACCATCAGCATTGTGGTCAGAGAAGTGGTGCAGGCCATCATCGAAGAATACGTGGAGGAACTCCTCCAGTGCCCCACCACTGAAGAAGGCTGGAGGAAAGTTGCAGAGCAGTGGTATCAGAGGTGGAACTTTCCCCACACCATTGGAGCCATAGATGGGAAGCACGTGGCCTGCAAAACTCCACCCAACTCGGGGTCCAATTATTTCAACGACAAGGGCTTCTTCAGCATCATCCTCTTTGCCATGATTGATGCTGACTACAAGTTCATGTACATCGATGCTTCAGGCAACGGGTCAGCTTCAGATGCCCAGATATATAACGCCAGTGACCTCAAGGGTGGGCTGGACCGCAACCTGATCATGGGTTTCCCAGATCCAGACCCCCTACCCAACGACACACAAGATGTGCCCTACTTCATCGTGGGTGATGATGCCTTCTCCCTCAGAACCTACCTCATGAAGCCCTACACTTCCAGATACCTCACCCGTGAAGAGAGGATCTTCAACTACAGACTGTCCAGGGCAAGATGGGTGGTGGAGAACACCTTTGGCATCCTGGCCAACAGGTTCCAGGTACTTCTCACCACCATGCAGCATTGCCCACAGACCGTGAAGAGCATCGTGGAAGCTTGCATCCTGCACAATCTCATGCGCACCCGCTACCCAGTGTTGCAGAACAAGCTTGTGGACCATCAACAAGGCAATGGGGACATGGAGCCTGATGAATGGACGCAAGGACTAAACCTGATAGACACTGTGGATGTGCAAGGCCCCAACAGAGCTTCACGTGGAGGGAAGAAGCAGCGCAACCTCCTGAAACACTGGTGCAACTCCCCAGCTGGAGCAGTGGAGTGGCAAGACAGGATGGTAGATACTTAATGGATGCTTCCTTCAGCCTGTCTCATCACACTGATGAGATTGTGCCATGTATGTTGAGTGGCCTTACAATTAACAGGGCATTAATAAAGAGTTTTGTTTATGTTGAAATGTGTGGATCAATGATTAAATTGTTATTGATAATAAAGGACCATATGTGTGGCAGCTGGGAGGGTGGACCATACAGTCCCACTATGCTTGCACTGGAGGTTTATCTATCCCACAGTTATCCTTACCCATCCCACAGCTATCATTACCCATCCCACAGCTATCCATCCCACAGCTATCCTTACCCATCCCACAGCTATCATTACCCATCCCACAGCTATCCATCCCACAGCTATTCTTACCAATCCCACAAGCATGCAAAGGCTTAACCCTTTTTTCAAAGTTTTCCCCAACACTTTATTAAGTAAAAAAAATGAACCAAGTGTGTGAAGCAAAGATAACCTTTATTAATAACAAACTGTATGACTTTATTAAAAAGCAAAATGACCCAAGTAAAGTGTCTTTAAGCAAAGATAAGGTGAGCAGGTAACAACTCAGTCTCTGGCACTCTTTTCAGTCACTCTGAGGCGTGCCCATGGTCTCAGATGTAAAGGGGCCAGGGACTGTGGAGGTGGATGTTGCTGGAGTGCTGGTCTGAGGCGTCATTGGGGTGCCTGGCTCCAAGAGTACAACAGGAGATGGTGTCTGCAGGAAGCTCTCAGAGAGCTGACTCAGTCCCATGAGGTTGAGAGGCACTTCCTCAAGGACCTGGGATATGAGGCCCAACACTGATGACAGATGTTCTGAGGAAGGGCTTGGCTGTGGGGTGGAGGAAGAAGGAGTGTAGTGGGGCTGTCTGGTCTGCAGGTGAGCGAGGTGAGGCGTGGGTGGCATCTGTGGCGTGGGTGGCATCTGTAGTGTGGCTGGCATGGGTGGCATGGCTGGCATCGGTGGCGTCTGTGGCATCTGTTGCGTCCGAGGAACCTGGGTCTGGACTGGGAAGGGCTGCCTCTGCTGTGGGAAGTCCTGGTAGTGGTAGGCTTGGTAGGCAAGGGGCTGCTGAAATCCGTGGAAGGGCTGTGACATCGGCTGGGGTGGAAGAGCAGACCTGGAGTGGGTAGCAGCAGGTTCAGATGGGCCTGGAGGGTGGTGCAGAAGAGCTGTGATCCTCTCCTTCATCACCTGGTACTGGGCCTCGGGCATGTCCATGAGGGTCTGGCCCACGTACGTGATGAAGGGCTTGCGGTTGGAGGATGGTATGTCAAAGTGGACCAGCTGGGAGAGGAAATCTGTGCTTGCTTTGATTGTGTCCCTGATCTCCAAGAGGACAGTGTGGCTCTGTCCCTCCGGTCTGCCTCTCTGCCTGCTTTCTGTGGAGGTGGAGCTGGAGGTGGGGGTGGTTTGGTCTCTGGTGGCTGCTTCTTCTTGCTCCATCTGAGACAAGGGATCCTCCACGTCCTCTGGCATGGGGAGTGCAGCTGTTGGGGGGGTCTCTGTCGTGGGGCCCTCCAGACACACCTGCCTGGACACGGTAGCTGTCTCCTGGCTGGAAGAGGAGTGGCTCTCTGTGGGCTGTCTAAGGGAGAGGGTTGACAGAGGGGCTGCTCCTCGGTGGCGGATCTCACCTGCCAGAAAGCTGCACCTGGCCATGACATAGGTCTCCCGGTCAGTGAGCTTGACAGTGGCCTGCCCGGATCTTTTCAGGTGCAGCTTGCCATACCAGGTGTGCATATGCTTCCACCACCCCAGGAGGACATCTGAAGTGTAGCCCAGGCTCTCTGCCTTGTCTCTCCAAGCTGCCTGCTTCTTCTTGGTGTCGCGATACAGTCCATGGCCCTTTCTCCAGAGGTACTTGTTCTCCATCAGCCATTCCAGCACCTCCTCCTCATGGTCCTCAGAAATAGAATACTGTTTCCTCTCCCCCTTCTCCTTGCCTTGCTTCTTCCTCCCTCTGGCAGGGGCTTCAGGGCCTTCAGCATCAGGGCTTTGAGGGCCTTAGGGCTGGTCCACCACAGCAGCAGGAGAAGCACAAGCAGCAGCAACACCAGGAGCACAAGGAGCACCAGCAGCAGCACCAGCAGCTTCAGAGTCAGCGCCAGGGGGTGGAATGGTGGTTCTGTCCTTCTTTCCAGGGCTGGCAGGAGTAGGCACAGGCTTCCTCTTCTTCCCCATGGTGTTCTCTCAAGATGTCTCTGGCAGCAGGTCTTTCCTCTGAATGTTGACCTGCTTGCGAGCTGCCTCCTTTTATATCCGCGGAGCTTCCGCAATTCATCCTCCCCGCATGCGCAGTGAACATTTTGCATCCGCTAGGCATCCGCTATGCATCCTATAGGCGTCCGTGATGCATCCATGTCATCCGCTACGCATCTGTTCCTTCAGCTATGTGTCCGCTTCGCTGTTCTCCCCCGGAAGCCCTGCAGATGTGTCATCCGCTTCCATCTGCTTTCATCCGCTAGGCTTCCTACGAACGTTCGCTTTACATCCCCGCTACATCCTCCCCACGTCCATTCCTTTCCATTGTTGTCCGCTCTGTTTATGCAAATTTGGGGCACTTTTGAGAGCAGATAACAACTGATGGAAAATTTGCTCATCCGCTGTGTCCTTTTTACATTCGTTTTGCATCTGTTGGCCGGTGTGACCTAGCCTTAAGGTTCATCAATCTGTAACAACTACTGAGCTGTACCCAAAGCCAAACCACTGAAGCTTTTAAGCAACTTACCTTAAAAGCCTCTAAGTCAAGCATTTTCTGTTCTTATGACTGTTCTTAAGGTTCCAGAGTAAACGGAATCCATTAATTTAGTAAAAGGAAAATATTCAATTTTTTAACTGCAAGTCATGTTAATTTTGTTCATCCTTATATCGATGCAATCCTGGCACTAGAAGGCACTAGAAGGTCAAAGAAAAGCAATTCTTGGCAGAACATGAAAGGGAGCATGATTAACAAAATTACTTATATCTCAATGCACAACATAAGAGTGACATTCTCATCAGTGAATATCAGTAATCTGACCCAGTGGTTTTCTGTCTGATACTCTGAAATACTACCTCCATTCAAAACTGTCAAATGGAATTCTTTATTGAGGTCATAAAGAAGCTCTTATGGAACTGATGATGAAATTTCTTATAACTACTATGTGACACTTTAAAGAGAAAGTGCAATGTGGAAGAAGACAACAAAGGGATTCAGTAGTGAACAGCTGAAAGGCAGCAGTTCCTTTAATTCTTACCCATATCAGTAATATTTATTTTAATTAAACCACAGAGAATGCTTGGTGTAGTGATTGGGGCACCAGGGGAAAAAATCTGGAAGACTTTGAGTTCTAGTGCCACCTTAGGCACAAAGCTAGCTGGGTGACCTTGGGCCAGTCACGCTCGCTCAGACCTAGGAAAGAGGCAATGGCAACCCACTTCTGAAAAACCTTGCACAAAAACTATAAGGACTAGTCCAGGTAGCAGCCAGGATCAATAATGTGTCAAACACACACACACACACACACACACACACACAAAGGGGGGGAATGTTGCCTTGCAGGAGATGGGTGAGTGGATCTGTATATAAAATCTATGCATATTTATTTTAGTAAGAAAATATATTTCTTTCATTTCAAAGAAAGATTAAATCCAAAACTTACCTTGACACTGGAATACTTAAGAGAAGAACACTGTACATTGTATGTTACTGGTCACAGAACATTATTTAATAGTATTCTTCTGATCCATAGCATATGAATTTTTATTAGTAAGTTTCTATTAAATCTGCAGGTTTAATTATTTTTCCTTTGTAATAGTAAATAGAAATAACAACAGCAAACAATAAAAATCTGAATTATGCAAGAACAGAATATGCAGGAAAATTATGAATGGGTGGGACTGAAAGAAAAAAGTCCAGGAAAAGAGAATTGGCCATTCAGACATTCCAGCATGAAGGAGGATGCAGACTGGCAAGATCTTTATGGTTTTTTAAAATAATATTTTTGTTAAATTTTACAAATACAACAAAGTATAATACAAACTTACAAAAATATAAAAAGTAAAAAGTGCAAAGAGAAAAAAGAAAAAATGAGATATTAAAAAATGACTTCCCCCTTCAGTCAAATATAATTTTAATAACTTATACCTTCTCTAGTTGCTCAATTTTAAAAATCTCTCTTCTTCCTATATCACATTCCTTATCAATAAGCAAATTATAAAAACTCGTCATTCAGTCCTTATCAGCAGAAGCTAAAAAAAGCTTAAAAGCTACCAGAAATTGTAAAATATGTACTCTAATCTTAGACGAATAAATCCATTTTCTATTCCAACTTATCACATTCTCTAAGAAATAAAGCAGAAACCTCATCATTCAGTCCTAGTTTAAAAAATCCATTAATGGCTACTAGAAACCATAACATACATATTTTAACCTTAGTCCAATAAGTTTATTTTATATTCCTTCTGTTTACTTTAAAAAAGCTTGATCTTTAATCCTGTTGAAAAATGTTCAATGAGATGGATGGCATATGTAGAATTTGTTGTTCTTCTGTATCTTCTGTTAAATCTGTTTTATAGTGTCAGACAAGCTAGAAAGTAATTTTTAAGTACAATTGTTCCCAAACAGCTTTAATTTATTTTATGGTTAAATAATATTGCTCCATTGTATTAATATTGTATTGTATTGTATCTTCTCCTTCAACCGGTCCCCTATAATCAACTTTCAAAGGCCCCTCTTATCGTATGTTTATTTTCCAAGCAACAGAACTATTTTGTTTTGTTCCCCCATAGGGGGATTTCTTATAGTTGATTTCATAATCTTCATATATTCTTTTATAAAATTTTAAACAACCCACAGGAAATACTCTTTCAAGTTCATCCCTTAACTTTCCAGAATAGTCTTATTGCCCTTATACTTTTTTCTAAAAATTAAAGTTTTTCTTTTTAATCCTTAATCATACATGAAGCTTCTTTCTTCCAACAGGGAAGGAAACATTCCCAGTATAATGAAACTTGCCATTCAGAAGGTTCTTAACATTTAGAAAATTAATAACAAGCAACTTCCTAAAGTAGTTTAAAAGAAGGCTGACAAACGTAGCATCCAAAAGAAGACACCAAACCAATGGTGGTATGCTACCGGTTCGGCCTGGTTCTGCCGAGCCAGTAGCATCAATGAGCAATGGAGACCAGACTGGTTCTCTCCGCCACTCTGCTGTTGAACCCACCCGCCTGCCTGGGCTCCCATACTCACCCTTCATCTTCTGCTTTTGAAGCATAGCTGCTTTGCGCAGCACAGAAGAGTGCCATGCGGCAGCTGCTGAAGCAACCGGGAGAGTGCAAGCTTTCAGGAGGTGAGTTGGAACGCCTCTGTGTTGCACAAAGTGTGTGTTTGGCACGTGCATGCATGCAAAGTATGCACACATTCACAAAGCGATGCCTACCAAACTGGTGGTAAACGTTTTTTAATCCCATCACTGCACCAAACCCTGGCCTAGGCAGAATGATTTTCGTCAGCCCTTAACCCTTTGCTGGAGATCATTATTTTATTTTCTCTTCTCTTTGGAGCAAATCTACAGGTGATGCTCCTTGATCCAGAGAGAAGTTCCAAGGAGCCATTCCTTTCACCAGTCATCTGTTCTGCTCTCACGCAGTCATCTTCTGTCTGACATCATTTCCCAAGAAGTCCAGTATCTCTCTGTTTTGAATACATGCCTTAAACATAAATCTACATGTACGTAGACATAAAAAAGGAAAGAATTTAAATATGAACCTGAGTGATATAATTATTTATGTGGAAGATTAGTGAAAGACACTATGGTAATGAGAAGTGGAACAACCTATTTTGAGAGTAGGTCAAAAGTGGGAATAAATAAGCATGGAAGCAAAGGAAAGAAGTGAAAGAATCCACAGCGAAAGAAGAATTTTGTGCAATATTTCTTCAGTTAGTTATTGCATTTATAAATTTATAGAAAATACTTGTGATGACATTTGGTGCAGGTGTGGGTAAAGGATATTAATGCATGTATAAATAAACAAGGGAATTGGAATATTTTACAGCAAAATGTTACCTAGCTGACATAGCACAATAAACAGGATGGAAACAAATATACTGAAGGCCAAGATAGTTTTGACTGACAAGGAAAACAGATTTAATTAATCATTGCTAGGTTATATATAAATGAGGAAAGGTTGTTAATCTAATAGAATGACAAACATAATAGGAAAATGTTAAATGTGCAAATCTAGGTAGGAAGGCAGAGGACAAGAAGTGATCCTACAAGAAATTTTTTGTTAAAAGAATAAAAATCACTAATTATAAAACATGTCTCTGCCGATTGTGGTACATGAAAGAGAGAATTAGGCAAGTTAAGAAAAATATTTCCAGCAAAACCATTGATAATCATGGTCACATAATTATTAGGGCACTGCAACCAGCCATAAATGCAGGACAGTTAGCAAGCAACGTGTAGGGGACTGATATAGGAATTTTAAAATTGGGTCACAACTAGTATTGGGGAGGGGTGTTTCTATCATAATTTCAAATATCCACTAAACATTGAGTCATTAAGTGTAAGAATACCTTTATCTTAATATTCCGACACATTATAAAGGCACAATACAGTACTCATAATATACAATAAACACTGAACTGGAACAACTGGCATGAGTATCAAAATCAACACCATCCAGCTGTCTGAAACAGCTGACATAATTACCTAAATACGTAACAATTAAACCCCTGAATCAACATATGCCTAACTCTGCAAACAGCAATGCAGAATTCTACCACTCTGACAATAATTGATGGCTTTAGATTGGCTAGATCTGCAGAGCTAAGCAAATATAGCAATTATCAGACTTACTTGGCCCATTCACTAATAGGCAGTGGCAGCAATGTGGGAAGCGATTTACAGTAAAACGAAGAATACACAAGACCACAACACACTGTTTCAAATTCACCCTTTCACATGGGAAAAGCCCCTCACCAAGGAAAATGGAGAGAAATATACAACACTGAAATAGACCAGTATGAATACTGTTCTCTACAATATTTCAAAATCACAAGGTTATTCAGGAAACTGGAGACTGAAAATATTAAAAAACACTCTATATAGTTAATATGTGACATTTACCATTTGTATACACTATCTATACATAGAAAGTTATAATTTGCTATCTGAAAATGTTTAGCATGCCCTATCACAAGGAGATTAGAAAACCAGAGTAAAAAAAAAAAACATACAGGCTTAATTTCTTTCTAAGTATCTGCCTATGGATGTACGTCTAGCTAAAAATTATCAAGCACAATATGGGAAGCTAATCCTAGTGGGGGACAATATAATTTTTTATCAAAAATTAAAAAGTCAAAGCCATGCTCCAACCTCAACCTTAATTAAGTCTTTTCCAGCTGTTATAATCCACATTTTTAAAAATGTTCAAAGAAATGTAAATTGTATTCTTTTCACTTATGAAAAATCATGAAACAGATTAATGAATTCATATAACACACCCAATCAAAATAGAGATAAGAATGTAGTTCTGCAGCCATGTAATCTTGCATTAAAGCTTACCATATTATAAATCATTATGAATTTAGTTTTACTCTAAGAAAATTATTATCATACAACTTGCAGATTCCAGACAAATATACATTTTATGTTATATTTTAATTTGTAAAAAAACAATTTTTCATTTATGAGTACTCATTCAAAAAATCAATAATTGATTGATCAATAATCAATAATTAAACAAGGCATGTCTGTTTTATTGTTCTTATTATTTTTAATGAAGATTCCTAGCCAGGAGAAGGCCCTTTTCCGCCATGGCGGCTACCCACTGGAAAAATCCTTCCTATTAGGATCTGTCCCCCCTTCTTGGCCTTCTATAGAGGTCTTAAAACCTGGTTCTGCCAGTTGTCCTGAGGACCGGATGGGTTGTGTGATCCTTGAGGTGGTTGCTCAATTAAATGGACATTCCCACCTCTACTCTATTCTATATCCCCCACTATCTTAGCTATTTCTTAAATTGAATGTATTTATTGTTACTGTTTTAATATTTTATAATACCGTTTTATTGGACTGCGAGCTGTTCAGAATCATATGACAATGAGATGGATGGCAAATAATTTTAGTAAATAAATTAATTATTTGCTTTGAAAAAACCAGAACGATCATTTAAATTGAGCTGGAATCTGACAGCACTTTTTCCACCTAACAAATTTAATCTAAATGTATAAACTTTCATGAACAGCAACATCTGATGAAGTGTACAACTAGATTCCTAATTTATTTATTTTTTGGCCACTAAAGGTTTGTCCTTGACTTACAATTAATTCAGTGACTTTTTGAAATCATAACAGCACTGAAAAAACTGACTTATGACCATTTTTACACTTACATACTTTGCACCATCTTCATGGTCATATGATCAAAATTCAAATGCTTGACAACTGGCTCATATTTATGATATTTGCATGTAATCCCTTTTTGCAAACTTCTGACTAGCAGAATCAATTGGGAAGCCAGATTCACTTAACAACCATGTTCCTAACTTAGCAACTGCAGTGATTCACTTAACTGTGGCAAGAAAGGTTATAAAATGGGGAAAAACTCACTTAACTGTCTTGCTTAGCAACAAAAAAATTTGGCTCAATTGTGGTTGTAAGTCAAGGACTACTTTTATGTGACTTTGTATTACTGATAAAAAAGTCCTCGACTTACAACAGTTCATTTAGTGACCATTCAAAGTTAAAATAGCAGTGAAAAAAAATGACTTATGAAAAGTGTCTGTTTTTCACACTTACGACCACTGCAACTTCCCAATGGTCACTTGATCAAAATTTAGATCTTGGCAACTGGTTCATATTTACCACAGTTGCAATGTCACAGGATCATGTGGTCCTCTTTTGCAATTTTCTGACAAGTAAAGCCAATGGGGGATCCAGATTCACTTAACAACCATGTTACTAACAACTGCAGTAATTCACAACTGTGGCAAGAAAGGTCGTAAAATGGGGCAAAACTCACTTAACAAATGTCTCACTTACCAACAGAAATGTTAGGATCAATTGTCATCATAAGTCAAGGACTGCCTGTATTGACTAATGTGGTTTTCCTCCAACATTAGCTATAACAAGAAGCCCTTACTTAAAGATCACCCTATTTTAAAATTCTGTTAGGTATTCTTCTGGTTTTTCTAAAGGTATATGTTGTCCAGGAGATGGCACCACTAGCATGGTGTTCATACCACGTGTAAAAAGAATTGCAGTCTCCATACCTTAAAGATGTACTTTAAAACATCTTGCAATGCGTACATGCACAAAACTAATAGATATTCATCACATTTGCCATGAACAGATAAAGATTGTGACACTTTATAATTTTCCACTGCAATTGCACATATGTTCGCTTATATGTGCCATTTGTTTTAGGAGAGCTTTAAATCTAGTAAATGGATAGCAGAATACAGGTTTCTTGTAATACAAATTTGACAAGTTTAAGATATCATAAAAACAATGTCATGCAGTGTTTAGAGTTTAGTTTTGGATTGGAGGCCCAGGTCTTCACTTTAATTTGATAACTTAAGCTAGTCACTCTCCCTTTGCTTAACCTACCACAATGAAACTCCTATGTAAATCCCAGAAAAAAATGAGGTATGCTCTTTACACAGCCACAATTATTCATAAACATTTAAGTATGATTTTGGATTTTTAAAATCAATGGGATTTCAATTAACAGACTAAATGAAAGAAAAATCATTTTTTATTTTCAATTTTATAATTCAATATCTTGTTTTAGTCAAATGAATTGCATCATCTTAAACAATTCAACTAAAAATCATGAAGAACCAGCCTTCACCTAGACACTTTCAGTACACTAATAAGGAAATTCTTCAGTAAACTGAAGAAGTAAACTGAAGAATTTGCATTTTTCTGAACCAGAGAGAATACATTAAACAAACTCATAGAATACATTAAAATTGGGACAATCTCATAATAGTTTTAATACCGTTTGTACGGGCCATAATGAGATTAGGTATCCCAAGCTGAGGAATGCATTATGACTATATGCCAAATATTTCCCCATAATTATAGGTTGGAAATCAGAAGGCCTCCATTAAAGGCAGTTTTCAACATATGACTACAACTAGGACCAGTCGTTTAGTGAAGCAGATTTTAAACAAGATGCCCATGAGACTACTTCACTCAGCAATCTCAACCCCAACTCTCCCAATTGTGGTCATTGAGATTGTGCGGGTTATTAAGTTGACGAAGAAAAAGAACTGTATTCCTTCGGCAGCCAGTTCTTTCATTTTGTCCACTGAAGAACTTGCATAGTTACTAATAACTTGCAGGACTTTTAATAACCTGCAGGGTACTTGACAACCCTCAGGACAACCTGCAGGAGAGCAAGCAGCTTTCCCATGCATGGAAGGGAACTCCTGCACCAGGCTAGAGAAACCAAGCTCAAATCTAAAGAGCCCAGCTTTGTTTCTGCAGCCCACTGAGGATTCCACCATCACAGGCGGGTGGAAGGTAGGTAAATCCTTTGCCATGTGACAGTAACTTGCAATCTTCCTTGCAGTCTTACCCATTGGCTTTCTAGGAAAACCAGCAGAGGAAATTGCAAATGGCGATAAATTAGCATGGGGTGCTGGCGAACAGGTTGTCAAACATTCAGATCATAATTACATGACCCAGAGGAAATGCCACGTATTACAACAACCAGAAGAGCTTTATTGATCATAAAGCACCCTTTCCAAGCTTTCATAATTTCAGAACAACCACTCGTAAATTGATAACTCCCTACATGAATGACAAACAAGTTCAGTTCTCCCAAGCCTAAAAGCCCATGTCACACTGCCCAACAGATGCAAAAAGGACACAACGGACGAGCAAAATGTTCCATCTGTTGTTATCCGCTCTCAAAAGAGGCAAAAATTTGCATAAGCAGAGCGGATAACACGGAAAGGAACGGACGTGGGGAGGACGCAGAGCGGATGTGTAGAGGATGCAGAGCGGATGTATAGAGGATGCGTAGAGGATGCAGAGCAGATGCGTAGAGGATGCAGAGTGGATGCAGAGCGGATGCGTAGAGGATGCAGAGCGGATGCAGAGCGGATGCGTAGAGGATGCAGAGCGGATGCGTAGAGGA
>BLBF01000020.1:46360274-46370593 GCA_015471245.1 Laticauda colubrina
GGATGCAGAGCGGATGCGTAGAGGATGCAGAGCGGATGCGTAGAGGATGCAGAGCGGATGCAGAGCGGATGCAGAGCGGATGAGCTGCATCCGCTTTCATCCTTTCTCCATCCATGCTACTAACGCTGCGCGTTCGTTCTGCTTCCTCCCTGCATCCGTTTACCGCTGGAATGGATTTTAGTTGTGCGGATGCACAGCGGATGCCTAGCGGATATAGCAGATGCGTAATGGATGCAGAACGGATGTCCCCCGTATGCCTAGAGGATGCAGAACGGATGCATTGGATACATTTTCCATGCAAAAGTTTTAAGCAGCCCAAAACTTTCTGAGCAGATGAAACGTCAATAAACGGATGCTGGACGGATAGAGAGGAAGCAAAACGGAGGCAGTGAGTACATTGCGTTAACCAACGGATGGCAAGCTTTTTTGTCCGTTTTACATCCTCTTTGCATCTGTTGGTGCAGTGTGACATGGGCTTTAGGTAAATAAGCATAAGTGTACATATACCAGGAAGGGGACCAATTCACATATAAAGGCCAAAGTACAGACATTGTTCTTTTTATCTCATAAGATCAACTACTAAAACTCTCAGTTGCTAAACAGTTTTATCCAATTTAGAAGTCCAAGGTAATTTGTTTAAAATATTTCAGGAATAAGTAGGAATGGTGCTTATTGTGACTAATAAAATACAGTTACCCTCCTTTGACACTTTTTTTTAACAAATATATATACTAAAATATGGATAACTTCAAAATCAAAACACTGTAATCATTGGAATAATTAGAAAAATCTATAGAGAAGCTATGCCTTTTTTTCTCCATAACCTACTTTAATAAAATTGTTAAAAAAATATTGAAACATACCAAACCAGCTGTAAGTGATGGAGCAGATTGTCCTAATGATTGATTTCTCATGCGGACCAGATTTGATGACTCCCCAGATGGCTGTCCTAATGTATGTGTCACTCCACTGTGCATACTTGTGGATAATGGAAGCAACTGTTTTCCTTTAAGGGAAAAAGTCCATTTTAGTTGTTCATTCAAAATTTGCAACATAGTTTGATTATAGAATACAATTAATGAGCTTAAAGGAACAGGTTTAACATAAATGTCTTCAATCACATTGACCCTAGATAAGAATTTTTACAAAAAGAGCTCTTGATCATATATATTTAAAAGATGCAGTCAAAGTATCAATAAATCTTTATTTGTGATATGAAATTAGATTGTTCATATCTGCAAATGGTTTAATCATGCAATCTTATATGGCTACTATGTTTGTAATTTGATATATGCTGAATAAAACAATTTTAATTCTATCATTGTTCTTACAGATTTTAAGCATATAATTTTAAGTTATAGTTCTTAATTTCAAAGTCTCTACATCTTTACACTGGTCAAAGTTGAAAATCAAGCTATTATATAATTGCAGTAAATTACCTGATAAAGAGCTGGCTAAACTACCTCTTCGCAGCTTGCAGTCATCCTGGCTGAGTTGTCGTTGGAATTTACTTTTTCCAGTAGATGAAAAGATGTCAGGATTGCTGAATTTTCGGCAGCGCAAAGAAATGGATTCTGTTGCAACATCCTAGAAAAAAAGGCAAAAAAAAATAAATAGAGTAAGCTTACTCTACAAAAGTTCATGAGGACTTGCACTGTTTGGATTCCCTCATAGAAATAGATAAGAAATATATTAACACAAAACTATTTTAGTAATTTAAGTACAGCTATTGTATCAACCAATACTAATGACAAATGTTGTCGTTCTTAAATTCTGTTTTACTGTCATGCAAAAGAGAATTATACAGTACATAATGCATCCATGAAAAGTATTGGAAATTTCAAATGGTGTTATATACCAATTAGGCTTTTAACTAGTGCATAATATTGGGACCTCATTATACTCAATTTTAAATCTCTTATAATGATTCTCTATTTTTCTAAGCACTTAAAATGTGTTGCTTTTGACCCTTAAATTGCTTGGCATTTTAATTGTTTTATTAGAATTTATTTTATTTATTTTAGCTGATTATAAGTTAGACTTGTGTTATCCCAAACTGCAGGAAGTCCAGATGGTTATCATGGTCAAAGGTATCAAAGGCCACTGAAAAATTCCAAAACATTAAAAGTAATACATTTCATCCCAGGTTCCTATGTAGGTCTTGTGACAGCACAGTTTCTGTGCCTTACCCTGATTTGAATCCTGAGTGAAAAGGGTTAGGAAAATCCCCTTCCTGGAATCAGTTCTGGTGGGAAATGGCAAACTGATGTCCCGTGGACAATGGGTGACATTACAGTTAAAAGACAGCTGAATACAGGATTCAGACTGCTGAAAATTCTCTCCAGATGAAGATGACATTTTTAGATTACCCATAGGCACTCCAGATGTCTGTTTCAGGTGAGTCAATGGCAGAAAAATAGTTGTTTATGATCAACTGGGAGTCACAGGACTCCATCATGATATGAACCATTAAAGGCCATGTCCCACTGCACTTATGGATGCAAAGATGATGTAAAACGTTAAAAAAAGCTTGCCATCCGTTGGAAAATGCTATGCATCCGTTGTGTACTCACTGCATACATGTTTCATATGCTCTATCTGTCGAGCATCTGTCCACTGCAATTTCATCCGCGCAAGAAGTTTTGAGCTGCACAAAACTTTGTGAACGGATGAACTTTCCGCTGTGTACGATGTAAATCCGCGACATATGAGCAACAAACGTTCTATGTCCGTTTATCATCCATTAAACGTCTGCTGTACCCTCTCTGCATCCTCTGGGCCTCCTCGCAACTCACATCTGCTGCAGCTGAAAACGGAAAGAGGGAGGAAACAAAAGGTACACGGAACGTCTACACAGTGTTAGTAGAACGGAAATAGAAAGGATGCGCAGTGAACGGTTTGCATCCAATATACATCTGCGCGGCATTCCCTTTCTTTCCTTTAGGCGTACATGATGCATCCGCTTCATCCACTATGCGTCCGCTTCAAAATTCTCCCCCGGAACCCCTTCGGAGGTGTCATCTACTTCCATCCGCTAGGCTTCCTATGAACATCCATTTAACATCCCCGCTACATACTACCCACGTCCGTTCTTTTCCGTTCTGTTTTTGCCACTTTTGGAACCACTTTTTGCCACTTTTTGGAGTGGATGACAACAGATGGAACCACCCCCGAAATTTTGCTTGTCCGCTGTGTCCTTTATGCATACGTTTTGCGTCTGTTGGCCAGTGGGACTGGGCCTTAAAGTAGCCTTTTTGGAGACTCAAACTTCAGCCAAATCTCACCTGTTGGCAAATATTGCCAAGACAATTCATGTGGACAGCTCTTGCTCTCAGCACTTTGGCAACCTGTGAATTCATTTACCAGGCATTCAATATATTGAGGATATTCTCACATATCAGGATTCATAAAATGAGGCAGAATTTCTAACAATACTCGGTGATTTGAAACAATAACTAAACTCAAGCAATTCATGAAATAATTCAACCATATTCAAAGACCTCATACAACATAGTCCTTCTGATCATGTACCAGCCGTTGTGGTAAAGACCAGCTAAATGTGTAAATCACCTGCATGAGTCAAAGCTGAAATTCCCTCAGAAAACCCACAGCTGCAATGGAGGTCATGAACTTCAGGTATTCACAGAGATCCTGCCCCCTCATAAACTGAAAATAAAAGTACACCAGCATAAAAGCCAGGGACACCAGGTTTTTCCAATCCAGGTCTGCAATAAAATCCAGGAACCTATGAAGAAAATCTGTCATGCAGCAAGGCAGAAAAACATGAGGAAAATTTGTCCTTGCAACCATCACATACCCGCACTCAAAGCTACTACCTTTAAGTTATCACTAAGATTTATCTCCACTTCTCCCCTAACTCGGAACTGTACTTGTATAGGACCCAGAAGAGTAAATTCTTACAGGATGACATAGACACTCTCTCCCAATATGATTTTGGTAAAATAATTCAGATCCTAGGATTTTCCAGAGCAAAGCTGTGGACAAATACCATTTATTATGGAAAGGACTGGCACTTATATTCAGAAACCTGAGATGGAAACCTCAATCAAATCAGTCACCATTATCTAGTCTGAGGTGGTGGGACACAAATGGTAACTAATAACAAATTACTAATCATCCTTTCTCTGGAATAGCTTTGCCATTGTCGTCATCATCATCTGAGTTCATAATTCCCAAGGACTCTTGGTCCTTGATACAGAAGAAGCAGTATACAATAAAAATTATATAAATAACAGGTCTATACATTAATAAAAGAATAAATTAATAAAACTAAGATGGACTCTAGGTCTAAATGCCCTCTGGAAAAGTTCTGTTTTAAGCAGTTTCTGGAAGGAAATCAGGCTGGAATCCAATGAGATGTCCATTGGAAAGCCATTCTAGAGAACTGGCACAGCCATTAAAAATCAGCACTGCTGAATCTCCCCCTTATCCCCAACCTCCCTAAAGTTGGCCACCACTGATAGTTTCTCTTAGAAAGCCTAATTGGCCAGTCAGATTCTGATGAGAGAATGAGACCCTGAAGATAACTAGGTGACAAGCCATATTAGGGTTTTAAAGGTTAATAGCATTTTGCAAGGGATCTCTCAGGCAGATCCATCAGGCAGATCTCTCCTGCCCTCCCTACTCACCAAGGAAAGAGCAGAACCACTGGAACTCAGTGTCCCCAACTCCCTTGGGAAGTCCAGAAGGATACCATGGTCAATAATATGAAGGCCAGTGAGAAATCTAAAAGAATCAGAATAGATGCACATTTCCATCCAGGTCCCAACAAAGTGGTCTACTAATATACCTAATGACATCTTATATCTTTGGCAGAATCCTGACTGCAGAGTCTCCAGATAATCCACTTTTAATCTTCTCCAAAGAGAGAATGTTGGAGTTTGAACAAGACTTATAAATATCTGCCTTTCCTGACATGGTACCATTCAAAGAATATACCATATATTAATTCCAATTAATTGTAAATAAACATAGTAACTAAAGGAAGTTTAAAACAGTGTACTCAGAAAAACAGCCAAAAGCATGACAATATAGACAACAATTGCTACTGTACAATATAAAAAATTATTGTGATTTTAGAAAAAATTCAGAAATCAGTGCACAGAAAGTATGCTATACAATATAAAACAGCCTTTATGACAACAGATACCACTGTTTGGAGACACCAACACACATTGATAAGTGTCATAGAATTGTTTAAATCCACTCTATTCAGACAAGTTATCTGAAACCACCAGCTGTTTGCCTTTGCTATTTTCTCTGGAAATCAATATAACACAGCAGATTTAGCTTCTCTTCAAATGTAATACATAGAGTTGGCAAATCATACATCATACCAAATTCTTTATAACTCCTAAAATTTAACAATCCATTTGTAAGGTCAGCTCACCAAGTCTGTATCCTATGTACTTCAAATATTATCTCTAATGTAAAAGTAAACATGCCTATAGTATCTTCTTTCAAACAATAGCAAATTAACTTAAAACAATTTTAAAACAATTGCTCTATTCATAGAAAGTAAAACTGAATGACAAAAGTTTGGAGAAGCCATTTCCTCATCTGAAATACTTTTTCTTTCCACTTGCCACACAGCTTTCATTTTCTGTGCCAATGCATTAACTCCCAATCTTTTTACAAGTTATTACTGGTTCCTACATACTAGAAAAGAACACTTAGATACATTATCTAAAAATTTTGCATGTGTAACTCATATTCTTCTGAAAAATTACCAGCAAAGGTAAACCGCACCAAACTTGATTGCAGGAAATAAGACTTCAACAACAGAGTGGTCAACGTCTGAAATACTCCACCTGACTCTGGTTTCTTCCCCAAACTCCAAAAACTTTAACCTTAGACTGTCTACTATTGACCTCACCCCTTTCCTAAGAGGTCTGTAGGGGGCGTGCATAAGCGTACCAACGTGCCTACCATCCCTGTACTATTGTTTCTTTTTATTTTTCTTATATGTATCCATTTCATGTATTCATAACTATGTATATACTTTATACCTGTTATTTTATAATCACTTGACAAAATAAAATAAATAAATAAATTGCAATCTTAAATGTGGTAGAATAAAAATATTAAAGACATGGGATTAACCTTATTGACCATATTATTTAATTTAAATTAGACTAAACTGAAATGTCCTGATATTATTCTTATATTATTCTGCTAACCCTGCTTCGTGAAGTTCACCCACACATAGTACCTCTTCCAGTGTTAATTTTTATGGTCTGCATCATAGTTGTGCAACTTCTAGACAATGGGGTCTGAGGGACATATATACTTTTAATAAGTACATGGATGACACATTATCAAAATTATATTCATAGATCCACACATGGACCCTGATACATACATACAGAGACAGACACATTTACGCCAACATATGTATGCAGTAGAGTACAAGAAGAGACACAACAAGGGGAGGTGATGTAGCAAAGAAACAAACTGAGTTACACAAGGACAGGGCAACAATGTTAGGTACATAGGACTTTAAAAGCAATTTTGTTCACACACTCTTTACATTCTTGATTTATCATTCATTCAGTGACCATTTGAAGTTACAACAATGCTGCTACTCTAGCTGACCTTCACCTTTTTTCTGCTCTTGCTGATGAGGCATGCCTGGCCTGGCCATTTGTTAAGGCAGCTGTAGCTGCACAAGATTTTCTACCCTTGTTTGTGCACAGCAATTTCCTCACAAAATCTGGGGAAGATGGCCCCAGGTAGCCAGGAATTGCCTCATGAAGGACCACACTGGATATACCTTGTCAATAATGGGAATAAGGAGATGGCAAAAAATCAGCTAGAGGGGTGGAGTGCAGAATGGCAAGGGCCAAAGAGTGCAGGGTGGGGAAAGCTACTGGGGCTGGAGCAGCCCTATTCTACAGCACAAAAATTACAAACACACAGGCAAGTCTTTTCGCTTTACTAAGAAGATTTCCACACAGAACTCTAATGGCAAAAAGTTTGAACAAATTAGGAGACAACTAAGAAGCTGAGGAACCTGATGGTGAGGTAAATGGGGAATCATCAACAGATCTGCGAGCCACATGGCTCCTCTTGTATAGGGGTAGTGTATTCCTGATTTATTCCTTTGATGGGGCAATTCCTTTCTAATAGTCTTGCTGATTACTTTTGTTTAGCTCTCCTACCCTCACTCCGGATCCTTGCATTGGAGAGAGGTGTTAGCTCTGCCTTTTTGTCTTCTGCAACCAGCGATAGTTACCTCTTCTATTTATGAGACAAAACTTTCAGCTGAACACCCTTAAGCTGATGATACTCTTTGTCCTCCAAGTCTGAGCTGGCCATGACACTATCGTCCTCCTTAAGGCCCTCCTCTTCTGTAGATTAAGGCCTTGGCTTCTCTGGGTACCATTAATGAAACAAGTATGTGAGGCAGGGAACATGAACATCATTGACATCTTCCCAAGAATGCTTCTTTGGTCCATAAAACTTCCAGTCCATCAGATACCGGAGTCCCCAATGGAGCCAGGAGACGTGAATGCAGTCTACTTCATATTCAGGTTCCCTTCAATTACAATTGGCAGAGGCCAGTGTGGAAGAGCAATGAGGGTTGGAAAGTACCAGCAAGGAATGATAAAATGATAAAATACGGGATGAACACAGAAACTAGAAGGTAACTTTAGTCATAAAGGAATTGGGTTGATGACAGCTTTCACTGATCCAATTTCTTTTGACAGGTGACGGATTAAAAAAAGTGCTAAGTTCCCCAGGGCTATCAGTGGGTCTGCCTGGCAACGACAATCAGCAAAGTGTTTATAATCATCCTTGGTCTTCTGTAAATGAGTTTGGAGAACTCAATAAATTGTTGTAGTTCCTATAAGGGCTGATCTGAAGCTGGAACAGAGGAAGCTGGTGAGGTCAGTGGAAAAAACTGGGGGTGGGAGTCATAGTTAGCCATGAATGGTGTCATTTGGCTTAAGGCATGTTGTGATTATAAGCAAACTCAGCTTGTGCTAAGAGGTCCGCCTTGCTGGTAGTTAATAAAATATCTGAGATATTATTCCAGAATCCCATTTTCTAGTTCCATCTACTACGGTATCTAACTCCAAGTGATGAATGGAAGATAAGTGAATCTGGATCCCTAGACTTTGGTCAAGCTCTTGTCAAAACCTAGCAGTGAATTGTGGGCCACAGTCTGAAGCCAAGCCAAGCTAAACCATGTAAATGGTAAATTTAAAACTAGCTGAGCAGTTTTTGGCTGTGGGCAGAATCAGGAGACTATGAGGTGAGCTGTCTTAGTTAAAGCTTCCACCACTACAATGATATTCTCTTTTTTACTTTGGTAGATGCGTCATAAAATGCAACGATACAGTGGTCCACGGACATGTTGAGGCACCGCCACACTCCTTACCACCGGGACTTATATATTAGACTCCTTTACGTCAGGAAAAACATAAGTCCACAATAATGTTTATTTCTAAAATATTTTAATCTACCCAATAATTAGATTTCTCTAGATTTCCTAAGAACTCAAGAAAAATGTATGCTTCCTCAAATTTTTAAATTTTAACAACTACTCATTGCTTCCTAGATGTGATCTTAAGGATTCATTTGAACATTTAAATAAAGTTTTATATATACCAGCATAATCTTACACTTTAAACTGAATTCAATGGGACTCAGTATGTCTGATGTGTTCTGTAATTGTCAGCCCTTCAAGGTAGAGAACAGGATTGCAAGAACATTCTTTATTGTTGCAGGCTAGAATAACACAAAACTCTCCCAGAACTTCAGTCTATTTCAGCTTATACCAAACAAAAATAAGGCAAGATATTTTGTGCTGTTTTTCACTTTTCTTTTTCTGAAGAATAATCTTTACTCAAACTCCTTCCTTAGCAGTGCTCCTTTGAGCACTCCTTACCCATTCCCAAGACCAGCTCTACAGTCTTTTGTCTTCCCATATCTGAAAATGGGGCATCAGCTTGTCAGTGACAAGTCCTTCCTCTCTTGAAGATGGGCTCAACAGCTTGTAAAGATCAATAGATGCAGACTTAGATCTTAGGAGCTAGAAAGTGCTTCTTCCAACAATAGTAACTGAAGTTTCGATTGGCATGAAGCAAAATTTCTCTTTTATCCCCGAGTTCACTGTATGCTAGTTCGGGAAGCAGTTTGTGTATTAGAATTGCAGATAGTATAATCTTCTCTCCCTAACACAATCTCTGATTAAGAATAGCTCTTCCATTGAATCAGATACAATATTCTCGTGATCCTTTCCTGCATGGAATCAGAGAAGTATAGACAAAACTATAGGCCATTATTATATAATGTATAATAGGTGTGGGTACAATAACTTTTGAATCCCATGGTCTTGGACAGACAAAAGAAAAGCAGAAAGCTAGTGAAACGCCCCAACCAAATCCCTCATCACAACCTTGTTGCCTGATTGTCTATGCATACATGCTACACATTGTATGCAGCTTGGGCCAAATCTAACCATTCCTTTAAGAGAAGTTGTGCAGTCTGTCTCTAAGAAAATTAAAGGTTTTTGTAATTATCATCCTACAGTGTAATCAATATTGATAGAATATTTTTATTTTCTCTATTTTCAACCCTCCAAATTATCTAAATAACAGAATGTCAATAATTTTCCGTTAATATTGTATAAGCATCACTGTATCTTATTGAAGAATGAAAAAAGGGAGGGAGGGAGGGAGGAAGGAAGCAAGAAAGGAAGAAGGCAAAGATTTAGAACTTTATGGAAACCAGCAATGGGGTGCTCAAATAAAGCAGGATTGATGTATTCCATTTTAAAGCAACTGAAAGAACTTTTCTACCCATCTGAAATACAGTAAAATCTTATTTTAATGGACTGAATATGGAGAAAGGTTATCCGTCATTCCCAAAATCTGTTTAATATGAAAATAAGCCATTGCAGTGATTTATGTCTATTGTAAAATGTCATTATTATAGGGAATAGTAGAGACAGATGCTGTGGACAAGAAGCAATGGGGTGGGAGACAAGCCTATGGAGGAATGCAATGTTGTAACAATTTCTGCAAGAAGCAACAAATAAGTATAAATGCCCCTTTGATACAAGACATACCGTATATACTCGCATATAAGCCGATCTCGCATATAAGCCAACCCTTAAAAAACTGCCCCAAAATGAGGCATTTTGCAAAAACTCGCATATAGAGGGAAAAATACAGAGGGAAAAGTCGGCAGGGCAAAAGTTGCGGCTCATCGTCCATCCAGGGAGAAAGGCTGCAAGGGGCCAGGTGAGGGCTGCAGCAGCGACTTAGCGTGGCGGCTTCGCGCGATGAGAG
>BLBF01000020.1:46370993-46391982 GCA_015471245.1 Laticauda colubrina
CCCCAAATTTTGGGGGGAAAAAAAGCGTTCTAAAGTCAACTTATATGCGAGTATATACGGTACTAAAGTAAATACTGTTCAAATAATGTGTTATATTTTTCATCTACCTATTCAATTGCAGATAATGAGAATATGTCAAATGAATATGAATATCCAGGAATTTTTTTAAAAGTACCTTCCAAAATCTGGATGTAAATTGAGATTTAAAAATCATGATTGATTTATCTCCTATGTCAAAAAGGCAGTCTAAAAAAGTTGTTTGTCTCCTGAGAAGGTGGTAATGTTTCAAATTCTTTCCACCCTTCCAAAGCCAGATCTACATTATTTCCCAAATACACAAACATGGTTGCATACAATATTCATAAAAATGCAAGCAATATGAATTTGTGATGTACAAACATAGATACATATATACATGTTTGAAGAATCTGTCACTACTAGCACTGTATACTACAATCTTCATTAAAAATCCCTGACATTTAAAGTTTGGTGTTTTAACTACATACTGTCAAACTTAGCTGATGAAAATGCAACTTGATTACAATGTTGATTTTCTATATTACTGCTGAATTATCTTAAATTGTTTAAAAGTTATTCTTAATACGTTATTACATCTTAATTTACTAAAATTCTGACTTATTTAGGAAAGCTAAAATTGGAAAATTTTCCTGAGGTGTTTTCTTCAGAAATTTCATAAATATAAGGGCTTTTTTTTGAACATTTACATGCATAAATTTTGTGTCATCATATTGAGACAATAGCAGAGCAGCAATTTGAAACAAGTTGAGCTATTATAAAAGTACCTGTTCAAATTTTGAAATTTATATCAAGATATGTAAAAGGTTATCACCAATGGTCCTTCCTATTGGTGGAAGCCATATTGTTGGAGAAACACGGTAGTAACACGGATTGAATCCCACCCGATACATACATTTTTTTATTTGATTCATCTCTTCAAACCTTGCAAATCAGCACAAGCATTATGGCATTAAAGTCTTTTTCTGTAATACAGGTAGTTAAAACAATACCACAATTAAGTCCAAAATTTATCTCACTAAGCAAGACAGTTATTTTTACGACTTTTCTTGCCAGAGTTGTTAAGAAATCACTACAGTTAAGTTAGTAACATGGTTGTTAAATGAATCGGGCTTCCCCATTAGATCTACTTGTCAAAAGATTGCAAAAGTTGATCACATAACTCGGAACATTTGCAAGCATCATAAATACAAGCCATTTGCCAAGCATCTGAATTTTTATCATGGGAATGCTGCATCATAAATGTAAAAAACTGTCATCAGTCACTTGTTACAAGTGCAGTTGTAACTTTGAATGGTCCATAAATGAATGTTTGTAAGTCGAAGACTACCTGCATGTGAAATAATGTTCACTGACTTAAAATATGACTAGTCCTCAGTCAATGCAATCTTACAGAGAAAGATGGACTATGCCATGATTCAGTCATGACTAATATCTAATAAGCTGGGCAGCTCACTGATTAGGAACACCAATTGTCAAATGAGTTTTCATGCATTAGCTGCAGCTAAGTATTTAATGATACCTGCTATAGTATCATGCACGAGACCAGGGCTAATACTGTACTTATATTGTAAAAGTACCTATTGAAAAGATCCTTCATGAATCCTCTATTACAAGATAAATTATTTTGTTCCTTCCACCGGTCCACACCATTTACTATTGCCCACTTGAAGGCATGTTCGAATAGGCTAGAGTACTTATCCTGCAAATATAATTATCATTTAGGTTCTTAGTCCTTAATTAACTACTAAATTCACCAGGAAATTTTGGCCCAATCATTATTTCTCTGCCCAAGCTACCTCCGAAGGTCACTATTGTAGTATACAACCTTAAGCTCCCTCAGCCAGGCAAAGCATCATGTAATTATAAATAATCCCCTGGAACATCCTCAGTAAGGTTTAGATCATACCTATAAATGTATCCATTATAGAATTAATCTTTAGCTTTTAGAGAAGAAGATAAATCATCCACATAGTTGCTTTGTAGGTTTTTTGTTTTGTTTTTTTTAAAACTGGGGCAAATTATAGTCATAAGAAAGCGTACCAAACAGAAGCACTACTAATCTATACCAAAATGTCGTGCCTCCCTGTCCCTTCCTGGGATGTGTTTTGATCTGGACCAAATATAGGAACACCCACCAGAGAGCCCTTTGCAGGTTACAAATAGGAACCACCCTGCAAGGCATGTCCCCACCCTAATTGATCCAGCGTGATCATCCTCTGCTACAGCAATTGGCCCAAAAGGCTCTGTGGTGTGATTCTTGGGCTTCCACAAGAATACACGCAGAAGTTTCCACGAGTTTTTTGACAGCCGGGGAAGCCTCTCTCGGCATCCCTGGAAGGGAGCATCTCCACCACAATGGGCCCCCTTCCACCCAGCCAGCCTCTCCTCTTGCACTGACGGAGGAGCACCCGGCTTGTCCACATTGGATGGCTCCAACCGGCAATCACGGTACCCCTAGAAATCTCTCTCCCCCACCCCCGAACGGAAAGCCTCCATCATCAAACCCCCCCCCCCCCGCGCGCACACACACACACACACACACACACCCCACCATTTTGATCCCTGGCTGGACCGACGTCCCCCGACCAGGCAGACCCGCCGACCCGCCGACCCTCCAGCCGCCGCAGACGCAGTACCTTTTCTGGCGGCTCCCTACAGACGGCGCTGCCTGGAGCCGCTTCTTCTTCCGCTTCTCTCACACTCCCCGCCGCCGCCGCCGCCGCATAGGCTCTTCTCTTTGAAGCATCTAAGGGGACCCGGGTGGGTTGCTCGAGGTTCCGGGGAATCGAGAGCCCCGAGGGCCCCGCTTTTTCTCCCCGAGGGCGACCTTTCCTCATGACGGAAGGGGCGGCAGCGGGCAACTTTTCAGCGCGGGGGCTCGCGCGCTAAGCAGCCCGCCATGGCCGCGGAGGCAGGGGGAGCCGATCTCGGGAAGCGCCTCTCTCCCAGTTTCGCTGCCAGGCGAGCATCGCTTCGCGCTCTTGTCAGCGGCGAGCACGCCGGACACTGCGACAAGCCCGGCCTCCCCCCACTCCCCCCACCCCAACTCCCCTCGGCCACGTATCGCGAGAGGAGGGGCTGCCGACGCGCGAGGAAACCCGAGGGGCGGGGCGGGGCCCAACTCCGGGGAGGCGGGGCTTATGGAATGATGAAGGGCGGGGCCGAGGCAAGCTGGAGCGGGCGGCAAAAATGACGCTCTGAAGCGTGCCCGCCACTGAATTGGCTCGCAAAGTACGACGGGATGGTGGATCTGTATCAATACGAAGGCGGTTAACGTCCTGCGGGAGAGACCTACTAAAAATACCTCAGAGATTAAATCTGAATGGTGAAGCATTCCTGTCAACTCACCTTCACCCGCTTTTCTTTAGGAGTTTCGCGCCTACATAAGCCGCTCACAAGCAGCAGTGACTCCTCAGGGCGCTGCCAGTGCAATTCTCCAGTTGTGTGAAGGCTGGAGAAGGAAAGTGTTGTGGTGCACCTTTGCTCTGCTCCCCCACTGCTGGTCCTGATGCAGATGACCAGTGGTGCTGCCTTTACTGACCAAATGTAAGACTAGGTTAGGACAACGATGGGTGGGTTTTCCAGCTCGTTTTTTCCCCTCCTAGAATATATCACTTGACAGCATTTCATTACTACTGTCCTTCATCGTGTGAGGTGAAAAAGGGTTGTGGGAGTGGGTGCCAGTGTTTGGGATATCTAGCTGAGTTGCCTCATGGGTTGTAAGCGTGGGACCTTCCACTTCTGTGACCTATTGAGCTTTTTCTGATCCCGTGTCTGGAGTTTGGTCTGAAAGTGGATTTCCAGCTATGGCGCAGGCAACAGTATAGGATAACAGTCATATCCTGTCAAATATTAACAGCTTGACCTGTTTTTTGATGTCAGGGTAACTTCTTGGAAAGGAGACAGTGGAGAAATTAGACTCAGGCACAGTCAGTTCCATACGAAGAGTTTTTTTTATTTATTTTCATTTATTTACTTTTGTCAATTGCTTACAAGATAACAGGTATAAGTAAAAACACAGTTATGAATACATGGATACATCTCAGAAAAATAAAAAAGAAAAAGAAACAATAGGACGGGGAAGGTAGGCACATTGGTGTGCTTATGCACGCCCCCTACAGACCTCTTAGGAAAGGGGTGAGGTCAATAGTAGACAGTCTTAAGGTTAAAGTTTTTGGGGTTTGGGAAAGAAACCACAGAGTCAGGTAGAGTAATCCAGACATTGACCACTCTGTTGCTGAAGTCATATTTTCTGCAATCAAGTTTGGTGCGATTAACCTTGAGTTTGTATCTATTGTGTTCTCTTGTGTTGTTATGGTTGAAGCTGAAGTATTCATTGACAGGTAGGACATTGCAATGTATGATTTTATATACAACACTTTGATCGGACTGAAGGCGGCGTAGTTCTAGGTTTTCTAGGTGTAGAATTTCAAGTCTGGTGTTCAATTAGTTCAATTAGCTGTCGGTTTTTTTGCTCAAGCCTGTGTCAAACTAGATACGATTTAATGGCATTGAAAGGGAATCACGATTTGCTGTCTTATGCTCACACAGGGATTCCAGACTAATTCCCCATTTGACTCCTCCCCTTGGCTCAGCCAGTCTCTCTCGCAACAATTTTCTAAATGCTATGAATAAAATCTTGGCTGATCTGTTTTTGAAGAGCAAGCATCTAATCTCAGGAAGTCTTTTTAAAAAACATGAGCACATGAATTGTTCGAAATAATTATCATGACTAAAGAAAATAATGATTTCTCTGAGTTTTTAGGATACAAATAGTCCTCAACTTATAACCACAATTGGATCAAAATTTCAGTCGTAACTTTTGGCAGTTCTAAGTGAAGGCACCGCATAACCAGACTCAATCCAAAACAGTTTTTATGAAATTGAGTCATTGCAGCTGTTAAGAGAACACTTGCTCATAAGTGTGAATCTGCTTTATCAAATGGCCATTTTTTTTTAATGGAATATGGCAAAAAAACCATAACAAGCAATCACCATGACTGCAGGATGCTGCAACCAATTGTAAATGCAAGCTGGTTGCCGAGCAACCAAACAGCAATCACATGACTACAAAGATGGTGCAGCAGTCATAACATCAGGGACAGATTATAAATAATTGTTTTCAAGCTCATTGTAACTCAACATTTGTTAACCACCTGGTCATAAGTCAAGGACTACTTGTATTCTTTTACATAGGAGTATTTATCAAATATATTTATAGAATATTTATAGAATAGCCCATCATAACTGAAATTTTATCAGCAGCATTCATGGCAGGGGTGCACACCAACAGTGTTACAACTGAAGGGAATGTTATAGTAAATGAAGTTTACTATTTGTTGTTGAATTGGTTTGGCTACTTATACATCAAAAGAAAGAGCTTTCACACATAAGCTGACCATCACCATTCTTGAATAGTTCTTTCTTAAATAGTTTTCTGCTAGTCCCATAAAAGGTTACATTTTCTTTTGATGTTATGCAGTTGTGAAGTCTTTACAACAAATGAAGACATTGGTATCATAAGATTTATTTGCTTAGCAAAACAAGTATTAAGAATTTTGAACAGAGAGAACGAACTTCTGTTTAATCATAGCAGTCCAAGAAAAGGATCAGGTTCCAAAATGTGGCCAGATCTCGGGATAAAAAATAAATATGATTTAAATTCAATTTGATTTAATACACATAATATTATTTCCTCCCCACAATTTCCTATCATATCACTTCAAACATTTAAACATCAATATTGAGCAGCAAGTTTTGGAATAGCTGTAAACTGATAAACCAATTTTAAACTGTTGCAAGTGCCTTTCGAGCTTCAGCATTGCACTGATAAAATAAACAGCCTTGTTTTTGCTCTTCAGTATGAATAAATGCTCTAATCTTAGTGTTGCTACTTATAACTTATAACTTATATAAGTTTATATCATATTATTATATTATAACTATTATATTATTACATTATAATAGTTAGATACATTATATCTAGAATCCAAGAAAATTTTACTTTTAAATTAGGTTTCTATATGAGTAGACATCGATACATTTACACTATTCATAAAATGTATTATTTTGCATAATCATCTGTAGAATCACTCTTTCTTGATCTTTGTCTTGCTTTAACATTGTCTGAATTGAACGTTGTCCTCCAGATGGTGGGGAGGCAGAAGTAGAAGTTGAAGGGCCAGGAGCTATAAACCTCCTACTCATTTTAAACAATTCAGAATCTTCAGATTCTTCTAAACCCTAGTCCAATTATGAAATAGCCAATTATAATCCAAGATGAAAAATAAGAATGGTAGAGAGAAAAGCCCAATAATAATAAAAAGAAAAAGAGAAAAAAAATTCTTCAGGTTCTTCTTGACCTTAATCCAATCAGTAATTAGGTAGAAAGGAAGGAGAAGAATAAAAAAAGTTTAAAAGAGCAAAAAGTAAAAAAGAATTTACAAAAAATAAAAGTAATTCTTCAGGTTCTTCAACACCTTAATCCAATTGAGAATTTTCAAATAAAAAATAAAAAAAGCATATCGAAAAACAAAAAATCCCAAAGAAGAAAGAAAGAAAAAAAGAAAATTTTGAGGCTTTCCCTTTAAAATACAAAGCAAAGATGAAAATATTACAAAAATAAAGGTTTTAAAAAGAAAAAATGAACAATACAGCTGGTAAGGGGGGGGGGTTGACCCAACTTAAGAAAATAACAAGAAACACACTGCACTTTATTTAATTATCCAAGGCTCTTGTCATAGCTCTCTCCAAACTTCAAAGCCAAGTTTCAATTGTTGATAGAAATCCAGAAGAACACCTGCAGTAACACTCTTTCGTGCTCTTATCACGTAGCAATGTCCTTGAAAAAGAATTTCAGAGCTTTCTTTCTCAGCTTTCTCAGCTTTGTCTAAGATATTTTCAAGCCTCTAGTTGGCAGTGTTACAAAGTTTCTTTACTCTCCCTCCCCCCCTCCTTTCCCAGACAAAATGAAATAAAAATTAAAAAGAATAAAAAACAAGTACATAAAAATATCTAAAGGGAGCCTATAACCTAAAATATTACAAAGTCAAAAAAGAAAAGAAAAAATCGATATAGAGAAAAAACCAGTCCAGTTAACAAATGCAGAATCACGATAGAAGTCCAGCCATGAGAAGAAAAAAAAGACATAAAGCAAAGCCTTACTTTGACACTTCTGTTTAAAAACCGCCACTTATTCAGTTCTGTCAAAATTTTTACAGATTCTTTTTCCCCTTAGGGTGTCCTTTGAAGTCCTTTGAAGTCTTAGAATAATAAAAGAACAATTCTCACCTGACCGATACACTTTCTCTTTCAACCTCTTCCATTCAGAGCTGTCCCATCTTCAGCAGCTTTGGTGGCTGCCTCTCTGCCGCTGGCAAAAGGGCTTCTCCTGGATCAACCAGGGACTTTGCGATATCCCTGGGATCTACAGGACGCGCCCTTCACTATCACCATCTCTTCAGGACGGTTTAGGTCCATTTGGACCATCTAGGGGCAAAGATATCAGCTGCAATCTCAGACCTCCAAGATTGCATGCAGTATCGTCGCGACGCCAGCTCCTCCCCCCTAGAAATACTAGATTGTTGATATTAGAAGGACATGATCTGTTGTTGGGGTGGCATGCCCTTCTATGGTATAAGGGAACTAAAATACAGGGTTATTTTAGAAGACATCATATACGGGAGTCTCTGTGGTTAAATTGGGAGAAGATTAAAAGACAATGTTATTTGAAAATTCCAGTCTGGTTATCGAATATTGAAGCATTTTCTTATCCTGTAACATATAAGAAGGAACAACCAGTTAGATATGGGGAAATTTTGAATGAAAAGGGTGAACTTAAATCGATGCAAAAATTAGAGGAACAAGGTATAAAGATGAATTGGTTTTCATATGCGCAAATACATTCAAGGTATGAAAAAGACTTTAAAACAGAAGGTTTCTATAAGAAATTGACTGATTTAGATAAGATTTTGATAGGTACTGATGAAAAGGTGATTAAAAAATTGTATGGAGATTTATTAGAAATTAAACTAGAAGAAGAACAAGTTAAAGAAACTATGTTTGGGGGAAGAATTTTGGATATGGGATTGATCTAGAGAAATGGCAAAAATTGTGATCTCAAAATTATAAAATGACAATGTCAACAGCACATAAAGAAGATTTGTATAAGATGTTTTACAGGTGGCATTTTCCCCCATCAAGAATAGCAAGAATGTTCAAGAATAAATCTGAAAGATGTTGGAAATGTCATCAGATACCTGGCTCATATTACCATATGTGGTGGACTTGTGCAGATGCAAAAAAATATTGGACTAAAACGCATACATGGTTGGAAAAAATGACTAAAAAGCATATAGATTTAAAACCAGAAATATTTTTATTGGGAATTCTACCTGATACATACAGCAAAGATTTAAAATATTTGATTGTAAATGTATTAACAGCAGCTAGGATTGTATTTGCTAAAAATCGGAAAATGAGAAAATACCATTGCAGGAGGAAATTATCAAGAAAATACTGGAATGTGCTGAAATGAGTAGATTGACATTTGAAATTAGAGAACAAGAGGATAAACAATTTTACAAAATTTGGGACCTTTTCTATCAATGGCTTCATAACAAAATATAGTAGAATTTATATACTATACATATAGAATATGTAGAATTTTAGAAAATAATGAATATATAAAGATGTATTTCTTTTATTATTATTATTATTACATATATAAAATGTTTTTAGGATAGATTTGGAAGGACTATATGAATTGTTGTAAAATAAAGTATAGCTATCTCGCAAAGTATGAATGAACAACATTATTGTCAAATGATTGATTAATAATAATACTAAGGATATTCAATTTCTGATAATAAGAGTTATTGTGTAATGTAACTGTAATTGAGACTATGAAATCAATGCACAAAAAATTTGTAAACCAACCGACACACTGTTTGTATACTTATGGAAGAAAGCTGGGTGTTTTTATGTTTTGTTTGTTTTTGTTTGTCCTTAAAAATCAATAAAACTTAACCAAAAAAAAAATGTATTATTTTGGATATCAGTGCACACATACCATGCATGCTTTTATTCACAATTAGTCAGACTTTCGTTTGGTATTTTTATCTTCAGTATAATCCATAGAAGTAAACAATATAATGACAACGAAAAATACAATTTAAAAATTATAAAAACAATAATACACATAATTTATATATAAAACAAGTTAGAAAAATATATCATACGCTATCCAGTTATAATTGGATAGCATCTTTTGATCTGGTTAAATATTTGCCATATGTATATATGTCTAGATGAAAATATTTTCCTCTAAACAGGACAGCCAGGAAGCCAGTCATACTTCCTTAGGAAAAGAATATGGGGCCAAAAATCCTTCAGTCCAGGGCTATCAAATTCCCAGCCCGCGGGCCAGATGCGTCATGCACTGGCCACGCCCACAACTGGTTTAGCAAAGGGGGGGAAAGTTCCAATATGTCACGTGATGCCACCATGATGACGTGAGTTTGACACTCCTGCTTCAGGCTATGACTACAGGTGAGATACAAAGCACCTTCCTTAATGGTCATGAACTTGAAACTAATACAATTCATTACAGTAATATTATTTTGTATTTTAAATAAATTTTCATTGCTAATGCTCTAGGCAATTATGGAGAAATTAATTGTATCTGTATGTTTGCTTTTAGTCTCTGCTGCAAACAAAGTGACAGCTCATTTTCAATCATTTACCTTTTGTCTAACACTGTTTTTTAGATCTGACCATGCTGATCATAGCAGCCATTCTTAGTTGTAGCAGTTCTTTTCTGAAAGCATAAAGCATGACATAATCTCTATAGAGTTAGTCCTCAACTTGCAACCACAATTGAGCACAATTATTGGTAAGCAAGGTAGTCGTTAAGTGAGGTTTGCCCCAGTTTGCAACCTTTTTGCCACTTCTGTTAACTGAAGCATGGGGTGATAAGTGAACCTGGCTTCCACACTGACTTCGTTGAAAGCTCGCTGGGAAGGTTATAAATTGTGATCACGAGTCCAGGACAGTGCAACTGTCATAAATACACGCCAGTACCAAGCCCCCGAATTTTGATCACATGATCAAGGAGATGCTGTAAATGTGAAAAACTCTCATTAGTCACTTTTTTCAGTGTCATTGTAATTTTGAATTGTCACTAAGTAAATAGTTGTAAACTGAGGATTACCTGTGTATAGTACCCACTGACTCCCAAAGTTTGCCCACATCTTGAAAAATATTCTTCAATAACTATTTTTCACAATATTACAGCTGTATTATTTAATGCTATTACAGTATTAATTATTTCTTTTTATATCATCTTTTCTTAACAAGAATTATGTGATTGGTCTTGATTTTAGTATTATTCTCAGTTGTCAGTCTTGCTCCATATGAGATGACAAAAGTTATCAGCCTGGAAAGAAATTAATATGTAGATTTTTTTTTAAAATACCAAGAAAATTGTTAAAGGTTTACTGTATATTTGCAGAGCTTTTGTAATAATCACTACTTATCATCTGGGCGACATAGTCCTGGTCAATTTGACCTGATCAGTTTTCAAATATATTTGCTAATATCTTGTCTGAAAGAACTTTCCATGAGTGATGTGGGACATTTACTAATAAAAGACATTTTGGAATATCTCGCATACATCCATAAAGGGTAATTAGTTGTGATAAAATATATATAAAAAAGTGGAATCATAGGAAAAGACTGAAAACATAAACTTACAGGCTAATTTATACAATATGTTACACTATGGAGCACATAATAGTATAATATAATTTGTAAACTCCAATTGATATGTGGCAATTTGGGGGGGAAAACAAAGGAAAATAAGAACATTTTATTATGTATTGCTCTTTTGGTTGTTTCATAAGCCTCCATTTCTATACAAAATTGTCACTATAATTTATCTACCATATCTACAGTATCTTTGCAGACACACTCAATTTCAAGGCATGCAGTTTACTTGGTATTGTTAGGTAAATATAGAATAAATTTCATCATAGAAACTTTTATGTTGTTTTTTCCCCCACAACCTAGAACAGAGGTCTCCACTCTTGGCAACTTTAAGACTTGTGAACTTCAACTCCCAGAATTCTCCAGCCAGCTATATACATTTATTATCATTCGTGGCTTCTGTCCGAGAAACAGTGTTTTCTGCAAGACTATCAGCCATCAAAAACTTGGTGCCCAGTTTCACATAAAATTGAAAGTTTAGTACTTTCCTTCTCTTTCCTTGTGGAATTGCTGCCTCTTCAAAAAGAGGTGATTCTGTCAGTAACAGATAGCAAATACAGGCTGGTAACACCAAGATGTTCTTAATTTTTACCTGTTTTACAACTTTATCTGATTATTAGTAATCCATTATAAAATGCATATAAAAAATTTAAATGTTCTTTGTTTATGTGGAGTTTTGATTTCAAAGATTGTGATTTTTTTTATATATGTAGTATCTGTTATGCCTTTAAATGTAAAGTTTTGAATTGTTTGCTGAAAACAAGCAAAAAAAGGGCAAATAATTACATTTTGCTCTACATTCAAAGAAACTAGAAATGTAAATTTTCTAAATCACTAAATAAAATAAATGATAGGGAATATTTGTAAGTTTTCCCAAGCCGGTATCTTCCAGATATATAACAATGACACTCCCCAACTTTTGCAGTCTTATTCCTAAAGTATCAAAAATGGAGTTATATAACTGACATTTTATAAGCACAAACATCTGCATAACTAGCATAGTCGCATCAAACAGAACAGCCCACCAAAAGTTCAGCATTTATGGTTTTATTAATAGGAAAGCTGATTCCCAAGCTGCCTTGGGTAAGTTTATACCATTAAACTAAAGAGAAATTTTAAAATATGAAGGAAGAAGAGGGTCCTGTTGCAGCTTTATACTTCAAAAACAATTCTGCAGCCTCAGGATCAATACACCTAATTATTGAAATCAGTGAATGGGCAATGTGATCCAGCTCTAACTGAATATGAGTGTATCTTCCAATGTCTATCTATAGCATTTTATTAAATGAATTGCAAGTTTTCAGGTTCTTCTGATTGGTTGTTCCAAAGTTAAAATGTTTTCTCTAACCCAACAAAGCAAGTAAGTCAACATCCCAGCTATAAATGACCCAGAGATAAGTCTGTTAGCCTTTGAAAAAAAAAAACTCTGGGAATCTTTACTTTTTTTGCTGACAATCAATATATACAGAGGGTATAATAGACAGAAAAGACGAGAAACTTTTGTTTTACTCAGTCTCTTTCCAGAGGGAAAAGAAAGGAACAGAAGGCCAGCTAAAGTGGTAAGCAATCAGTGGTTACATTTGGCTTCATTCGCTTTAGAACTGATTAATTAGAACAATTACCAGTACTAATTCTATAATCCTTGCTTTGGCAAATCTTTACCTAAAAGGGTGTTCAGCACTTTATGATGGAAACTTCCCTTTTGGAAAGAAAAATGAATGGGTATCATAATGGCTTTTTAAGTTAGACCTTTACATACTGTAAACAGCTAGTCTCCTTTCTTGGAGGCATTGTTCCTTTATCCTTTCTCTTCATTCCACTCCAGGTTGTACTGTTCACAGAGAAACAACCTATTAAATGCATTTACACATGTAATATCAGGCCTGTTTTTACTTTTAATCCATTTTTGCATCAGATATGAAACTATGCTACATATTTACAATCTTCTTTATGTAATAGCTAAACTTGTACATTGCACCATAGGTATAGTTAATAAATGGCAGGTGTGTTCATACAACATGCTAAATAAAAGTAACTATATTATTGTTCAATGTAAATCACATTATTATTACTTTATACAGTGTACTTACTATACAATGTACTGTAACTCCTGCTGGAGATAAGCTATCATAACTTCAACCCTAATGTTTCTTCTATTTTAATAAAGATAAAGCCACCCTACCTCTCCCAGTGCATTAAAAATATTTTAATCAGAGAATGAAATTGACTGTGAAGGGCACCAATTAGATACCATTTTTATGGTCTTGTACCAGTTCATTTTTTAAAATTTATTTATCACATTTTAAAAATGATTAGTTGGAGAGTACTAATTCTCACATAGTTTCATTGCATTTCAAGGATGATGGATGGGAGAATTATTATAAATTGCCCTCAATCTATTTCTAGGAATTTGGGATGTGAAAACAGTTAATAAAGTGGAAGAGAGCTAAATTGATAAGGGAAGTGTCAATGCCAGTTCCTCAAAACAAAAGGAATATAAAATCCAAAGAAGCCATAAAATGACAGTGTACTATTTTAATTTTAGAGTAAATGAATGGAAATAAATGATCACGTTTTTTAAGCTGTATGCACAATTGTTGTTATTACCTTTATTGTCAGAGTACAACATGTATACAATGAGATTGGCTGAGCCTCCTTCATGCACCCTCCAACACACACACACAAAACTCATAGTGAGGACAGAAGTCTCTAACCCAGACCCAATCTTATTATCCTATGGGGCAAGTAGCAATGATGTAGTATAATTTATATAAGACAGGAATGCAAGAATTATGGTATGGCAATTAAGGCACAAGGCAAAGCATTGGAAAACTGAATTCTAGTCCTACCTTAAGGCACAAAACCAGCTGATTGACCCTGGGCCAGTGACACTCTCTCTCAGCCCTGGAAAGAGGAAGCAATGCCAAATCCCTTCTGAAATCTTGCCAAGAAAACTACAAGGGATTAGTCCAGACAGGTACCAGGAGTCAATGCCTACCCTAAGGCACACATACACACACATATGTATAAAGTTACTGTATGTCCTCAAGATGATAGGATCATCAGTAAACAGATGTATTTGTAATGCTTAAGTAACCACCATGCATATTTTGCCAAAACTACTACAGTTGATAATCATACCAGGAAAAAAACAATATTTGTCAACAATTTGGAATTGTAGTTTAAGTGCACTGACAAGGGAAATGCTGAATTCTTCTTAACTCCTCAGTAACCAAATCATCTATATTTCACATCCTGTAAAAATCAAATGTTAATTATTGGAGTTAATTCATGTTTTGAAACAATAAAGTTTAATTTATTTATTGTGTTAAGGAGGATTGGAGATTGGAGTTAAATTGCTTTCTGGCCCATTTGTCCTTCACCTGGAAAAAGTTCTCTTGCTCTGGTATTCTTGTACATTATAAATTAGCAAACAAAAGAATATGCCACACATACACCAGTTGTTACTCCAGTTTAAATTTCTAATACAGAAAAGTGTTTAAATTATGCAATACCGCTTACTTCTCCAGGTCAAAGTTTCTCAGATAAGAAAAAAAAACCTGTTTTCAACGTTTTATTGTTTCAATACAATTAAAGAGAAATCCAACCAACATTGGAGGCTTCTGAAAAGAGACTGGACAACCATTCATCTGAAGTGGTATAGGGTCTCCTGCTCCAGCAGGGGGTTGGACAAGAAGACCTCTGAGGTCCCTTCTAACTCTATTGTTCTGTGTTCTGTATTGTGACATTAACCTCTTGATATTCTGCAATGGCCAGGAAGTTTGGAACCCCCAAAATATCTCAATTCCTCAATAGAGATATTACAAAGTCAAGTGTCTCTGTCTTTTTTATGTCATTTGGTGGGATTCATAATAGAAAGCAACATACATATTCTGCTAATGAGAAGATAAATATAGAAAGCCAACAGGCTAAAAAAGCCATTGATTCTCAACACTCCAAAGATTACATGGTACACAGAGTAGTGAACACAAAACTTTTTAAAGTTGGAGATTTTGTGCTGGAGCACATCTTGCTACTACAGAATACTAATGTAGTAATAGTACATAGTTAGTTCTCATTAATCACTTGGCCATTCCCACAATGGCAAAAGCTGCTTCAACCCCACTTACTAATATTTTTTTATATTACATCTTATGGCCTGAGAGATAGGATGCATACTGGGAATGCAGCACTAAGATGGGAGATAAAAATTCAATGTTTTTATATACCTGTTGCATACCTGTTATGGAGAAACTTTGTCCACACTGTGCTCTTTATAGAAAGTTGAGGTATGGAAACCACAAACAAAGTTATTGAATTGAAATGTTTGCACAAGGTATGCTAATAATCTCAGTTCAAAAGCAAAAATAATTGTACAGTATTCACCATAAGGAAAAAGAAATCCAAATTTATAGAGATCATATTTTATCATATCATATTTTATAAACTTACTGGAAGCTTTATAATTTCTCAAACTCTTCTTCAGGCAAGAGAGTTGGAGGAGGAAAAGGTTGAGGCAGGAAAATATTGGTTGCTCTTTGAGTCATTTGCTTTAAAGGCAAAATTCCCTACACATTTATTTGAACAGAAACAGAAAATTTAAATAAGATAAATAAACATATTTTCAGTTCAATTGTTTAAGGAGGATAAGAAGGAAAACCATGTTCCACTTATTAGATTTTAGTTGTAATATTTTCTAACATTTCACATCAAGGTTGCCCCTATGTTTCATAAACCACCATTATGATTGAAATGTCATCTTCCATACAGGATCCCCGGTAAGAATACCAGTAACAAGAAGATGTTGCGATTTTCAGTGCTCCTGTTCCTTGTTGTCTTAATGCCTAGTACTGGAAAGAGACAAAGATGTCTAAGAGGGGCTGGTCACAAGCTAAGGCCTACCCAAGAGAAATACTTGCAGGAATGTACCCTATATGCCGAATGTAAGTGGTGCAAAACTGTTAAAAATTAGATTCTATGGGACCAGCAGGCTGTATGTTAATGCCTTTGTTAATAGAGGATCTTGAAGGATTACTTTGTACTTTATCGTTTGTTCATGCCACTAATGTGAGCTAAATGTCGTGATACAGTTACATACTGCACGTGTGTGTTTGTGTGTATGTGTGTGTGGTATATACCCATATGCATGCACACTCGGGGCTAACTAATTACTTCTGTGATGAAATAATATCAAAGTACAGGGACTGTCAAGATTAAAATAAAAAAGCACAGAAAATAATAAAAATGAATAAGCCAAGAAATTCAAGTCAAAGTAGAAGTAGAAAAAGAAAAATGATAAAGTTTACACCGAAATCATTCATAATGTTTCTTCATACTTTGTATCCTTATAAAGCATTAAACTTCCATACATATCCTTACATCACTTCACACATTGACTCTTTAACGCTCACTCTTTAAACTTCTCAATTCACTTTTCTCTGAGTATCTCATGACTTCTTCCAACTATGACTGCTGGCCTTCACAACCCCATTCACACCTCCTTCATGTACTAGATTTGCAGTTAGCCCTTTATTCATCCACTCTACAGAACAAATCACCTCAACATACTTCTTTTATATAAGTAATTCAATGAGTAAAAGCCAGTGAGGTGGGAGCCAGTGCTGCTCAAGTCAGGTATATCATTGTGTAAACATGGAGCTGATACATTCCAGGGCCAACTGGAGAAAAAAGGCCAAATATCCATTGACCCAAAAGGATAGGATGAAACAGATCCACAATTTTCTTCAAAGTCATCCCCAGTTCTTTTATTATCATGGTTTCCTAGAGCTTAATGTGCAACTATCACCCCTATAGGCATTTCTATTTTCCAACATTTGCACAACAGCATAGATGCTATCAAGTCATAATTTCTGACACATATAATACTTTCTTTCAAGCTATTACTGATATGTTGTCACTTACCTATAGGTCAAAAAATCAGACTCTCTTATTTCAGTTCTGTTAAATTCTTTCTTTTATTTGTTTTACAGATACCCCACATATATATTTTGTTTTTTTTTAATTCTTACTTCCTCCTACATTCCAAATTAAAAAATTTTGCTGCACACACAGAGACACCCAGATACATAGTCACTACAGATAGGCCCATAGGCATCCATTTCTGCCACCTAGCTGAGATTGTCCTGTAACACTTTTTAGTAAGATAAAGAAAGGTGAAGAAAGGTAGTTAGGTAGGTAGATTGATCGATCGATAGATTTTAAGGCAGGAAAGACATGGACATTTAGATATGAAATCAGCAGGCAAAGTAAGTAATCAATTGTGTAGCGGCAAATAGCTAAATGTGATTGGTTGATAGCTGTCCTTACTCAGATTTGGCATGAAAAACTGTATTAACTACTGTATTGATTAGCTATCAGTTTTCTTGAGAGTTTCCGAGATTTAGGAGGCTGAATTTTCAAGAGGATTTGCAAGAAGGGGAACAAAACAACTCTTCATCTAAAAGTGCCCCACAATTTAATTCCAATTATAACAGTCTTGGCTTTTGTGGGTATTTAAGTAGGTCAGAGGTGTCACAGTTATAACTGTGTTAGAAAGTAAGCCTTTATTAACAATTCTTTGGTTTTTAATTTCCCATAGCTGCCTGTTGCTATGCAGACATTACAGAAGAACTGGCTCATTCACCAGTCATAAAAGTACATACCACCTTCTGGAACAGATGTGGAAATCTTAGCCCAGCGTATGTTTCATTTTGTTTTTATTTTCCACATGTTTCTAGGATATGTTATTTGCCATAATTCTGCCATAATTGCTGTTTGTAACAACAGCACAACATAAAGAGTTCCTGGAAATTGGGTGACATAAGTATACATTTAATATTATGGTTTGTTGTGCAATCAGCCAGATGTTTAGACTGGATTTGACATTTTTATCCAACTATTGAGTCTTTACCAAAAATCTAGGATAGACAGACGTTGTTTGATGGCTTTGAAGGATGTAAGCTATTCCAAGTAAAGCTGTCTTTTGCAATTGACAGATGGTGTTTTTATTTATGTTCATTATATTCAAGTGTGCTCCAGATGTTGCTGTTATTCTTCTTCTAAAAGTAGAGTTATATTAAAAATTAATTTTTATTGTCCAAAATCCAAAGATTCCCAAAGTGATTTATAGTACATTAATTCAATGCAAGGCAATTGAATTAAAGCAAATACAGGTAGCCTTTGCTAAACAACTCATTCAGCAACCATTCAAAATTACAGTGGCACTGAAAAAAGTGACATGACCATTTTTCACATTTACAACTGTTGCAGCATACTCATGATCACATCAAAACTCAGACACTTGGCAACTGACTCATCTTTCTGATGAGTCCTAGCATCATGTGATCACCTTTTGTGACCTTCTGACAAGCAAAGTAAATGAGAAAGCCAGATTCACTTAACAACCATGTTACTAATTTAACAACTGCTGTGATTCAGCTAACAACTTTGGCAAGATGGGGCAAAATTCATTTAACTGTTTCACTTAGCTATAGAAATTTTGGGTTCAATTGTGGTTGTTAAGTCAAGGACTACTTGTAATCCTTGACTACAATGTAGCAAGAGAGACTAGGTGAAAAAAGGGGTAAAATGGGTGACCTATAAATTTTCCATTTGGTTTGTTGAAGATTTTTCATATTATAAAAGTGAATATTTTCTCCATAAAAACAGATGTGAAACTTACATGAAGAAAATAGAGTGCTTTTATAGGTGCTCACCATATATTGCTCAATGGGCCCATCCCAAACAAGCAGCTGCTATTTCTTCTGTTCCTATATGCCAAAGATTCTGTGATAACTGGTAGGTGGACCTTCTTGCTGTTTTCAAAAATAAATAAATACATACAAAGATTCTGTTTGCAGTTGAATTCTAATTTTTCATTCTTTGGGGTGAAATCAAAATTTCCAATGCAATTTCATTATTAAAATCTCATTAACTTACCGGTAACTTTCTCTTAGAATTTAAAAAATGTTGAGAAGTAAACCCTCATGTATTCTTCTAGGACAGAACAGAGTATTATTTACAATTCTTGTGATAATATGAATCATTCATTTTAAGATGATATCCCTTCAGGGGGAAAAAGAAAGCCATTCCATACTCTTTGATGTTTTCAAGTGTTGAAAGCTGGTACTGGCCAAAGTCTTGACACTCAAAAAATAAAATTAAAAATTTAGCTGGACATGTTGAAGATTTTGGGAATGGCTAGCATAGTTTTCTTTAACTAAATCTTAAATTTTCAGGCGATGCTACTTTCTGTTTTCAGGTTCTTAACACAAAAAGATGGCCTCCTGGCTTCATTCAGAACCTCATACAATCATAAACTCCAGATAGAGGTAGAGGGGCTGTGGAAAATTTTCAAAGAAGCATTTTACCAACCATATTGCCGCAAAGTATTATTGCAAGACCCGTAGTATTTTAGAGCATGACAGTGACAGAGTGGTCTTTTTTGATCTTCCTTTCCAATTTTCTGCCAATTATATGATTAAAACCACTGGGAGACTTTGAGAAATGAGAAATGGAAAACAATGAAGTGCACTTTGTAAACTCCAGACCAGTGCTACCTCTCCAGACCAGAATATTTTCATCACTAGATTGACCTTGCAATGATGAAGAAAAAGAATCACTCTTTGGAAGTTTGGATTTGTCCACAACTCTAATCATTAAGTATTCTTCCCTATTTATTAGTCCAATAGCTATCACCTAGGAAAGTTACAGCTCTTTTTTAACATACATTCTATCATTGTAACAAGCCACATTGTTTAGATATATTATTTTTTTCTTCCTTTCCTTGTCCTGAAAATGTCCTTGTTTTAAACTGCCCTGTAAAGAATAATATCCAATCATATCCTAAAGGAGCATTGACTTGGTTTTTTTTTAAAAATAAAACATTATGTTGCATTACATGGGGTGGTTAAAAATACAGATAAGGCCACTACTTTGTGTTTTTTTCTTATAGGTATGAAGCTTGTAAAAGTGATCACACTTGTGTCAGCAACTGGTTGACTGATTGGGAAATTGATGATAAAAGAGAAAATCACTGTAAGAATGAATGCATCCCAATCAGTGAGGTAATGTATTGTACAGTAAGCTATGTCTGAGGCATACATAGCACTATAATGTAAAAGTATCACATGGTTTTCTATACAAGTAGTCCTCGACTTAAAACCATCCATTTAGCTACTGTTTGAAGGTAAACTGCACTGAAAAAAGTGACATGACCAGCCCTCACATGGCCACCGCAACCTCCCCATGTCACATGTTCACTTGGGAAATTGTCAATTGGCAAGTTTTTATGACAGATGCAGAATCTTGGGGTCATGTGGTCACCATTTGCAACCTTCCCAGGAAATTTGCAACAAGCAAAGTCAATGGGGAAAGCTGGATTCACTTAATGAACACATGATTCACTTAACAATTCTGGTGATTTGTTTAACAGCCATGGCAAGAAAATGTGATTAAAAATCAGGCATGATTTTAACATTAACAACTGCCTTGTTGAGCAACAGAAATTCTCATTCCAATTGTAATTGTAAACTGAGAACGACCTGTATTTAGTGGGACTGGAGAGGCAGAGAATAGATGAGGTATGGTCAGTCAGAGGTGGTATTCCAAACAACTCAAAATTTCCGCTACTGGTTCTCCAGAATTGGTCAGAACCTGCTGAATACCACCTCTGATTTTAAAGTAGGTTAATCTAAAAGGAATGTTTTCCAAACAATACATATATTGATATTGATATATTGATATTATACAAAGAAAATCTTTTGTCATTTTGCATATATAGTATAGGATTTACAGTGGTACCTTGGTACTCAGCTGCTTCGAAACTCATCAAATTTGGTACTCAATGTATTTTGACATGAACATTTTGTCCTGGTACTCATCCTTTATTTGGTACTTAATGTACAAACTATAACTCGTTGGTATCGGCTGCCTTGTGACTCACTCCATTATTTTTTATGGAAAAAAAATTGTTTGTTTCTCATTGCTTTTGGTATTCATTGTGCCCCCTGGAACCAATTAATGATTAATAGCAAGGTACCACTATATCACACTAGTTTAAAGGGAAATGCATTGCTCTATTTTGGGATATCAACACTCCAGCTAGAAATCTGGAAGATGTCTTCCACCCAACTGTTGGAAATGTAACTACGCACAAGGAAGATATTTTTACATGTGGTGGACTTGC
>BLBF01000020.1:46396982-46438656 GCA_015471245.1 Laticauda colubrina
AGCTTCCTTCGGGTATTATCCCACGTCATTGTAGTGCTGTTAAAGTTGTAGCAACGTTTCAGCAGAATCTCATCTGCCATCATCAGGCTTCTGTATGGATGTGGGTCTCACAGCTTCTATATATATATAGAATACACACATATATACACACCTATATTGATTTGTCTGTTTTAAATGTATGTTAAACAAGTGTTTAATAAATAATAATAATAATAATAAAAGAAATCTGGAAGATGTCTGTTATGGAAAGGCTCATCTAGAAATGCATATGTCGGCCAATTCAGTGATATATCTCATGCATCTCTAGATAAGAGGAAAATTAGGATAATGTTTGCTAGAGATTCTAGAGCAAATGAAAACAAACTGAAACCCCAGTGCTGCACATAGCTCCCAAGCCACCTTCCTGTGGAAAAGTGGGGTGATTCACTGAAGATAAGTCACTCCTCCCATTTCTGCCTGGAGATGGATGAAATGGATCCCAGTGCAATCAAGCTCACTCAGGATAGATCCTCCAACAGCATAAGTAGCAACAACAATGAATTCACTCTGATCACAATGATCTTATAGAAGCATCATTGTTTCCCAATTTTGAAACTAGAAATGCATAAATATTGTAGTATGAACTTTAACTGTGCAGTTCCTGGCTATCAAAGGTTCCCCACCTCCTATTTCAGAAAGAATTACTAATCAAAACGAAAACTTTGGATTAAATGGTTCAAAAACCTTGGTATGATATTAAGTACAGCTCTGTTTGTAAGGCTGAAAAAAGAGAGGCTAAAATTCTACACAAAGGGTTGGTTATGATGTGTTTCTTTTCATTTCCAGTTTTTTTAACCTCACAATAAAGCAATTGGGAGATTTCTGATATGGTGTATGCTCTGGGTCCTGAATGAGCTGAATAAATTAGTTCCCCAATCCACCTTCCCAACTGAATCGGACCACATTCTTCCTTACTTTTTTATAATAGCCTAGATGTAAAGGAAGCTATAAGAAGGACAGTGTGATTCTGATGGTAAATGATATTATAAACCAGACCATTTATGTCTCTCTGAATTCTAGATGTATGCCAGCGGAACTGACATGTGTGAGAAAATGTGGGGGGATTCACTGAAGGTAAGTCGCTCCCCCGGCCTCTGCTTCGAGATGGATGAAATGGATCCCAAGATATTCAAGATCCTTTCGGATAGATACTCTAGCAGCAGCAGCTTTAGAAGTAGCAGTAGTAGCAGCAGCAGCAGCAGAACCAGCAGCAGCAGAACCAGCAGTGATGATGAAGAAAGATTCTGCCCTCTCAGGAAGCCTAGGAGAAGAGAGCTGGAGGAATAGGATAAAAGCCTGGAAAATAGTTAACATTCAGATTTGGGTAAGTAATTTAAATTGCTATTAGTTTTATCATTGCCATTATTGGCCTTCAGCAGCTCTAGGCATCTGTTTCTAACCACAATGATGCCTAATGTTAGAACATGTATTGCAGTGCAAACTCTGCTCCTTCATACTCAGTGGTTCATAAGGGGCAGAGTTTGTATTACAATGATGCATGTTTCTTCATTCCCTGCTTCTCTTCCCTTTATCCGTCCTGCAAGGCATCTATATCAGCGGCCAAAGCATAAAGTAAATAATAAACAAAAAATGATAAAACTTAAGACTCAGATGCAACTCACTTGGCAAATGCTTAAACATCAAAATCAGCATTTGATGTCCCAAAACTAAACAGAACTTGATAAAAAGGAAATTGTCCTTCCCTAGCAGCAAGAGTTAAAGAATTAGAGAGCTAAACAGATTTTTGCAAGAGGTTTCTGAATTGCTCTTAAGACCAAGTGCTCTCATGATTGGAAGTGAGCTTGTGGAAATGAGACTCTAGGAATGGCAAATCAAACAAGCATCAGTGCACACCAGAATATATTCAAGGGCTTGGCCATCAGAACCAAGAGTACAGCTGGGATCAAAGGTGTCTATGGAAGGAACATTAACACCATCCAAATGTGTCTAAATGACCACAGCCTGACTTTTTGTTGTGTTTTGCTTAAGTAAAAAGGGCAAGGTTTAGTTGCCTGGTTGTATTGTAGCTACCATTTTGACACTGTTGACATCTATCCCTGTGGACCTCCCTATTGAGGTCCAAGCACTATGGACTTTTGTAATTGACCAGGTGGAAATGTTGTCAATGTGCATATTTTCTAAGTGCCATCGAAGAGTTTTGGTATGGCACCAACTGTGCCAATAAACCATGACTGGTTTGTCATAATCTTTCAATTTTCAGATCTTGATATTTTGTGATCATCTCCAATTCTTTGTCTTCTATTCTACTATCCCCAGTATTGCCACATTGATTATTCACACTTTCTTCTTTTCAATGAGTTATTTCTGGTGTCTTTTAGGCTAAACTCCATTACAACATCAGTAGTAAAGTTCTTAGTGTTTGTCAATTCAATTTCGATTTTTTTATAAACTTTCAGATTATCCATAAAAGCAAATGTGAGATTTTATTAGCATGGTTGTAGTTTGATAACCAAAATTTGTTTTATTCAAAATAACTGAAAACAGTACCATGACAAGGACAGTTATTAAGATGACAACAGCCATGACATCTATTAAGATGATAATGAGTCACCTTGAAAGTTTATTAATTATAATTATTATAACTTGTATGCTACTTAAATCTCATGACTAGTTCTCAATCATCAACAAAGAAATTATAATAAAATAAAGCATAAAAAATAAAGATAAAAAATGGCAAACATGATCTCACTTTTTCTTGTCAGCCTGGGTAAAGTGCCAGAATTGCTGGTCTTCCAGATGTTGCTGCTCAACAGCTGTAGCTCCTAGTATTTCTCACATTGGCTATGCTATATAGGTCTCTTAAGTGTAGTGTTTCAAGAATTCTTGAAGGCTACATATTTTCCTGTTCCTGAATAGTCTAATCAAGACAGATAACCAAGTTACTCACACTGGTGGTAGCTTCTTAAGTGAGAATACTGATCAAAAAGCACAATAAAATCAACTGTCTATTCAATGTATTCTAATTTATTTTACCTATCCAAATATTATAGAGCCAATTAATAGCCACTTATGACAAAAATGGGAGAACACTTGAAAAACCCCAACACATTGCTGAATTATACACTTATATTCTTTTAGAGCTTACTCCCAACCCTGTTGAATTATAATTGATTTGAATGGGTTACCATGGCAATCAGATCTAAGTATATTTTCATTATTCTGGTCTTAATCACTCTATACAAAGAAGAAAGCTGTTATGGTTTTGTTTGTGAACGCGCTATATTATTTTGCTGAGCTTATATGGCACTCCAGTTGTAATTGTCTCTACACGACTATTTTTTTAACAACAGGAAGCAGCTTGGAAGTGCAGCTAATAAATAATAAATAAAAAGAAGCCATCCTGAGAAAGTATGTTTATAGTAGTTGTTTTCCAAAGATATCATAACTTACTACATCCCTCCTTTTTCAACAAGGCATCTTCCAGATGTATTTTATTATGACTCTCATCACCTATGGCTAACATGATGGATGATAGAATTTTTTGTAAAACATACCTAGAATATATAGAGAAATGCACCAGATAATGTTTACAAATAATCATTTGGTGGGTTGAAATTTGGATTTAGAATGATATAAACTTCTATTGAGTCCCACCCAGTCTGCATATGCATTTTCTTGCCTCAACTGGCTCACACAAAGAAATTTATGTTCATAATATTTTGCATGTTCATAAAAGAAATCATAATTACTAGTTAAAACTTGCGAGAAGAATAGGTGGTGACAGATGCTGAAAACACAGACAAACACGTATGTTGCCAAGACACTGCAGTCATAATTAGAAATGCACTTCCAGATGTACAAAACCATGACCTCTGTACAAAATCAAGGGAATATATTAGGATTAGTAGAAATACTTGCCATCATGTGTCAAGTAAATTCTTAGTGAAGACATATTTTGGAGATTAAATCCACTTCCTGAAATACAGTTTGAATGAAAGAAAAGGGTTGTATGCAGATAGCTGTTTATTATAACTAATTTGCAAAATGTTTCTTACAAATTTGGTATCTTCTAAACATTATCAAAAAGATTTTATGAATTTGCTCTTCAAACAATGCTAGCATGAAACAGTTATTGAATATGAGATGTAAATGTTTTGACTTTTTTCATCCCCCACAGTGACATAGGAATTGTATGAATCTTCACCTGACAAATATCCTACCTGAAGATCACCAGGAATCAGGCAGTATCAATTGCTCTGGCACCAAAGTAAAATTAGAAGCTATTCAAATTGGTGATTTCCAAAGTACTACTAATGACCAATAAATAAATATTGACTAAACATCCAATATTTCATCACTGGTGATTTTTATACTGATGTATATTACTTAAATCTGTCTATCATTTTTCTGGGTGAGTCTTCCTTATCTAGTGAACTTCAGGCAGAGTCAGCTTGCAACTTTCAGAATTCCTAGCCAGTGTTTTCATGTGATGCTCTCTGTGAAAAGTCTATTCCATAGCCATCTTTATCTGCATACACTTATGGGAGTTATTAATCAGCACTACAGTCAGACTTTGAGGAGGCAATGGTATCAGAAGACTAATATAGTCACCAAAGTTCAAGATTAAAAATCTATAGATATATGGGGAAAAAGAAGGAAGAAGAAATGTGTCTTTCACATAAAGACATTACCTGTTTAATTCTGTATTGCTGCTGAACAAAGATACCTCTATTGACATGCTGTCATTATAGGAGGGCAGCTGCCATTCTGTTTTATGTCAGGACTGTTACATATTAACATTCTTGTAATATCCTAACCTGATTGGCTGAAACGAACTGCACTGTGATTGGCCGAGATGCGCAACGGTGATTGGTTAGTAAGGAATCTCCCGTGATTGGACAAACCAATCACGGGAGATTCAGAAAGCTTTCATTGGGTAAGAGCCGCTGGCTAGCTCTATAAGAAGAGCTGCCGCAGCTCACTAAAGGCTACACAGATCTATACCTTGAATACAGAGCTGAAGTTACGCTGGTCTCCTGTCTCCTGATTTCCCGCGCTTCTACACTGGCGACGAGGGTGGGATACTGAGACAAAGAGACCAGTCGGGCACGTGGCAACCGAGCTGAACAACCGATGAGATGGTTGGCAGCAACTCACCACCTGCACCATTCAACCAGGCAACCGAGGACTGGGAATCTTACATCGATAGATTCCTCATGTTCCTCGAGAGCAACAATCTCAAGGATGCAAACGACCACCGAAAGAGAGCTGTGTTCCTGACCCATTGCAGACCAGCCATATTCAAGATGGCCAAAGCGTTGGCCAAGCCAGAGGATGTAAAGGAGATGACTTGGCCAGATCTAGATTGATTACTTCGGAACCACTATGCCCCAGCCGTGTCAAACTTGATCCGGCGACACAAATTCTACCGTCGGGATCAAAAGGACGGAGAGAGCATCGGGGATTTCGTGGCAGCATTGAGGAACATCAGAGGTGCATGTGGCTTTTCAGACATGGAGGAGGCTCTGAGGGACCATGTGATTCTCGGTCTCAGGGACCCCGTGCTCGGGCAGATGGCTCAGGCAGACATTACAGTTACCGAAGCCATTGCTGAAGCCACCGCAGCTGAAGCCATGAAAAAATCAGCGGCCAAGATGCAACAAATGAATGCAAGGGACCGCCAACAACATCGGAGACCAACACATCTCACGAAAAACGAACTGAAACTGGTCACAAAGCAACAATGGCGCACCACGAGGACATCGATCTATCACCCAACACCGACGATGAGGAAGAGGAGATCCACAGATTGCAAGCAGAACAATACTGGTGGAGAAGTCGTAAGTCAGGCTTCCAGTGCGCCGGTTGTGGTGGTGACCACCCACATTCTGAGTGCCAATTTTTAGACGCCATTTGCCGGTACTATGAAAAACGGGGGCATATCGCCAAGGTCTGCCAAAACAAATGGAACTCCAGCCCAAGATGATGCAACAACACGCCTCCCAGAAACCGAGACAGATTCACAGAGAACTGATGGAACTGTGAAAACCAAAGCAAGCAGCTCAGCGAGACCAGACGATGGGAAGAAACCCATCAAACGGTCACAATCGGCCATTCAGACAACTCAGACACAAGAAAAGTACACGTGCAGGTCAGCACCGAAGGCAGGCCATGCAGAATGGAGGTGGACTCCAGATCATACCTCTCCATGGTGTCCTGGGACACAGTTAAGAGGTTAGTGCCTAGCTTATAGAAACAAGAGCTGGAGAACCAGAGACTCACCATTAAAGACTATCAGGGGAACAGAATCCCCATAATAGGAATTGGACACTTCCATGTAACCTTCAAAAGGCATGGAAAAGTACTTCCACTCACTATTGTCGACAGAGACCGCCCAAGCCTGCTGGGTCTGGAATGGTTCGCGCCATTAGGGATCGAGGTGACGGGCATCAACCATGTCGAAGAAACAGACTGGGAAGAGGAGCTGATGAAGGAATTCCAAGAAGTGTTCAACAGACAATTAGGCAAGTACCGGAGGTCCCCAATATCATTTAGCTTGAACCCCAATATTGCCCCAATCCGTCTCAAACCAAGATGAGTTCCATTCGCCCTCAAACCAAAAATAGATGAACAATTAGATAAGCTCATCGCACAAGGGGTCCTGGAACCAATAGATCATGCACGCTGGGAGACCCCAATAGTCACCCCAATCAAACCCGATGGGTCCGTGAGAATTTGTGGAGACTAGAAAGTGACACTTAACAATGCACTGCAACAAAGTGCATACCCAGTCCCAGTGGTACAGCACCTCCTACACTCACTCGGGGGAGGAAAAATCTTTACGAAGCTCGACTTGGCGCAAGCATATCAACAGCTGCCCGTCGATGCCGAGACTGCGGAAGCGCAAGCTATCGTGACCCACAGGGGGGCTTTCTGGTGCAAAAGGCTCCAATTCGGAGTCAGTGTGGCACCAGGGGTGTTCCAGAGTTTAAGGGAGTCGTGCCATGTTTTGATGACGTGTTGGTAGCGGCCAAAGACAAAAGACAATTGAGAAGCCAACTCAGAGAAGTCCTACAAAAATTTAAAAATGCAGGACTTAAAGTTAAAAAAGAAAAGTGCCAGTTATGCACTGAAAAGGTTGAGTTCCTGGGATATCTGGTGGACAAAGACGGAATCCACCCTACCCACAAAAAAATAAAAGCAATAAAGGAAGCCCCGAGACCTCAAAATAAGGCAATGTCTTATTTCTACAATTTCTACAATGTCTTTTTGCCACAGAAGGCAACAACAGCGGAACCTCTGCATAGGTGGCTCGACAAGATGTCCGTTTGCTCCTGGGGCAAGAGGCCACCTTCCAGAACATAAAAGATCTCCTCACATCACAATCAGTTCTCATCTAGGACAGTGAGACCTTATCACTAACGGTAACCTGCGACACCTCTCGATTTGGCATTGGAGCTATACTAAGCCATACCCTGCCAGATGGGAGAGAAGCACCGATTGCTTACTTCTCGAAAACACTATCAAAGGCAGAAAGAAATTATAGCCAGCTCAACAAGGAGGCACTTGCAGCGGTTACCGGCGTGAAGCGGTTTCACGAGAACTTATACGGTAGGGACTTCACCCTCATCACCAACCATAAACCACTACTGGGGATCCTGGCGGGAAACAAGGCCACCCTCAACATACTGTCTCACCGGATGACAAGGTGGTCTGAGTTCCTTGCCGCCTATACCTACCAACTAATACATCGCCCAGGGAAATGCATCTCACATGCCGATGCACTAAGCCATTGCCCCTTAACAGATTACGAAGATGACCCTGTACCCACCACATCCACCCTGCAAATAGAGACATTGCCCAACCTACCAACAACCGTGTCAGACATTGCGAGAGAGACGAGCAAAGACGGCAAACTGGCACGAGTTTTGAACTGGGTGGTAAAAGAGTGACTGGAAACAGAAAGCAGTGGCCAGTTTAAACCCTTCCGAAACCGGCAAACTGAATTAAAAGGGGATGGATACTATGGGGCGATAGAGTGGTAGTTCCAGACAGCTTACAAAAAAAAAATATTACACATGTTGCATGAGGGACACCCAGGCATTGAGAGAATAAAATCCCTAGCCAGAAGCTACGTATGGTGACCAGGGATAGACAAAACCATTGAAACCTGGGTGGCTACATGTGACAAATGTCAGCAATCCAGACCAAACCCGCCCAAAGCACCAACCCTCCAGTGGGAAACACCAAGGGGCCCATGGTCGAGGGTCCATATAGACTTTGCGGGACCCACGAAAGGGCACACTTTCTTGATCGCAGTAGACGCTTACTCCAACTGGTTGGAGGTAAGCCTAATGCGATCTACCACAACAGAGGCGGTTACAAAACAACTAAACAGACTTTTCGCCACCCACGGCCTACCTGACTTGATAGTATTTGACAATGGGCCACAATTTACGGCACTGGCGTTCGAGCAATTCCTCACAGAACGGGGAATCCGACATGCATTGACAGCGCCCGTTCATGCGGTGGTGAATGGGCAGACAGAAAGAATGGTCAGATACACCAAAGATGCTTTAGAAAAGATGGACAATGGTAACAAACACGACAAAATAAATAAACTATTAACAATACAGCACATAACACCAAGTGCCAAAACCAATAAAAGCCCAGCAGAACTCCTGATGGGAAGAAAACTCCGATCCCATCTAGACAGACTTCACCCGACTTACAATCCAGAAAAACCACTAGACTCATCCAGCCAGTATCGGGCATTTAATCCGGGAGACACAATCTATGCTAAAAAAGTTTCAGGGGACCCACTCTGGATACCCGCTACAATAACCCAAGTAACAGGGCCCCGGTCATACCAGATGGAAACAGAGGACGGAAGAAACTGGAAATGGCATGTCGACCAAATACGATCAAGAATAATTTTAAACAGCACCAAAAACCCACAAAACTCACAAACAGACTCTAATAAAAAAACTAGAGGGGGGGAACCCCAAATAATCATCAAAAAGAAAGAGAAAATACGACTACAAGACAACGACAAACCGAACGGGCCCAACCAATGCAAACCGAACCAGAAATACAAACACTGCTAAATAAAAGAAGAAACCAACAATGCTCATCGGAGAATGAAGGCAGCCGAAGGTTACCAGAGGAAGACCTCGGAACCTCACCTGGAAGGAACAGTCAAGCCAGCTCAACCAGCCCGGAAAGACCAGCCGGGAACAAAGAAGCCGACAACTCGACTGAACCCAGTAGACCGGGTGGGAGTTGCAGCAAAAGGTCTGACTCACCCTTCCAGGCGGTTCCATGGAGAAGAGCGGGAGCAACAAAGATCCCTTCTGAACTGGCTGAAGACCACGCAGCAACTGAACTACGCAGGTCAAGTAGACAAGTAAAAAGCCCTGCCTACGTGTGCTGGTTTAGAATATAATAGAATACTTTATTGGCCAAATGTGATTGGACACACAAGGAATTTGTTTTGGTGTAAATACACTTAATATACATAAAGAAAAAGTACATTCGTTAAAAATCAAGAATCATAACATACAACACTTAATGATAGCCATAGGGTACAATCAACAATCAAATCATACCAGGAAACAGTCAATATAAATTGTATGGATACAAGCAACAAAATTACAGTCCTACAATCACAAGTGGAAGGGGATGGGTGAAAAGGAGTGGTGAGAAGATTAATAGTAATAGTAGTGTACACTTTGTAAATAGTTGAACAGTGTTGAGGGGATTATTTGTTTAGCAGAGTGATGGCGTTTGGGAAAAAAACTGTTCTTGTGTCTAGTTGTTCTGATGTGCAGTGCTCTATAGTGTTGTTTTGAGGGAAGGAGTTGAAACAATTTATATCTGGGATGTGAGGAGTCTGTAAATATTTTCATAGCCCTCTTTTTGACTCGTGCAGTGTACAGGTCCTCGATTGAAGGCAGGTTGGTATTAATTGTTTTTTCTGCATCCTAATTATTATTTATTCATCTCCTCATTAGTTTTTGCTGCAAGGATCCCATTCATTTTGTCTGAAGTCGAAGTAAGCATTGTCCACTCAACTAAAGATACTGTCAGGGCTTAAACATTCCAATTCCTTGATTCCTAAATTAATAGAGGGGTTTGTATATGAGCACCTCCAAATAAAAACTGATTTCAATCATTATTATGGAGCAAGAGAAAAATATATTATTTATTTTTAAAATTAAATTTCAATCTTTTTGTCAAAGAAAACAGCAATAGAATCATATAATTTTATCAAATAAAGATAAAAGCTGAACTTCACTGATATATGCCATTCTATAGACAAACCAAAGAACAATATTATGCCAGTCCAAAAGAGATACTGCATAATTAATTCTGAGGAAAGCCATGTCCCACTAGCTATAATCAGTGACAATAGGTTGTCAGTATCAAGAACTGTTTGACATATAGCAGTCAGTGTGAGCCAATAAAATGTAACAGTAGTAGTGAAGGTGCTGGACTAGGACTAGGACTAGGACTAGGACTAGGAAAATCCAGGTTCTAGTCCTCTGTCAAGCATGGAAGCCAACTGGTTCAACCTGGACAAGCCATTAACTCTCAGCCCAGATCAACACTGTTTCTGTGACAAGCTGAAAAACAATACTTCTCAATACATCAAGCATGCACAACATCATTATATATGTAAGAACAGAGAATGTGCTGCAAAGCCAATGGATTTTAAAATCAAATGGCAATAGCACTTAGACTTCAATACTGCTTCATAGTGCTTTATAGGCCTCTCTAAACAGTTTACAGTGTGACCCTATGGCCCCAACAATGTGGGTCCTCATTTTACCAACCTTGGAAAGATGGAAGTCAACTTTGAGCCAGTCAGGATCTTATTTTAGCATGTTTGGGAAGCACAGTATTATGTTAAATCATCATTTGAAATGTAAATTCAAAAGTACCTATCAGAAAATATTGCACAATCAAGCTTAATCTCAGACAAGCAACAGTTATGTTTTCACACAAATAAAATCAGTAGAAGTGCTTGGGAGTAGAACTGCTGGAAGCCAAAATCTACAATTTGTTAATCATCATATATAGGAAAGCAGGAAACTAGGAGCTAAATAATTTATCCACTAGTGGTGATCATTCATTAATATATAACTGTGTTTAACATCATACTAAGCCATTTGCTTAATTAAAGTTTATTTAATAAACTATATGACGAGTCCTGCTACCTAAACAAAAAGCAATTTATAAGTTGCAATGGTTGATTTTACACATTGCATTAGGGAATTATTTGATTTGATTTTGATTCAGTATGCTGTGTAAATCCAGCCACCATTCATTACTAACCTAATGAATTTTGTATGATGTATAAGCTTAGCCAATTCATTTAATAAAGCATGGTTAACTAAACAATATATCAGCAGGATACAGTAGCTGCCCAACGTCAGGCTTCGAAGTTAAACAAGGTTGGCTCTGGTTAGTGCTTGGATGGGATATGAACTGAACAATCAGGACTGAAGACTAGTTTGGGAAGAAAAAAAAATATTCTGAAAGAAGGAAGGCAATGTTAAACCACTTCACAATTTTGGCAATACCCTCATACATTTGCCTTCTCTATATAGAAAAAAAATATTTCCTACCTTTAAGATGAAGATCAGGAGTGGGATGCTACGGGTTCTGCCCATTTCTATAGAACTGGTAGCTCTGAAGAACAGCAGACACCAAACCAGTTCTGTGTTTGCTGCTTTTTGGCTCATGCATCTGCCCAGACTCTTACCTCTCCTTTATTTCCTACTTTTTCAACCTCAGCTGCTTTGCGCAGCACAGCTGAGGTTGGAAAAGCAGGAAAAAAGTGGCTTTTCAAATGCTGCACAGCTCTTTTTCAGCTGTCCAGATGGCACGGTTTACGGTTTTCTACACATGTGCACAGAATACACAAAACATAATCACTGAACTAGTAGAAATGCCAGTTGAATCCCACCCTTAGTGATGATGTGAAACACTTACAAAGTCTTTCATCCTCTTATATGTTGAATTTCTCCTTTATTTCCCTGCTCCCTATCTTTACTAACTAAATTTGCTCAAAGGCTCCCAAAACTGCTTTATCTTCTTGCTGTCTGGACCGGAAACAGTTAATCCCAGGAATTAAAGAGCTGTGATTAGAAAGGTTAAAAGAATTCCATCAAGTAGTGTAATCTGTTTCCAAATCAGAATATGTGTATTGGCAAACTAAGTCAACAAAACTTTGTGAACATTCTTGTCCTCTTGCAATGCAAAGCAGAAGAGGCTTGTCTGTTTTATCAATGTATATTGATTGATAATAGCTACTATCTTTATGTATGAGAACTGGCACAGAATGTTTATCCTGTCACACTCTAAAGCCATCATCATTTACAAAAATTGTCATATAAGGGAGAGGGGGAAATACTACAAGGAAAAAGGTACACTGGGGAATTCATCATGATTCTATATAAATCTTATGGGACAAAACACTTTCAATGTGCAGCTACATTCTATTGAATTTGGCTAATAATATTGTAAAGGATTTAGCCTTCTTGAATTTGAATGGCTGGTGGGGCTTAACAAAAGTGTTCTTCAACTGCTTTACCCAAATGATAGTTTGGAGGAACATTTAATACAATTATACAATATGAATCCTGAAAAGAAGGGGTTATGTCAATTTCCTCCTTTTCTCGTAGTATTTATTGCTCATTATATTTTTATTTTATTTTTTTGTACAGCTGTAACTCTGTGGGACTTCCCCCCTTTGTAACTCTGAGCTCTTTTTGTGTGCCTGGATTACCTCCAATTCTGTCTTTGGAATGAAAATGCATTGAGCTTTTGACAAATGAAACATTTGATGATCCTCCTATTGGTAACACAGCTGTTGATGAATTCCTTACACAGACTTTTGAGTGAATTCCTGTTATAACCATTTTCTTTCAAAATACAGTCATTGTTCTTAAGGGACAACTGAGATGTATTAACATGATAGTGTATATTACAGAACTTGGACATGCATTGTTCAGGAACTTTGCTGATAAAAAGCAAAATGCCTTATGTATTTTATGTAGATGTAGTATTTAAACATTGCCTTTGCCAAAATGTCTGCCAATATCTGAAACATTACAAGGATATTTTCATATATACCAATAAATATTAGAAGTCGCTGATGGTTGGTTCAGTAATAATAGACAAATGTTTAAATATACCAGAAGATAATGCTTTATGCCTAATAGTTTTATGAATGTGGTAACTTTAAGAACCTGTTCTATGTCATGCCCCTGTCTGAATCTGACTTGGAGGGGGAAGCCAAACACCTGACAGGGAGTGGGAGTGTGGCTCCATTGGCTGTGGAAGAAACTGGGGAAGGGCAAAGTCTGACTTGGCAGAGCAAGGGAAAGGGAATTCAGAGGAAGATCCAGGCCCACCTCCTCTTCATCCTAGGGCATGCGGGGAGGAATGAAGAAGGGAGCAATGTGAGTTGCATGGCTTATGGGGAAGGAAAAGGCCTGATTCCCTTCATTAGCTGCAGCTGGGAACACAGTGTATAAAAAAGGAAGCTGTGTGCAGCAAGCTGTTGGGAGCAAACGTGAATTTATCTTGTATCATTGTAGCTTATCTGTGTTCCTGATGTCTTCCTAACTGTGTGAGCTTTGCCATGCTTTCAAGTCTGAAATTCCTTTTCCTTCCCTGTCAAGCTAATTACTTCAGCTTGGTTTGTTTGAATTTTTAGTTACAGTTTGTATGTACCTTTTTTTGGACTCATTTTTTACAGTTAAAGGCTGTTTCTGAGAGAGTTTTTCTCCAGCCGAAGGTAAGCTGAATATTGGGGGCAAAGTTGGAGATAATAAAGGAGCACTTATTGCTTATTTGACTGTGTTGCCTTTGTGCCACGCCCCGGGTCATCACATACCAGCTGCAGAGAACTAAATTTAAAACCATGGTAAAATTAACCATTTCTTCCAAATAGTGCAGTTCAGTTCTGTGAAGCTATTTTCAATGGTCCATTTCCCTATTTGTAGGATCTCTTGCCTCACAACACTTCTGTGCTCCTCACTTCAGGTGCCTTAACATCTCTTTAAAGGAAAAACATGTCATGATATTTTTAAAGCACATTTTCAGAATAACAGAACAACAAAGTTAGAAGGGACCTTGGAGGTCTTCCAGGCTCCCTGCTGAGACAGGAGACTGTATACCATTCTGGACAAATGGCTGTCCAATCGCTTCTTGAACTGTTTGAATATTTTTCTTTCTGTTGCCACTAGATAAATGCATGCAGCAAGGGCATGGATAATTCATACAAAAAGAAGTTTATTTTATTTATTCCAGACTACAGTAGTTTGGAATAGGGCAAATTGTTGCTTTCTTATTCTTAGCCTTGGGGTAGGAATAGGAAGCCGCAGATTCTCATCCTCTTTTGCCCGCAGAATCCAGCTGAGCAATTTAGACCATTGTCAATGTCTCTTAGCCCTAGACTAGACACTAAAGTTGAAAAATGTGGTGGGATTCAAATATGTTTGCCACCAGTTCAGTAGGTGTGGATTGGTGGGCGCACATTGCGCAGGCATACCAAACACTTTGCATAGGCGCAGAGACGTTTGCACAGGCGCAGAGGCATTCTAACTCACTTCCTACAAGCCTGCACAATCCAGGTTGCTTCAGCAGCTGCCATGCAACAGTCTTCTGTGGTGCGCAAAGCAGCTGCGCTTCAAATTCAGTGGATAAAGGTAAGTATAGGAGCCCGGGAGGTCGGGTGGGTCCAACAGCAGAGCGGTGGAGAGAACCAGTTCAATCTCCACTGCTCATAGCTGCTACTGGCTCAGCAGAACCAGGTTGAACCAGTAGAATACCACCACTGATCTACCAGCCTGAACTAGACCAGTGGGTCGATTAAGCCCTAGCCTTTAATAAAGAGGACTTAACTGTGAAGTGGATTGATTTGGACTGATAATTCTTAGGTTTGCAATTTCACAGAAAAGAAAGACACAAGTAATGTCCTCGACTTACAACAGTTCATTTAGTGACTGTTCAAAGTTACAATGGCAGTGAAAAAAGTGACTTAAGACTACTGCAGCATCCCTTATGACTACTGCAGCATCCCAATGGTCATGTGATCAAAATTCAGCTGCATGGCAACTGATTCATATTTATCACAGTTGCAATGTCCCAAGGTCATGTGATCGATCTCCTCTTGCATGTTTCTGACAAATAAAGTCAATGGGGAAGCCACAGTCACTTAACAACCAAGTTACTAACTTATCAACTGCAGTGCTTCACTTAACAAGTGTGCACAAGAAAGGTTGTAAATTGGGGCAAAACTCACTTAACAAATGTTTCACTTCGCAACATAAACTTCAGAATAACTTTGAAGGATTGGCGAGTGGAATCAATAGTGATGTAAAGCTTGAAGTCATGGAAGCAATGATTTGCAGTTCCCAGGTTACAGAGAACTATTATGTAAACATAGTTTAATACTGCTGCTCTCCCATTGAGAAATTGGCCAAATTCCATAAACTTGGAAGGACAAGAGGAAAAATTCTAGAGTTGAAGCTGTGAATGTAAATATATAGACTTTGACTTCACTGCAGTGTAGTGGAAGCCAATTGTTATATTTAAGTTTTCATTCATGTGCAAAAAGAAATCTAATCTACAAAATGTGTCCAAGATTTTTCACTCACGACAAGCGCTAAATAGTTAAGTGTCTGGACAGTTTGCTTCATTGCTGAACACAGATGTGAAACCTCACAGATAATGTGCAGTGCAATGTCAAAAGAATGTTAAAAATAAAACCAGAGTGGTAACTGTGTTAGTCTTGTGACTTACGAGAGAAATATACAGTGTTCAAATTGTATATTTATTCCAAATATAAACTTTGGAATGCAGTTATTTTGTCTAAATTAATACAAGATTTGTTGTTTCAAGAACATGAGAAACAGTGAACAGGAGCACAGGCTAAGACATGTTAATAATACTTGGGTTTGTGTAGACATAATAATTACCCTTTTAATCAGCATTAAACTTGTATCTATCAGATTTGTGTCTTCAAAATTTTAAATATCCTTCTAAAACAATTTGGGATAGAATTATTAAAAGACAGAATTATCATCTAAATTTAAAAGTGAAGGTGATACAAACTATGATTTACCAAATTCAAAACAAAGGCATTATAGAAATGAAAACTTTAGCAAATACAGTGGTATGAGGCATGAGACTTTCAGCACTTCAGTAGATATTCAATATTCACGATCCATTTTTTTCTCTAGAACAGGGGTGTCAATTTCGTTGAGAGCCGCATCATGGTTGTGTTTTGACCTTGCGGGGCCAGGGTGGCCATGACCAGTTCGATATCACTCGTGTCGGGGGCACCTTTAGTGGCCCAAGCACTGTGCCAGCGAAAAAGGGCTTCCAAGCTCCGTTTTCGGCTGCAATGGCCTCCTGCAACCCTCTGCAAGTGAAAACAGAACTTAGGTGTTCCACATGTGGTCCTTGCAAGCTCCATTTTTGCTGGCAGAAAAACTGCAGGCCAGTCCTTTGCTGTTTCCAGGTCAGTCCTGGATCCAGTCCCCGGGCCTTGAGTTTGATGCCGCTGCCGTAGAACATTTTTCTTTAATTGGAAATGATATTCCACAATTTAACATTATCTCTCTTTGAGTTGTTATATCAGATCACTTTAGTGAATATGCTGTAATTTATGAGGAAATAGCCTTGAATAAAACATTTTTCTGCTTGAAAATTTGGTAAATGGAGAATGGCTCTCAATAGCAGAAGGTATAAAATGCAAAAGGACTTTCTCTGGTGTCTGTAACTGTATTTTGAGTTGATTGATTCTTTGATAAATAGCCAGTGGCTTATATTTCCCACTTGTTTTTCTAAGATATGGATATCTTCCCTGGGAATCTACAATGACTAATGAAGGTTATGTTCTGCTCATCGGAGCATATCTTCCTGAAAAGAAGGAAGAAATGTGATAAAATTTCCCCAATGACCCAGACGTAGACTTAAGTTGAAAACAAAATTCATTGTTCTGTGCCACTATAAAGAGAGTCATAGGATCAGGGAAATTTGTAGAAAAAATTTGTTGGTGAAAGAAATGTAAAATACCGCAGTGTGTGAATAAAATACTGTGAAGTTAATTAAGAGTAGAAATGTTTACACTTCAAAACAACAGATACATTTATTAAGGAATTTACCTGCTTTGAGAAAATGCTTATATTTCTGAGCTATCTTCATACTAGGAAAAAAGGAAGCAAAATTATGGCTCATCCTATAGGAAACAGCTTGCATCTTTAAAGGATCTCTAGTAATTGACTATTCTCTCTATGATTAATTCTATTTTTGTGTGTGCATTTTAGGGTAATGCAACGTAAGTTGCTATATCTTCCTATAAAATAATTGTTTCTGTGTGATGGCCCTTATAAACAGGAAGCTGTATATACAATACACCTTTACCTCAGTTCAGTGTTGAATCAAGAATAATATTTTCAAATCAACAATGTAACTGAAAAAGTATTATGTGCTTAAATTAATCATTTCCCTAAAGACAAGTACTTATGACCACAATTGAGGCCAAAATGTCTGTTGTTAAGTGAGATATTTATTACGTGAGCTTTGCCTCATTTTACAACCTTTCTTGCCACAGTTGTTAAGTGAATCATTGCTATTGATAAATTAGTAGCCCAGTTGTTAAGTGAATCTGAATTCTCGATTTACTTATCCGAAGGTTGCAAAAAGGGAATCACATAACCTTGGAACACAGCAATGGTCGTATGAACCAGTGGCAGAGTATCTAAATTTTGATCACATGATCATGGGGATGCCATAAAGATTGTAACTGGGAAAAATGATCATAAGTTACTTTTTTCAGTATAGTTGTAAGTTTAAACAGTCACTAAATGAACTATTGTAAGTTGAAGACTTACACTGCATCAAACATCTACCTTTGTATATGCTTGATTAGTGGAAACAATAACAATAACAGACTGAGTTTCATCTTTAATGAATAAAGTATATAATAATAATAGAAAACTATGATAAAAGAAAAAATTATAAATGAATAGGAAAGTTATTCTGATACCTAGATTACATTATGTGCTTAGTTACATTTGGCCAAAAAATTGAACAAAAAAACCAAAAATCAAATTACATTACAATTTAGTGCAATGCAGATGTAATTGTCTGTTAAATAAGATTGCATTCCATTATTCTTTTTGTAGGTCTTTGTATTGGTTAACTGCAGAAATCCTCCCTTTTTAATTTGATACCTGAAATCTAATTCATTCTCTCCTTTCTACTCTGTTATGATATTTCCAGAAATATGTTTTTTGAGTTTTTAAGCGCTAAGATTTTTAAAAAAACATGAAGCCTTTGATGAAGTTATAGAAGATACTAAAGCTTTCTGTTCTAAACTTGCATATCATCCACATTTATTTCTGTATTTTCTTTTAACTTATATTAATAATAGATTGTCACTTTAGTTTCAATAAAGCCTAAACAATTAAGATAACAAGTAGTATCATATCAACTGTATTTTTTCATTCAATTTATGTAAATCTATTCATTTTGTAAGATCTGTATGTTTTAAAGATACATGCTATAGCTGATTAAGACTATTAACTTCATTTTTACAAGTGTTTCCCCATGAGTGTGTATATGTGTGTATATTACATACACACACACGTATGTGTAGACCTTTTTAAAATAAAAAACTGTTCCAGACTGTTTGCCATGAAGGCAAAAGTCAGATTTAAATTTTCTGCCCAAATTTGTCATTATGCAATGAAAGTATTGTTACCACATAATGGTAACTTAAGTTTCTACTATGATTATAAACAAGAACTTGCAAGGATTGCACGGATTCTAAATAATGATTTTCATATTGAGTCCAGGGTAAATAATCACAACTTTAGGAATAATTAACATAATTATCTAAATGTCCAATCCAATCACTGGAATGGTGGGAACTTCATGAATCTCTAAATGTCCTCCTGAAAACTATGCTTTTACAGTTCTTCACATATATAGTATGAGGGAGTGTCCAAGTAAAAGCAACAAAGATGATTGGAGACTGGAGGCTAAAACATATGATAAATGGTTGTAGGAACTGGGTATGTCTATTTTAATGAAAAGAAAGACTGGGGGGACATGATAGCAGTGTTTCAATAATTAAGGAGCTGCTACAAAGGAGAAGAGGTGAACTTATTCTCAAAAGCGCCTAAAGGCAAGACAAGACAAGAAGCAATAGATAGAAACTAATCAAGGAGAGAAGCAGCCTAGAACTAAGGAGACATTTCCTGACAATGTGAACAATAAATCAGTGGAATGGCTTGTCTTCAGAAATTGTGAGTGCTCCATCACTAGATATTTTCAAGAAGAAATTGGACAGCCATTTGTTCAGAATGGTATAGGATCCCCTGCCTGAGCAGGGGGTTTGACTAGAAGATCTCCAAGGTCCCTTTGAATCCTGTTATTCTGTTACTTTATTATTTGGGAATAGTCTCTTCCAAAGAAGAGGCACAGTCATCCAAAAGATTCATTTGTATGTTCACTGCAGATGGCCTTCCATCAGTGGCAGAAACCACTAGAAGGCACCTCTCTCTGATCTCATTGGGCATATTCCAATTGTTACATTACAATTAAAAATTGAAATATATTTTACTATATAATTCTATCAGTTTCTACTTGGGAATAAGCTATATTGAGATGAGAGTTATTAACTGGGCGCATCTTTATTGGATTGTACTGCTAAATCAGTGATAAAGTTTGCATTTACAACTTTACAATAAAATTGTTGTTGCAAACCACTTCCACAATTAATTAAACCAGTTGCTATATCAATCACTATGTTTAAAACATGCTGCAATTGTGCCACCTGTGGGAATATACATTTATTGAAATAGTTCAAGATTTCCTCCTACTGATGGAATTTGCAGTCTCAATTACAAAATTGACTAAAACTTTCAAATCCCCCAAGTGACATCTGAAACATCAATTAGACACTACTGTTATAAGCTGTCAAGTGTACAGTGTAATTTTTTACATCTCAAATCAAAACCATCTTTTGCTTTAAAAATTGGATCCTGCAACCATTATAAATGCATGCCTGTTCCCAAGCACCTGGATTTTTGATCACATGATCAAATGCAAGATAATGCAAAGACTGATCAAAGGTCACATTTTTCAATGTCATTGTAATTTTCAACACTTTTGAAATGAATTATTGTAAGTCAAGGATTATATCTGTATTTTGAAACAGCAGCAAGAACAACTAAGAGTCATTAAGAATGTAAATGAATGTAAACGTAAATGAGCAGCAAGATATTGCAACTGAAGCAGTAAGTAGAACAGCCACTAGTTTCCCTACCTATGTTCATTCTGCAAGATGTTGTCCATTTCAGTTCTACCTGTTTCAGTAGAATCATTTGTTCCTCTTGTTCCTTTCATACATGCTTTACTCTTTCTGGGTAATTCTATCTTTTTTTATCTGCCGTAGTCCTTTTGCATAATCATTGCATGTAACCTGTTTCATTTAAATTATTCCTTTCCTCTCTTTTTACCTATTTTCTTCAACCCTTTAACAACATTTCCACATGATATATTCACAAGTTCTAAGCTGATCTTGGTATAAGATTTCATGTCAACATTTGATATTTAAGCCAATTTAAGTTAAGTATTCAGAAGTTTGTATGTTTTAAAACTGCTCTCACTTTGAAAATCCTTGAACCATTTATTTTCTTTATATCTTCTTTTTGCTTTCCACCATTTATTTCCAATGTTCTTACACTTTTGTCATGACATACTTATTATGGTTTCCTCAGTAATTGCTCAGAAAGGTTATCATTTTTACAATATATGGAGCTCTCCTTGCTTTACAGCATAATATTGCCATGAGGAAAATATAAACAACACAAATCACTGGAAGAGCTGAATCAATTCAGTTTGCTGATGAGGATCCATTACATTTTTAAGCCTTGTTGTTGAAGCTGTGTTTTGTAAAATATCTCATACATTTACTGTTCAAAATAGCAGGATCCAACTACTCTGCCAACACTTATTCAAAATTATGCTTCTCACAGTCCTTGAATAAACCTAAAAGCTCTATAATACCATTTGCTAAATGCAGAGTACAGATGGTCCTTGATTTATGACTACAGGTGAAACTTGAAAAATTAGAACATCGTGCAAAAGTTCATTTATTTCAGGAATGTAACTTAAAAGGTGAAATTAATATATGAGATAGACTCATTACATGCAAAGCAAGATAGTTCAAGCCTTGATTTGGCATAATTGAGATGATTATGGCTTACAGCTCATGAAAACCCCAAATACACAATCTCAGAAAATTAGAATATTACATGCAATCAATAAAACAAGGATTGTACATAGAACAATATCGGATTTCTGAAAAGTATAAGCATGCATATGTACTGAGTACTTGGTGTGGGGTCCTTTTTGCAGCAATTACTGCCTCAATGCGTCATGGCATGAAATCTTATCAGCCTGTGGCACTGCTGAGGTGTTATGGAAGACCAGGATGCTTCAGTAACAGCCTTCAGCTCTTCTGCATAGTTCGGTCTCATGTCTCTTGTCTTTCTCTTGGCAATGCCCCATAGATTCTCTATGGGGTTCAAGTCAGCCGAGTTTGCTGGCCAATCAAGCACAGTAATCCCACGGTCATTGAACCAGATTTTGGTGCTTTTGGTAGTGTGGGCAGGTGCCAAGTCCTGCTGGAAAATGAAGTCAGCAATCCCATAAAGCTTGTCTGCAGAAGGAAGCATGAAGTGCTCGAAACTCTCCTGGAAGACAGCTGCATTAACCCTGGACTTAATGAGGCACAGTGAACCAAACACCAGCAGATAGCATGGCTCCCCAAATCAAGACAGACTGTGGAAACTTCACATTGGACTTCAAGTATCTTGCAGTGTGTGCCTCTCCATTCTTCCTCCAGACTCTAGGTCCTTGGTTTCCAAATGAGATGCAAAAGTTGCTCTCCTCAGAAAAGAGGACTTTGGACCACTGAGCAACAGAGCAGTTCTGTTTTTCCTTAGCCCAGGTAAGACGCTTCTGATGTTGTTTGTTGTTCAGGAGCGGCTTGACAAGAGGAAGCCCATGTTCAGGATCGGTCTGTGTGTGGTGGCTCTTGATGCACTGACTCCAGCCTCAGTTCACTCCTTGTGAAAGTCCCCAACACTTTTGAATGGCCTTTTCCTGACAATCCTCTCCAGGCTACGGTCATCCCTGCTGCTTGTGCACTTTTTTCTTCCACACTTTTCCCTTCCACATAACTTTCTATTAATGTGCTTTGATGCAGCACTTTGGGAACATCCAACTTCTTTTGCAACTACCTTTTGAGGCTTTCCCTCCTTATGGAGGGTGTCAATGGTGGTTTTCTGCACAACTGTCAGGTCAGCAGTCTTTCCCATGATTGTAATTCCTACTGAACCAGACTGAGAGACCATTCAAAGGCTCAGGAGCCCTTTGCAGGTGTTGTGGTTTAATTAGCTGATTAGAGTGGGACACTTTGAGCCTAGAATATTGAACCTTTTCACAATATTCTAATTTTCTGAGATTGTGGATTTGGAATTTTCATGAGCTGTAAGCCACCATCATCTTAATTATGACAAATCATGGCTTGAACTATCCTGCTTTGCATGTAATGAGTCTATCTCATATATTAGTTTCACCTTTTAAGTTGCATTACTGAAATAAATGAACTTTTGCATGATATTCTAATTTTTTGAGTTTCACCTGTACAATTGAGCCCAGAATTTTGACAGTAGCCATTATAGGGGTTAAGCAAGATGTTCATGTGACCAACTCATTCAACAACTTCCATCCCAGCTTTCCATATTGTGATTGTTAAATGAACACATGAGGCCCAACACCAACTGTGGAAACTTGTCAGTGGTTAGGAGGCCTTAGCTGGCTAAGCCCACTGGCACATGGGCCTTCTCTGTACCACTGCTCCCAAAAAGCTGGGCCTTCTCAGTGTACCACCATACCTGGAGGGGCCTACCTTGCAAAATATATGTTGATGATGGCTAGATGGCTAGTCCCAGGGATGGGATTCAAATTTTTTAACAACCAATTCTGTGAGCACGGCTTAGTTGGTGAGCATTATGAGCAAAACCAAAGTCATGTTGGATGACCCATTGAATTAAATAAGGAAGTGTGTCTCAAACTCAGTAGCTCTGCTAAATAAGAAAGTGTTCCAGTTTGTGCACAAGAGAAAAAAAACAAGATAAGGCTAGAACAATGGGGAATTGTAATAAAGTGCTGCGATGTCAGAAACCGTGTAACTGCTTTTGCTAGATAAGGAGCTAGTATGAACCTTCGAAATATATGTGTCAATTTGAAAACAGAAAGAATGTGAGCCAAGCCCTCATATGAGGGGGCGGACAGTTAGGGTATAAAAATGCTGCCTAAATTTTGCTCTGTGTTCCTTCAATGCCTGAGGGAACCCGTCTCTGCAGACACGTAAATAAAACCTTGTTTTCCTTGGATCAACGAATCTTTTGGTGGTTTTTTTTCTGCTTCCACCTCACAATTTGGCACTCACCGTGGGCCCCGATGGAATTTCGACTAGAGAAAAGGGACTGGGTAAGTATGGCGCCACCGCCTCCTATTGTAGAGGGGCCCCTCCCTTGTCTCAGTTGGATCCCGGGGTAACTGCACTCAGCTGACGATCCTTGGAAACAAGACAGAGAGAAGCCGGCCTGATGCTCTGGAAGTGTCGTTGATCACCTGAAGTGGGGACGCCCAGACTCCTTTCGTCTCCGGGAGACCAGGGATTATCAGGTGAGTTTGTTGCCTTTCAGGATTGAAGAAGGGATATACTGTCCTTAAACTCTGGGAATCCAGCGACTGCTGGAGGACAGTGTAAATCCCTGAGTTGGGAATCTCTGGGAGATTGTTGGCGGGCAGCATGGAGAATGGGAAAGGGACAAAGCAAGTGTGAGACGTTCCAAAAGGGAACGGGTATTGAGATAGAAAAGACCCCAAGAAGGCTGATTCCGACTGACTCCCCATTGGGTCAACTACTACAACAATGGTCGTTGCCCCATCTGAGGACTTACACTCGGAGTCTAGAGAAAAAGAAAATGATCTACCTATGCCAATATAGGTGGCCGAAGTATCCCCTAGTAGACCCTGAGTTTCCTTAACACTGGGATCCCGAAGAGAATACCAGCACGTACTGGATAACTCAGTTGAAAGAGTATATAGTGAAACACCGGATGAAGGAGCAAATACCCTATGTGGAGGTATGGTATCATGTTCACTTTGAAGGTCCAGTTCCACCAGAAACAGAAGTAGGACAGTTTGTCAGCAAGGTGGAGGAAAGCAAAACTGAGGACTGGATGGGGAGTCCACTGGCATCGGCTCCGGCAGTCCTGGCACCACCGCCCCTGCCGGCTCCAGTTGCCCAGGCTCCACCTCCACCTGCATATCCAGGACTCAGAAGGGAACTGGCTCAATTAAACAAGGACCTAGAGAATTTGCCTCTAGGAGGAAGGTCGGTCAATCCCGTGTCGGCCTTCCCAGTCAGAGAAGTCCCAAATGGCATGAATGCACAGGGGAATCCAGTCACCGTTTTCGTGGCTGTCCCCATAAAATCTGCCGAGTTACGGGATCTGAAAAAGACCCTTCCAAAACTCCATGAGAATGCTCATGAAGTGGCGGAACAGTTGGAATTATTTCTGGGGCCCAATGAATACACATACCAAGAACTGATGTATATTCTTGGACACCTTTTCACCCCCGAAGAGAGGAACCTCATTAGGAGGGCAGCAATAGCTGCCTGAGATAGGAGACATGCAGGGCAACAGGGAGCAGTGGCTGCAGACACAAAGTTCCCCATAGCCGATCCAAATTGGAACATCAATAATAACGCTCATAGGGAGCACATGAGAGATATGAAACGCATGATTATTGAAGGAATTAAATTGGCCATCCCTCAAGGGAAAAACTTGACCAAAGCATTTGAAATAACACAAGGAAAGGATGAGTCCCCGGGGGATTTCTGTGCTCGGCTCCGTGAAGGGTTAACCAATTACTCCGGAGTGGAGCCAGAAACCCCTGCCTTCGAAACTCTCCTGAAGATGCAATTCATCACCAAAGCATGGCCAGACATCCAGAAAAAGATCCAGAAGACAGAGGGATGGACTGATTTGGGCATGACAGATGAGCAGCCCAACAAGTTTTTGTGAACCAAGACTCAGTTAAAACCAAACAGAAGTCTCAGATGATGGTAGCTGCTGTGCAAACAGCAGCCAAGAATGAAGTTTGGAAAAACAGGGAGACCCAGATGTCAGATCCAAGGCCAAGGTGGAGAGATGAAAGATCTCCCAGCAGGGAGTGGAGACCCCCGGTTAGGCGAGAAGGTTCAGGGGACAATCAAGGCGGACGATTCCAACAGCCGTCTCAGAGTAGAACTTGCTTCAGATGCAGGAAAGAGGGACATTTTGCGCGCAAATGTCCCAAAACCCCAGAGGAACGAAGCTATGCCCTATACGATTAGGGAGGTTCCGGGTCCCCAAAAGGGACCCGTGGGGAGCCATTGGTAAATGTTAGTGGGTCCTGACCATCAGGAATGGCTGTTCCTGATCGACACTGGCGCAAGCCGGACATCTGTATGCGATCCGGTAGAGGGAGCATGCAGGTCAAAGCAGACTTTAAAGGTGGTTGGGGTGAGTGGGAAATCCCAAGAGGTCAAGATTTTGGAAGAGGTGAGATTGGAATTGAATGATGTGGTTACTGAAACCGAAATATTGTATATTCCGGATTCAGGGGTGAACTTACTAGGAAGAGACTTGTTGGATGTTTTTGGAATAGAATTGTGGGATAGAAGGAAGGAAGTTCGCATGTGTATGTTAACAATGGAAGATGAGGAGAAGATATCATCAGATGTGTGGACAGGACGTGAAAGGGTTAGTAGGAAAAAAAAAAGGTGAAATATTTGGGACATTACATTCAGCAGGGGGTTAGGTCCTTGGATCCTGAAAGGGTGAAGGGGATCATGAGCTTGGCTCCTCCCAGGAACAAGACAGAGGTGCGGAAAGCGTTGGGATTATTGGGGTATTGTAGAATCTGGGTAGACCAATTCACAGTGTTGGCACAGTTTTTGCATAGAAAGTTGCCTGGAAAGGGAGAGCACATAGAATGGGAGGAGGGAGATAGTGAAAGGTAGGAAGAGCTGAAGAAGGCTTTGTCAACCACTCCGGTTTTAGCCTTGCCAAACCTGAAATTACCGTTTCATTTGTATGTGGCGGTGGCTCAGGGAACAGCAGTTGGAGTCCTTGCCCAAAAGAGGGGGGGGCAGTACCAGCCGGTAGCCTTCCTAAGCAAGGGTTTGGAGCCGGTTGTGAAAGGATGGCCAGTTTGTGTTCAGGCTGTGGCAGCAACAGCGATGTTGGTGGTGGAGAGCAAAAAGTTAACCTTTGGGAGAGTTTTGGTGGTGCATTCACCTCATCAGGTCAACTCAGTGTTGAGCCAGCTGGCTACCACTTGGATGACTGAAGGGAGGATATTGAAGTATGAAACCATTTTGAGAACCAGTCCTGATGTGGTAATAGGGACAGACAAGAATCTAAATCCAGCAGAATTCTTGGAGGGGAGAAGGCAGGCGTGGGAACCGGAAGATCATGATTGTCTATTGCAAGTGGATCTCATGACGATGGTTAGAGAGGACTTGGAAGAGACTCCATAGGAGAAGGGAGAGAGGTGGTTTATAGATGGATCTAGCAGGGTGGAAAATGGAAAGCGAAAATCTGGGTTTGCAATAGTAAATGGGGAAGGTGAGGTAATAGAGAAAGGGTCACTCCCAGCTGCTTGGTCAGCCCAGAAATGTGAATTGCTTGCCCTGACCAGAGCCTTGGAATTGGCTGAGGGGATGGAAGTAACGATTTGGACTGATTCCAAGTATGCATGGGGGGTGGTGCACACGTTTGGGAAAATCTGGAAAGAAAGAGGGTATATCAAGGCGGATGGGAAGCAAATAGAGCAAGTGCAGTTAGTAGAACAAGCCTTAGAGGCATTGCAACTCCCCAGCCAAGTATCAATTGTCCATGTGAGCACACATCAGAAGGGGAACACTCCGGAGGTTGTGGGAAACCGATGGGTGGACAAATGGGCGAAGGAAGCTGTAGGGGAGATAGAGTTGGTAATGGTATCTATACCAATACTGGAAAAGGAGGACGAGAGGGAGGAATGGGAGCCAGAGAAAAAGGAAAAGTTGGAGTTGGAGAAAGAGGGATGTGTCAAAACCCCAGAAGGATGGAAGACGTCAGAGGGAGTCAAGGTGGGTGTCACCCATTGTCATGAGGGGAATATTGGAGAAAGTTCATGAAGGAGGACATTGGGGAACGGAGGCCTTGGTCATGTCCGTTAAACCTCACTATTAGAGTCTGAGGATGTGGACAGTAGCTCAGAGCATCTGCTGGAAATGTTTGATTTGTTTGAAAGTAAATAAGAAAGTGGCACTCAAGAAAGAGATGGGAGGGTGACCCCTAGTGGGTTGGCCTTTTCAGAGAGCGCAAATTGATTTCACTGAGTTGCCAGAAAAGGGGGGTTGGAAAGAATCTTCCCTTAGCTCTGCTCAGGATCAGAACTTGTCCAAGGAAAGACACAGGGGTTTCTCCTTTTGAAATGCTGATGGGGAGAGCCTATTTGGCCAAACTAGGCAATCCCATACCAGAGTTCAGGGACTTGTTCCTTCGGAAATATTTGCTGGCACTATCTCGGTCTTTGCTTTCTCTTCACAAACAGGGACTGTTGGTGCAACGACCACCTTTGGCTGGTAGCCAACACCCACACGAGGCTGGAGACTGGGTCCTGATAAAGACTTGGAGAAGTGAAAAACTGCAACCTAGCTGGGAAGGTCCGTACCAGGCGCTACTGACGACTGAATCTGCAGTCCGTACTTGGGAAGGAGGCTGGACACATTACAGCAGAGTCAAGAAAGCACCAGAACCTGAGAAACCTTGAAGGCAATCCCAGTGGACGGTCAGCCGCTAAAGGTAACTTTGAAGAAATAGCCAGCAGAAACCACCATGGAGATGTCGGCTGAACTCTGGAGAGGACTATTTGTTGCAACTATATTTACATTAATACATCAAAGAAGTTCACAATATGTTGGACCTGCGGGTGACTTGGGAACAGACTTGTGGGATGACAATGTATTCATAAAGGATCTCAAGAAGGTCTCACATTCCTTGAACATCACCAATTGCTGGTTATGCATGCACATGTCAGGAAGAACAGGTGAACTGGAGTGGCACATGTACAATCGGATATGTGATATAAACTTGATGGCCTTTCCCAAGGCCGGATACATCATAAAAGAGACTCAGAATCTGGCCTTACTTGGAGATTCTGGACCCAAATCTCCCGTGGTATAATAACACCATTGGGAGTAGCCATGAACTACCGAGATATACATAATCTAAATAACTTCACGGTAACAATGTTCAATGTTACAATAAAGAATATTAAAATGATCAACACCAAACTTTCTGAAGTAAGACAGATTGCTCTACAAAATAGGTATGCTTTAGACATTGTATTAGCTACAAAAGGGGTGTGTGTGTGCTCTGATTCATTCACATTGCTGTGTATACATCCATGATTTCCAACCCAATATTACAAAGACAGTAAAAGTAATGGAAGAACGTATTCGCTCTAATCCATTATCACAAAGAGGTGACTCCTCATTGCCAGACCTGTGGGGAGCACTATGGTCTTGGCTTCCCAGTTCCACTTGGTTTAGATCTACCAAAATGGGAATTATGATATGCTGTGTATTGTTGTGTTGTTGTGTTCAGTGTCTCCCTGGTGCAATATCAACGTGTGGGAAGATAGGGAAATCCTTGGGTTCAAGATTTGAGAAGAAGCAGGAAGCAGAATCTCTAATGATGTAGCAGAGAGAAATCACTCTGAAAAAAGCAGAGGGTCTGCTATTTGAGTTTGAGACAAGAGTGGAAAAAGAAAAAAGGGGGATTGTGAGCAGAACCGAAGTCATGTTGGATGACCCATTGAATTGAATAAGGAAGTGTGTCTCAAACTCAGTAGCTCTGCTAAATAAGAAAGTGTTCCAGTTTGTGCACAAGAGAAAAAAACAAGATAAGGGTAGAACAATGGGGAATTGTAATAAAGTGCTGCAATGTCAGAAACCATATAACTGCTTTTGCTAGATAGGGAGCTAGTATGAACCTTCGAAATATATGTGTCAATTTGAAAACAGAAAGAATGTGAGCCAAGCCCTCGTACGAGGGGGCGGACAGTTAGGGTATAAAAATGCTGCCTGAATTTTGCTCTGGGTTCCTTCAATGCCTGGGGGAACCTGTCTCTGCAGACACGTGAATAAAACCTTGTTTTCCTTGGATCAACAAATCTTTTGGTGGTTTTTTTATCTGCTTCCACCTCACAGCATGGCTTGGTGATCATAACATTGGTTGGGCATGGCCAACTCAATATCACTCACATCGAGGCACACATCTTCTTGCCTAGCCTCTCATGACTGTGGGGATGTTGCAACAGTTGTAAGCGTGAAAAATGGTCATAAGTCACTTTTTTCAGTGCCATTGTAACTTTGAATGGTCACTTCACACAAGCAAAGTACCAGCAAGGGAGGGGGGGGGGGGAAATTCCAGAGAAGTTCCTGATAGGAAGTCTAGTCCTGCCAAGAATGTAATAAGGGTTAATGGAGAGACAGTTTCTGTAAGCAACACCAGAATGTTTCCTTCCTGCCTTCCTTACAGGATTAGGCCAGTATTTAGACCGGTTCTCCGAACTGCTTTAGAATGTTAACTACAGGTTCTAGGGAATAGGTGCAATCTGGTAAAATCCCACCCCTGGCTATTCCCTTCAATCCTTGAGAGTCAATATTGACCATTTTGGAAAAGCCTGAACCACGCAGTGCAAAATTTTATACAATATAGTGTTTCAGAAACATAGAGAATTAATATCTGTCAATTTAAACATTAAAATGAAATTTTCCAATGGAAAGGTAAAAAGTTGCTATACATAGTGACTTAGTGGTTACATATGCTGTGTCTATTTTCTTAACTTATCCTAAAGAGAAACCCACAAATTGATCTTAAGGCTGATTTGTACTGCATACAGTACAGATAGTCATAGAATTATGACCATAATTGAGCCCAAAATTTATGCTGCTAAACACTTGTTTAGAGAGTTTTGGCCCATTTTTTGACTTTTCTTGCCACAGTTAATCATTGCATTTGTTAAATTAGTCACATGGTTGTTAATATGGATTCTCTATTGCCTTTGCTTGTCAGAAGGTAGCAGAAGCTAATCACATGACCTCAGGACACTGCAACCGTCATAAATATGAACCAGTTGCCAAGCATTTGAATTTTGATCATGAGACCATGGAGCTACTACATGTGAAAAATGGTCATAAGTCATTTTTTTCAGTGCCATTTTAACTTTGAATAGCCACTAAATGAACTGTTGTAACTCGAGGACTACTTGTATTTGGTTAGAGTAATTAGTTAGCTCAGTACATTGTAGTGTGTAGACTTCAACTCCCGCCAGCCTCATGGGGAATTTTACAGGCTGGCTGGCTAGAGATTTCTAGGAGTTGAAGTCCACGCTTCTTAAAGTAGTTGACAAAGGCCGGCTAGTTTATGGCTCAGCGAATCCTCCAAACTAGGAGTTTCCAACCTTGGCAACTTTAAGACTTGTGGACTTCAACTCCCAGAATTCTTCAGCCAGCTTGGCTGGCTGAGGAATTCTGGGAGTTGAAGTCCACAAGTCTTAATGTTGCCAAGGTTGGAGACCCCTGTGGATCAAACATCAAATCGTTATGGTAATTATGGGGGTCGTAAAAAAAAAAAAAAAAAAAAAGCTTCGCTTTAACTTCTTAGCAACGCGCCATTAAAGTCAACGGCCTCTGCCACACACACAGTCGGCTGCCTTCCCTTGCAATCCGTCTGTCGCGCGGCCTAAACCCTCCCGCTGGGAAAGCCGCCTCCCAGCTGCTCCGTCACTGTACGCAGCAGCAGCAGCAGAGCCTCAGGCGGCGAAAGCCCTCTCGGCTGCCGTGTGCTCCCTTCGCCGCCCGGCTCCTCCTTTCCTCCGGTTCGCCTTTTCCGCCCCTCTCTCTGCAGCCGCGTCTTCGGCACTAGGTGCGAATTATTAGCGGCTGCCGCTTAGCATTTTGGCAGCTGAGGAATTGGGGGGGGGGGGGGGAAAGCGGGCGCCACCCCTCCAATTTGTTTTGGAGGGAACGGAGGGTCTCGCTGTAGAGCCTCTTTTGATTATTTTGAAAGGCAGAGAAATGAAATGAAATGTAAACAACTCTGGACCGCCTCAGAAGCGAGTACCGGAACACCAACAACCGTGTGTAGGCTCTCAAAGGTCGGCCTGGACCTCCGGTGGCCGTGCCTGTGAGGGCTGGGGGGCTGGGGAGGGAGACCTGAATCCCAGCCATAGTTTAAAAAGAATGACTGAAGGGGGGGAAACAAAGGGAGAAACTTTGAAATGATGTATAATGCAAAATGTAATGTGAAAACAAAACCTTGAAAATGCTAGGCATGAATAAAATGTCAAGCCAGATGTATTGTTTACTATGCAGGATGGGCCTGCTGTACTATTTCTCTCTGCTGACATGCCACACAATTAGTGGTTAAACAAAATGGAGACAAATGTATTGGTAATGATCAGATCATGATCTGATGGAGTAACTAAAGAATGAGGGCTGATGGAGTAACCAAGGAATGAGGGCAGTTAAGAAGGTAGTAAACTGGGGGGCTGGATAGTCGATAGAAAAAAACTAAATGTAATTTGCTATCGTTTAAACATAAGCACTTTTCATGTGTTACATCAGCAGTCCCCAATCTTCCTGGTACCTGGTACTAGTTTCATGGAAGACCATTTTTCCTTGGGGTTGAGTGTGGAGCATGGTTTTCCATGCAACCTAGATCCTGTGCATGCGCAGACGAAGCTTTCTCGCTTCTCTGTTCCTAATAAGGCACGAACTGGTACTGGTCTTTGGCCCAGGGTATGATTCAATGGTTTTTATGTAGTCTATCCCTTTTTCATTTATGATATGAAAATGGGAATTGCTCCCAAACTCAAATTTGACCGGAAGATCTTTCAGAATACTCTTACTTTCATTAAAGAGGGAATAATTGAATTATCGTAATTAATCTTGCTCATGGTCAACAGTAATTTCATAGTTAGGCCTGTCATTTTCATGTGTTCCTGTTTCTCCTAGGGTAGCACCGGGAGGCGATGAGCAAGAGTCATTCAGTTTCTCTGTGATCTTGTCAAGCTATCATGGCTTGTGTGGCTTGCCCCAGCACAAGCGAGTTCCCTTTCTTGGCAGACAGGCATGCTCGTCTTTTATTAGCCCAGATCAACAAGCTGAGATGCGGGCACCACTTCTGTGATGTACAGCTCCAGGTTGGTGAAGGAGCATATAAAGTCCACCGTCTCGTTTTGGCTGCAAGTAGCTCTTATTTTGCTGCTTTGTTTGCTGGAGGGATGAAGGAGTCTTCAAAGGATGTTGTGCAGATCCTGGGTGTGGATGCTAATATTTTCCAGATCCTCCTGGAGTTTATTTATACAGGTAGAAGAATTTCTAATTTTTTTCCTTAACATGCTTTGGCTAATGTCTTAGTTACCTGATAACCTGAAAATTGAATGTTTTGATTCAGTTAGTACTTGCTGAGATAAACACTATTTTGCAAATATCCATCTTTTGTCTCAGATTAATTTAAAAAACAGGATGAGTTACAGGTACATAGCATGACATAGACAAATGTCTGTGTTTTTTTCACATAATTTGTGTGTTGCTACTGTCTTTACATGGTCACAACATCTGGAAATAGATTCCATTAAATTCAATGGCATTTTGTCAAAATATGTTTAAGCATGAAGTACAAGTCTGTTTTGCTCTGTTCCTTAACATAATGGTAAAGAACCTATGACAGTTATTGGATACAGAATTTCTTTCCCATACAGCACACTTATTTTCATAAATAGTTAAATGAAGTTTATCTTGACTGGTTTCCACATTTAAATTCAAGGGAGAGACTGCCATATAAAGTCAGTTGTTTGTACATTAAATCAGTATTTCAAGGATAAAGCTTTCTCTCCGAAATAGTTCTCAGAAACATGAGGAAAAGCATTAAGTTTTTCAAATTCATATAGTATGAAGAGATGTTGAAACAGATTTAATCAACAGCTTTTCTGGTAGAAATCTTCACTCTGTGGCTTTGCATTAATAAATGTACTTTTCACATATAAAGGGGTACCTTTGTTCACTGTCTTCATTATTTTAATTGCTATGGAATCTTATCTGTTAGCAGTGTACATCAATATCTTTCAAAAGATGGTCACAATTATGGTTGCTTGCAGACAAGCTATACAGATGGTTCTTGTTACAACCATAATTGGGACCAGAACTTCCATTACTAAGCAGTGCGGTCATTAAATGAGACAGTCCCAATTTTAAAATATTTTTTTGCTGAGGTCATTAAGCCAATCTGGCTTTCTTTGTTGACTTTGTTTGTTGGAAGTCCCCAGGTAAGGTCCTAATTATGTGACCTTGGGACACAGCAACCATCAAATACTTGTTAGTTGCCAAGTATCCAAATTTTAATCACATGATCGTGGGGATGCTGTGATAATCATAAATTCAGGGATTTGTTGTAAGCCACCACCATCATAATTTTGAACATTAGTTTCATAATTTGAAACTAAGGGTCATAAATTGAGGATTACTTGTATACTTAACATTGTTGGTAAGATTTAATGCCAGCTAAAAATCTTTCTTCCCTTTTCAGGTATTGTCAGCATTAATGAGAATAATGTCCAGGAGTTGATTGTGGCAGCAGACATGTTTCAGCTGTCAGAGGTGGTGGATCTTTGTTGTGAATTTCTAAAGGGACAGATTGATCCTATGAACTGCATTGGACTCTTCCAGTTTGCTGAGCAAATTGCCTGTCATGACCTGCTAGAATTCTCAGAGAATTACATCCATGTCCACTTCCTGGAGGTTCACAATGGAGATGAATTCTTGGCATTGACAAAAGACCAGCTAATTAAGATATTGCGAAGTGAAGACCTAAGCATCGAAGATGAGTACCAGGTTTTTATGGCTGCCATGCAATGGATTTTGAAAGACTCAGGGAAAAGAAAAAAACACGTTGTGGAAATATTGGATGCAGTGAGATTTCCTTTATTAACCCCACAAAGACTTTTGAAGTACATAGAAGGTAACTTCTTGAGATCCATTTTGGTGTAGAGGTTAAGGTTCTGGATTAGAAATCAGAAGATTGTCAGTTCTAGTCCTCCCTTAGGCACAAAAGCTAGCTGGGTGACTCTGGGCCAGTCGTTCACTCTCAGCTCAACCCATCTCACAGGTTGTTGCTATGGGGAAAATACTTGAGATGCATAAAATCAAGGCAGGGCATATATGGAACAGTGTCCTCGGAATTAATCAGGTTTTCAAAGGGGACCATCTGCAATATAAGGACCAAAAGATATTAAGAAATTAACATTTAACCAGTGACTTAAAAAACTACATCAAAACACATTTTACTATACAGATAATCCTCAACTTACGACCACAACTGAGCCCAAAATTTATGTTAGCTAAGTGAGACATTTGTTAAGTGAGTTTTGCCCCATTTTACAAGCTTGCTTGCCACAGTTGTTAAGTGAATCACTGCAGCTGTTACAAAAGTGAATCTGACTTCTCCATTGTCTTTCCTTGCTGTTACAAAAGGTGATCACATGACCCCGGGACATTGCAACCGTCATAAGTATGAGTTGCCAAGCATCTGAATTTTGATCACGTAACCATGGGAATGCTGCAATGGTTGTAAGTGCGAAAAATGGTCATGTCACTTTTTTTCAATCCTGTTGTAACTTTGAAGTCATTAAGTGAACTGTTGTTGAATCGAGGACTACCTGTGGTTGATATTGTCAGCCCTGTGAGATAGTTCAGAGAAGAAGCACAGCTACAAGTACTAGCTCTGATTTTATTGTAAGGTTACATTAACAAACCTTGCAAGTTTGTAAATTTCTTTCTCGCCCTCACCTGTAGCTCTTCCCTTTGTCTCTCAAGGTCATTTCCATATAACATTATAGACAGCTTTTTTGGCCATTTGCAGTGTCCTTAAATCACGTGACCGTATTCTACTGACAGTTTTCTGCAAAACTGAACCATAACCAACTACAGGTAGTCCTCGACTTACGACCACAATTGAGCCCAAAATTTATGTTGCTAAGCAAAAAAATTGTTAAGTGAATTTTGCACCATTTTACAACCTTTCTTGCCACTTTTTAGAGTGAATTACTGCAGACATGAAGTGAGTCTGGCTTCCCCATTGATTTTGCTGGCCCCGGAACACTGCAACCATCATAAATATGAACCAATTGTCAAACATCCAAATGTAAATCACATGGCCATGGGGATGCTGCAACAGTCATAAGTGTGAAAAATGGTCTTAAACCACTTTTTTCAGTGCTGTTGTAACATTGGACAGTCACTAAATGAGCTGTTGTAAGTTGAGGACCACCTGTATGGGTTTGCTTAACAATTGCAACATTTGTACTTGTGGATGCAATGTTTGCAGTGATGCAAAAAAAAATGTAAAATTGGGTCAGTCACATGACCAACCCTTTCATAAACATTACAACTTACAGCCATAATTGGCAGGTTTCATTACAGTCATAACTCAAGGATTACCTGCATTTTACTTATTATTTTCTTTCTTTCTCAGGGATTTCAGATTTCAGCCTTCGAGTAGCCCTGCACACTCTGTTAAAAGAATATTGTGAAATTGGTCAGTTTCCCAAAGAAAATAAGATGAGCAGTTTTCTCCAGGCAACTAAGACACGTCCACGAAGAAAAGCTAGGAAGTACATTTATGCAATAGGTGGGGATTCTTCTTAGCTTTTAAATATTTGGAAACCCCTGACTAGTCAAGAAATGCCTATGAAACAGCTGATTGTTTATCCTGTTCCCACGTCTTCTGTAGGTGGTTATACTCGGTTTCAGGGAGGTCGTTGGAGTGATAGCAGAGCTCTCAGCTGCGTGGAGCGTTTTGACACTTTCAGTCAGTATTGGACTACTGTGTCTTCCTTACACCAGGCTCGCAGTGGCCTGGGTGTTACAGTAGTTGGAGGAATGGTCTACGCTATTGGAGGTAATTAAAGAATATTGAGAAAACTATTGTTTTGATTGCTCATTTGATAGCTGTTAGCCCTGTAAGTCCAGACGAAAAGTCCTAGTTCCATCTGCATTGTAATTGTGCATTAAAAGAATCTTATAAGTCTGAACCTATTACTCTCCTTCTTTCCTTTTACCCTTTAGAAAACTAGGGGGAGTTTCTTCTGAAACATACCCCAAGTCATCTCACCTTCTGTGAGCTGAGACATCTTATACATTCTGGTTGTGCAGCTCTCCCTCCTATCTCCCAAGTTCATTCCCACATACCATGACAATAATTTTTGCTTATTACCTTTATTGTTAAGAATACAACGTGTACAATGAGATTGGCTGAGCCACCCTTCATGCAACCCCCTCCCCCAACACAACTCACAGTGAGGATCGAAGTCCCTAACCCAGTCCCAATCTTATTACACTATGTGACCTTGTGGCACAACATGCTGGCCCCGCAAGTCTATCATACTATGAAGTTATTTTCCGTTCAGAAGTCTGACAACCCCATGGGTAGAAACAGTTCTTCAGTCTGTTGGTGTGGCTGGCTATGCTTCTACATCTCCTACCCCATGGTAGGAGAATGAAGAAATGCTGACTGGGATGTGAGTGATCCCTGAGAATTTTCCTCGCTCTTCTAAGGCAGCAAGCCCTAGTCATCTAGTGCAGTGGTTGCCAACCGGTGGGCCATGGCCCACTGGTAGGCCTTGAGAAAATTTTGTGCCCGCAGAGAAATCTCATCCCCAGAGCACCCCCACAAAGCAATTAATCCAGGCTACGCAGAAACACAAGGCTGCACCACCCACATGGCCGCGGGAACCCTCCCCGCTCACTCACTCCTTACCTTGCTTGCTAAATTGCTATTTTTCCTTTTTCCGACCATCATCTATTCTGCTCTGCCGGGAGATTTAGATTAGCTAGGAAGCAGGAAATGGTTGGATTTCTTGCTTTCTAGCTGGTCTTTAGATCTTGGGTTCTGCTTTTAAGCACAGCCGAACCTCCCTGAGGACTGAAGGTTCTGTTATTCAATGCAGACTCACAGCAAGCAAATTTGCCTGATTTGGGGTAAAAGTTGCTCTTTTTTTATAAAAAAATCAATATTTATATAAATATAATATTTACATTCAAGCCATGTCCAGCCAGTCACATGACCATCAAACCACACCCACAAATTAGGCCATGCCCACAGAACTGGTTAGAGATCCCTGGGATTTAAAATTATGAGTTTGGTGGTCCCTGAGGTCCAAAAGGTTGGCAGCCCCTGATCTAGTGTTTTGTGCAGTGCTCACCACCCTCTATGATGTCTTTCTATCTGTGGCTGTCAAGCCAGCATACCACACCATAATGCAGTATGTGAGTATGCTTTCTATTGTGGACTGGTAAAAAGAGGTCATCAGTCATTGTTCCACTTTATTCTTCTATTCTTCTCTGTTGGACCTTCCTGGCCACCTCGGTTGTATTGATTTTCTAGGTAAGATCTTCGCTGAGGTAGACTCCCAGGAATTTAAAGGAGGAAACTCTCTCCACACAACCCCCTTTGATGTAAAGTGGGGCAGGTTCCTCTTTCTTCTTCCAGAAGTCTAACACCATCTAATTTAATCATTTAAAGGCAAGAACATATCTTTTAAATTGACATACTGTACATCATTCCAGGAGTTATACAATGACATCCAGAGTTTACCACACACACAATAAATCATACAATAGGTGTGGGTGACCTTTTAATTGGCGGATACTATGCTTACCATTTTTAGGACATTTTATTGATGTGATTATGTAAAATAGACAAAATTGCCTTATGCATATGGACTGCTGCTCTCACAATTTCCGAATAGAGAAGTTCTTTGAATTCTACACAACCCTGGTTTTCTTCCTGCCATGATTGTTTCTGTGTATTTTTCTTCCTTCCAAATGTAACCTGTTTTTTCCAGTTCTTTTAAATGTTATTTAGATACAATTATTATCAGTATATTAATAATTATTAATTATATTATTACAATAAAATTCCTACTGTGATTGCTTATATGTACTTTTTCTTCCTTCCAGAAACATTTGCTTTTTCCAGTTCTTGTAAACATTATTCAGAGATAATAATTATTGCTAATATAATGTATATTTATTCAGGAAAAGTGTACTTAGGAAATAACATTCTCCCCGGGATGATCAGAGCCACAATTCCTTGTCATCTTTAGTAAAGATTTATGCCGTTCAGTTTAGAGATTGTATAATGTGGTGTGGTCATCTAGAAACTTGAACTTGTAATCTGCATTAAGTGATTCAGATTATGAATTGAGCCAATACTCTGCCACAGTACAATAATTATGTTTATAAGCTATTGTAACATTTCTTTCTTTATGTTCTTATCTCTTTCCCAAGGTGAAAAAGACTCTATGATTTTTGACTGTACTGAACGCTATGATCCTATTACAAAGCAATGGGCAGCTGTAGCTTCGATGAACCGTCCTCGCTGTGGCCTTGGAGTATGCACCTCTTACGGAACTATCTATGCTTTGGGCAAGTCTTTTGACTACTGTATCTATAACTGTTTAAGTTATGAATAATATTGTATTTGGGTCATTTACTACTACATAGCATGGCAGCTTTTGAGTACGCAATGATAAAGTTGTCTTCAAATCATGTGAGACATCTGGTGACACCTTAATAAATATCGTTTCTGGTAGCCAAACACAAATGTTTTCCTCAGAGATTCCAAAGGTGTAGAGTGCTGCTAAAACAGCTTCACCAGCTTGCATACTGCATTGTATCTTTTGTAAGATAATATACAGGATATTTAAATGTAATTATTGCTGTATGGTACATAATTTATTATATTTTGTTTTAAAGCCAAAGCCATATAATATAAGGACCTATGCCACTAAAATAGCGTACATTTGTAAAAATGTTATGAGAAATGTTTGGGTATTGGAGCTATAATCTACATTACTTTTATATTGATCATATAACTGATTGTTTCAAGGACGTGACAATCTGTTTACTATGTGATGTTCTTTACCTGTATACCTGCCTTGATTTTCAGGAGGTTGGGTTGGAGCAGAGATTGGAACCACTGTTGAACGTTTTGATCCTGAAGAGAATACTTGGGAAATTGTGGGCAGCATGGCTGTGCCACGTTATAATTTTGGTTGTTGTGAAATACGAGGTGAGGGATTTTGAATGTTGGGACCATTTTACTTAGTGTTAATTATATAATAGGCAGCAATCAGTCTGCAATCGTTATGGTTAATAACTATATTCAACATGGCAGTCCTAATAGCTGCAAGTGCTTTTACTGTGATAAGCATCAAAACTTCCAGTTTAAATATTGTAGGAGAAGAGCTACATGAGTCTATAGTAGCTAAAAATCAAGCAGAATCCAGTAACACCTTTATAGATTAATAGGTTTTATTTAAAAAATCACCAGCTGTAGCTCATGAAACCTTATGCCTTTTAATAAAATGGATTAGTCTGAAAATGTGCTAATTTCTTAAACTGCTCCTAATATCTTAAACTTCAGCTGAAATTCTATATATATTTGTTCGGAATAGTAGCAGATGACTCAGCTGGCCTGAATTCTCAATAAACGTGCGTATAAGGTTTCTCAGTTCATATGTGTCAGGAAAATTTGATATCCTCATAAGATTCTCTGTCCTGTTTTGAAAAATAAAATTCAAATACACTATTTAAAATAAAAAATGGTTTAAAACAGCCCTTATTTTGCAGAAATGAATTAATTACAACCTGTAATTTATTAAAGAGCAATCCCGATAATGAAAGCTATTGCTTTCCTTCTATAGATGGGATTGCAGTCAACTTTGCATGATGGCTTCTTGGTCAACAACTGTATTCAAATGGCAGTGCTCTGATAGGAAATTGTTATATTCATAGGTTTAATTTACGTTGTGGGAGGCATTGGCTATGAAGAAATAGAACTGTGTTCTGTGGAAGTTTACGACCCCCTATCTAAGCGCTGGTCTACCCTTCCTGAAATGGGCACCAGAAGGGCATATCTAGGAGTGGCTACTTTGAATGACTGTATCTATGCTGTTGGAGGATGGAATGAAACTCAAGGTGCTCTTTCAACTGTTGAGAAATACTCATTTGAAGAGGTAGGATTTAGTTTTCATATCAAACTATTTGTGCTGCCTTTTAGAATTTTTCCCTTTTTTTTAAACACTCAGTATTGTCTCTGTTTGTTCTTCAGAATGGCACAAGCAGTTTGTGCTTCTAACTCTGTGTTATATTGCTGAAGGAATGTCTTTCTGGGACAAATATAAAACTAAACTGAGCAAAGTTCAAAGATCATGTGGTGTTCAAAGTCAGTTTGCCAGGCCAGGAGGAACTTCCAATCAGAGTGAGCAGATTTTCAAGGCACATTGGCAAAATCTGAGAAATTTCCCTTCTTCTGCCTAAAGAATCAAAAAGAATTTTGCTCTTGAATCCATTTCATTACACAAATGCTAATATTTTCTGTTCTGCTCTGCATTTTTTCTGGGTTTGTTTGAATAAATACTGTCTTTGTCTTTGATTGCTAATATATAGCAGTACTTTACCCTGCCAGTGCATGAAAGACTATTATAATTGTTCTTATGTCTGTAGATTTGCTCCAGAAGAAAAATATAGTATACTACAAAGATAATTATTTTTGTTGTTTTATTATCAGGAAAAATGGACGGAAGTTGCTTCAATGAAAGTCCCAAGAGCTGGAGTATGTGTCATAGCTGTGAATGGCTTCCTTTATGCCACAGGAGGCAGGACTGCCAACTATGAGGCAGCTGCTCCTGTAACTTCAGATACTGTGGAAGTGTATAATCCACATATGGATACTTGGACTGAAACTGCTAACATGATCACCAGCCGCTGTGAAGGAGGTGTAGCAGTCCTTTGAAGAATGCCATGCTTTAAAAAAACAACAGCAAAAATTGAAGTGTGAATTTAAATGCTGTAGAGAAATGGGAGATTTTAGCTTTTAAGAAAGTGTGTGCAGTTAGAAGAGGAATTGATTTTTAAAGCATATCCAGAAGTTTACAACAATTGTTACTGAAACCATTTAAATCTTTATGCTTGTCTGTGGAACAGTTTTTAAACAATTTTGACAATAAGCAACTTACAGATTTTTAACATTTGCCATTGAGATTTGGAAAGTTTCTGTGGTAATTTTAGAAACCTTGTTTGAAGCAGAGAAAGTTAAAATTGACAAATCCATTTCAATATTTAATAGATATTATAATTTTTTGAAAATCCGTTATTTCTTTTAGACTTGTTAAAGGGCTGTCATTTTGGGGCAATATGGGATTGACTAATTTGACTCAGTGATCTAATTCAATTGTTAAATTAATTCTTCCCATAAGATTTTGCAGTTTACAGTAACATTTATTTGCATTTCTTAAGTTGCTGAACCACATGACTCTGGGTAATTCACCTTAGATTTATTTGTACATCAGATGACAGGAAGGAAGGAAGGAAGGAAGGAAGGAAGGAAGGAAGGAAGGAAGG
>BLBF01000020.1:46438666-46513917 GCA_015471245.1 Laticauda colubrina
GAAGGAAGGAAGGAAGGAAGGAAGGAAGGAAGGAAGGAAGGAAGGAAAGAAGTGGCCATCCCAGCCAAGAATAGTGAAACCTCTCACTCGGGGAAATAATTTTCTGGTCTAGCACAATGTGGGGAAAAAGAACAAGGTCTTCATTAAAAGAAGAGGTTTGAGACGGTTCCAAAGGACAAGGACCGAGAATCCAAGCATCCTGGGTTATGTCATCATTTAATGATTGAGATTTGAAACATACCTATTTAAACTTGCTGAATATGCAGAAATAATGGAAAAGAGTCAGCCCCTCAAACAAGTAGGCCTTATGTCATTTAGTGTTTTATAAATGGTAACCAAGATCTTGAATTGCAACCCAAAGCCTCCTGGTAACAAGTGCAGTTCATTTTAAAAAAAGCATCTCATGTATTATGGTATGCCCATAAGTGCTTTTTCCTGCAAGTCCGGACCAGCTGGGCTTTCTAAGTGGTCTTAAGGGACAGCCCATATAAAGCACATTGCAATGGTCCATACATGGGAAACCAAGATATGAGTGACTCAGAACAGCCTCTGGGTGCAGTAGGTGCTGAAAATGAATCTGTGAGGGTCTTTCTGGCTATAGCTGCTATTTAATTTTTGTCTGGGGAAATGCAATCCCCATGGAAAGTCACTGGTTCCATAAGGTATATACATCCACAGCCATTTGGTCTTATTGGAATCTAACTGAGCTTAAGTCTTGCTTTCCACCATATCCCCACAGACTCCAGAGACTGGGATAAGACCTGACATCCCTTGGTCAACTAGGTTAAGATATGTAACTATTATCATCAGTATACTGATTATTATCAGTATACTGATAATACTTGGCCCTATGTCAACAGATGACCTTATACCTGGTGGCCTCATGTAGATGTTAAATAAGAGGGATGAGACCACTAAGTCCTCTACACTACAGGTCAGGGATTTCGGATTTCATTTCTCCAAGCCCACCAACTGAAATTAGCTATGCAGGAATGTGGAGAGCCATCATAAATTCATGCTCCCAATCCTCAGTTGTTCCAAATGGATGCCGTAATTGATATTATTGAAAACCACAGATCAAGGAAAGTCAGGATGGTTGCACCATTCCTATCCCAACTCTGCTGGTGTAATGACTTACGGGAATGACCTTAAGAGATTGGGCCCAAAGATGTTACCTAAGAAACAGATTAAAGCAGGCATAGTCTGCAGCTGGATGGTGAGGAGAGGGGCAAGAGGCTCAGAAGAGATCCGAATTTCTCAGGGTATGATTATCTGGCAGCAACATTGTTGCAAGACAAGCAACAAGTGGATGAACAAATGACCTAAAAAAACTAATAAAACTAATGCAATAGCTAGGGCAGTGTTTGTCCCAACTTGTGGCAGCACAACAGATGGAAGCTCAGTCAAAATTCAGAGGGAGACAGGATCAATTAAAAACTCTTTCAGCCATATTTAAAATGCTACATATATATTTCATATCAGCAAGACAATTGGACTGATCTCATATAGTACCTCTTGCTGAATTTGCTTAAAACGTAGCACGCTCCTTTTCTTCCAGAGGTGCTTTTTCAAGAGGCAACTGGACTTTTTGATTTTTTTTTGAAGATGTTTTGTTTCTCATCCAAGAAGTTTCTTCAGAGAAGCGTCTTCAAAGAAAAATCAGAAAGTCCAGTTGCCTCTTGAAAAAGCACCTTTGGGACAACCATGACCTGGATGACTGAGAATCTCCATAGACACACTCCTTTATCGCTATGTCCCTGTCCCAAGCAATTTAGGGATTCCATCCATAGGTTTTGCCAACAACCAGGCAAGAAAGTGCTATTCCTCATGCAGCAGATTTCCTAGAGTCAAGCAGGCCAAAGTCTCTTAAAGAAACAATTAGATGTAGCAAAGATTGTGTACAAAAAAACAGGGAGCTAAAATTGCAAAAGGTTTTGGTGTGGCTCCACAAGACCTTCCTAGCAACTAAACTCAAAATTGGTCTTTTCCCAGTAACTAAGCAAATCAACCTAGAGGGTTTCCATTTACAATTGCCATCATCAATGATAGTTGACTGTGTATATTGGTCTTGGCTAGTAAAAGAGGCACGCCCTTATACTCTACATTCAAAGACAGCACCATCCATACACCCACTGTAAATAGGAAGAGCGTGAGGTGGAAACTGCTAGACTCTGGACACAAAGGAAGCAAGATGAATACTTGATATACCAGAAAACTTACCCAGAGTTAGATAGGTCATGGGAGGCAGCAATGGATGTGCACTGCTTTCATGACCAAAACCCTAACAAAGACTATGCTTAACAGTTACAAATGTTGCAGGAGTTTGGTATTGACCAAAATGAACAGGAAGAATTCTGGAGAACGGAGGGTGCCTCAGGGATAGCAAGAAAATAAGTAAAGGGCATGGAAAATGAGCAGTTTCTTCCACATTAGACATACAGAACGTAGTGGGGACGGGAGAGCAACAGATCCTCAAGCAACAGCTCTCACTTTTTAAGACATAGCTAATTTATTAGTTGCCTTCTGTGATCTGGGAAAGTTACTAGCAGAAGAGCTCGAGTGATACAGCTACACTTGATTCTCACAGCTGACAAATAACTTTCCCTGTGAATTTGGGAGGGAAAAAGGTGATGTAGTGTGGTTTGTGGGAATGACCTTGGGAGATTGGTCATAATCCACAATTATAATTGGTGTGGCAAGAGAATGACTCTCACCAATTTTTTTGGGTATAAACAGGAGAATTGTACTTTCAGACTTCCAAGGTTCTATCAATTGTAACCTTCGTCTACTTGGTAAGGCTTATAGGTAGAGATCATCAAGAGATGGGTCTCCTAACCTGACACATTTGGGGTCTATACATTCTGATCTCAACACACCCCTCCTTTAGCTTATCAAATACTATTACTGCCAGAACACCTTCCCACATTTCACCTGGCACCCTCTCTAATCCTGGCCTGCTCCCACAAGTTATACAATAAAGGGGGGGGAATATTTTAACCTCCTGGCTTAGTAGCATTATGGTGTGCCCTTTGGGAGGTAAATCAACCTCCTAGGAGATAAGCAAAATCAAACTTTATTTTGAGAAATACAACTCAAAAGATACAGGAAGTTCTATTTTTAAGAAAACATGTTAACATTCTCAGCAGACTACAAGATGGTGCTGGCCAGCTATAACAAGTTATCTCAAAAAGATATCTGAAAAATAGATAATTTCTAGCCAAAAATTACACAAATGCTTCATAGAAATAGGAATATAATTTCTAATAGAAATTAAAATAATGCAATGTCTTACTAGAGTGGTTATCTATTCCTTAGAAAGATACGCTGAATCCAGAAGCAAAGTCCTCTCTCTGCCTTTGTGATCTTGGCACTCCTTCAGCTTGTGTTAATTCTGCCATGTATCAGAGTTGTTGGGAAGATGGTACAGTCCATTTGTATTTCTGTCTCAGGTGCCAAAATTCTTTGCTCTGTATCTTTCCCTTTGTCTTCTGAATGTGCAATACCTTTTCTGTATTTAAGAGCCAGGAGTTGATGGAATCTCCCAAACATACATTTCAAAGCCTCTACTTGAGAAGTTTTAATTGAAACACTGTCTGCCATTTAGACCAGCAGAGAATCCATACTGTTCACAAAATAAACATCAATATTTATGCCGACTGATGGAAAACAAGGTTGACTCTGGCCCTAACACTGCAGCGAATGTGGATATATGCAGGAGATAATAGTGGGTTGTGACCAATTTTAATAACATATTCTTCCTCTCCTTCTACCATCATGAACTTTGCTCTACAATTTAGAATAAATTATTGGAAAGGCTTTATATTTAACCCTTGCCCTCTAATTTGGCCTGATTCTTAATAGAACTTGAGACTTCAAAAGTCTTCTGCTCAAAACAAACAAATAGATTGATTTTTTTCCTAAACAAAAAACTTTTTTCAAAAACCTGTTACTTGATTGTAAGAAAGAATTTAATTTCATGATACCCTTATCCATCTTAAATAACATTTGCCCTAGTACAAGTCCAGCACAATGGAAATTCTAGTTATTTTCCAGCCAAATATAACAAATGTGTCCACTATACCTTTTGCCGTTATGGAAACTCAGCACTAGACAACTAAAGAAGTAAAAAAAAAATGTAGTGAAAATTTTGAAAGGGAAAGAATATTTTATTACAGTGACAGACTAGCATAAGAGTTAAATCAATGTTTCTCTTAAACCTCAAGTGTAATCTTAAATTTTTCTCATAATATTTTTTATAAAAAAAGGAATTGTTTATGCTGGCTTTTTTTTGTTAATTCAGCAAATAGCAATCCAACATTTAGCACAAGAAGTTAAAAACTTGTAAAAACTGCTTAATGTAAAAAATGATATATTGTCTGTTGGTAGCAGTAGATCTATCGTTTTATGTCTAAATATTTAGAACATATTACACAAATATCTTTGGCCCAGAATTATTCTTTCAAATCACTGAAACAATTGTTTGTTATCCAAATTCCTCAAAACTATCTAACTGCTTTCATTACTATTTGTTACTAATAAAACTTTAACACCAATCCCAGAAGTATTCATTGCATGCATGTACACACATATGTTCAGACCGAATGGGAAAACCATTAAAACCGCTGCGCTGAGACTTCAAGAGGATGTGCTGCCAGGTTTAAAGTGAAGCACTGGTTTACATGCTTCACATAACCATGATGCTGACCGACCCAGAATTAATTTCCATGAATAATGCTGTGAATTGGTTCATATTAGTACCAACTTTGACAAAAAAAATTAAGAGAAACTAAATTCCAGTAAAGCCACACAATTAAAGCCAAGTAATCTAAAAATCATCTATCAGTGTTCAGCACCTACCCTCCTTTCTAATTTGCTTCCCTATGGCTAGTGCTGTAAATTTAATGAATTAGATAATTCATTTATTGTTTTCTGTTACAATAATTTTCCAAGTTCATTTCATGCATTGTGAATATTATTTCCGTTCTGTGTTGTTTCTCCCACAAGGCTCGACATTCTGTGTGTGTTTACTTAGAATCTTCTGTTTCCCCTAATTTAAAACTTAGATATCTTTTAGGAAAGAAATTCACATAAATTAATGTGACACAGGTAGCAAACGCAACCACTATAGTTAAAATTACTAACAAAGCTTTAAACCAGTTGGGATAGGTGGGAAGAAGGACCAAATCATTATTCAGGGCTATCATTAAACCTATGATAACCATGATTCCAGCTGAAGTGAGATCTTTACAAAGCAAGGTAATCCAGGCTATTAAGGAAGGAACTATACTGTTACCCAAGTTAAGCCAGTCAGGTTTTGCAGGACTTCCTTCTAGAAGAGTAAATCCCCACCTGATCCCTCCTAGGAAAGACAATATAGAGGCAGCATATGCAATTTCAGCAAATGCCAACTCAGGGTAAGAGGCTTTTTGGATAGCCATTACAAATGGCACTGAAACAAATGGAAATAATACTGAAGCAGCTATATAAATGGCAGGCTTTGGAGAGTCCTTGAGTGACGCCAAGTCAAATAGTGGAGCATCCTGCTTATCAGACGTAGATTCTGAAGGCCTTTTTTTCTTCCAGCTGCAAGCAGATGAATGAAATCCCTGGATTTTAGTTGTACACAAAGATGCCTCTTTAGATAGCTGTAATTTTGACAGGAAACTCCAACGGTATTCAAAAGGAAAGCTACAAGAGTTATTCCTAGGCTGCAGAAACCTTTGAAGATGAATTATCTGCAATTGTAAATATAAACATGCATGTCACTGAAATATATCAGTTTAAACCTGCAACTGCTACACATGCCTCAAACTTGTTTGTTTACCTCATTACTAAATCATATAAAAACTTTAGTCTTTGTCTTTGGGATACTATATAACCGACTCTTATTTGGGATCTGCAAGAGATTTCCATTAAGACATGAAGCATCAGGAATTCACATGCAATTTACTAATGCTTAAAATGACTGATAGAAAAAAAATTAGGGCTGATAAAAGATTCAAATGTTTTCATTCGCAGGAAGTGTTTGGATTCTGTTCAAATAAAAGAGCCTTTTTCAAATTGAAAATATTTTCCACATTTGTAGCTATTTTTCCAGAAAACATATAAGGTCTGTGACTTCACTGTACTTGAAATACATGAGGTGAATATTGTCAGAATATTTCCTGGTACCTACATTTATAGTGGAAAAATATTTTTCTTTCTATTCATAAGTTACATATAACACTATACCATATATTTTAGTATTATTAATAAATGTAGAACGTGTTCATGTTAAGCCTTCATTCTGATAAAAATAGAATTTTTAAGAAACTCTCATTTAAAACGTAATCTTTTTTAACATGTAAAAGAATGATAGTAACTGCACACATTCAATATTTGGGGAGATTTTTGTATTTCATAAAAGCTACAAAACTATTATTGACATCTCTCTTGGAAGACAAAGGATTATCAGGATTATCTTCCTTTATCCTAGTGTGTAGAAGTTGCTCCCTTAAAAAAAATCCAATTCAACTATCTGGGAGAATTTTACCTTGGAAGGAATTTGGAAACCACATTGTTGTATAAAACGGAACATTTTCACAGACCTTAAAAAACAGAGAAAAGGTTAGATGGTTAACGTTAGAGTATCATGCATGAATATTGGGTGATATTTTCCACTTTACTAAAATATGCTACACTGAAACTATCTTGATGAAAGAAAATTTAGGAAAGATATATCTAAAACATAGCAGTCATAATTGAAAAGTCAACTCCAGGAGCCGAACAGCTAAAGCTGTTGAAAGACTAACAATGATGTCATGATATAAACAGCTTTAAGTTTCAGTCTAATCAGTGGTGGGATTCAAAACTTTTTACTACTGGGCGTGGCTTGGTGGGCATGGCAGGCGAAGGATACTGTAAAATCTCCAGTCAAAGGTGGTATTTGCCGGTTCTCCAAACTACTCAAAATTTCTGCTACCAGTTCTCCAAAACTAGTCAGAACTGCTGAACACCACCTCTGAGTTGGATATCAATCCGGCATTGTACAGCATATAAATAATAACTATATTATCCTGTGTTATATACTATGTATCCCTAGTATCCCCTTGCTTGTGACAGGTTTCAGTGTATATTCTGCTTTTGGGGATTTTCCAAAAAAGTCTGCAGGAAAATTTCCCACCCCATTTTCCTATCAATTGATCATTCTTTACAGTCTTCAGCTCTGTTCTTGGGGGGGAGGGGGGACTTTTGGCTTCATGCAAAGAAAGCAGCAGAAGTCTTTCTTTCTCTCCCCCAAACTCTGCCAGAATGGCATAGCCTCTTGGAGCAGGATGCCTTGCAGGGTCCTGAAGACTCATTTCTGGCAGAGTTTGGGGGAGAGAAAGAAAGACTTCTGCTGCTTTTTTTTTGTGTACAGCCAAAAGCAGAAGCAGCAGAGACCCTATGAAAATCCCCAAAAAAAGTCTGCAGGAAAATCCCCCCACCCCATTTTTCTACTGATCGCAGGATACCATCTCTCTCCTGCTCCCCTTGAGAATGGAGTTGAAAAACAGGTTAGGAATCTGGCTGCCTTGGAGGGTGTGTGTGAAGGACGTGTGTGTGTGTGTGTGTGTGTGTGTGTGTGTGTGAGAGAGAGAGAGAGAGAGAGAGAGAGAGAGAGAGAGAGAGAGAGAGATATTACCGCCAGCCCTCCCAGGTTAGATTGGATCTCTCTCTCTCCCACCAATGTCAGCAAGCCACTGTCAGTCAAAATTCATATTAGTGGTCCACGGGATTTAAAATTATGAGTTTGGTGGTCCCTGAGGTCCAAAAGGTTGGCGACCCCCTGTCATAAGCAACTCAAGTCAGCACACATATATAATACTCCTTCCTATATTCCCCCATCAGATGGGTTGGACTGAGGTGTGACTGGCCCAAAGTCACACCACTCATTTTCTTTTTCTTTTTTATTAATAAATTTTATTGAATAAATATTAAAATGTTGGGCACAGTGTGATTTTCCTGGCATTTGTCTTTGTCATACATACTATAACATAAAACCACATAAAACAGATAACTTTCTACTTATCTTACATTGCTAAGTTTATGCTATTAACATATTTATATTTATATTTATATTTACAACATAGACTTCATTTATGATATTCTTATACAATCATTTTATCCACTATACTCCATTGCATTTTATCTAAATATCTTCCACCTTCAATCCTGTAAAATCATCAATATTTTCTGTTCTGACTTCTTTTCCTCATGTCCAACCGTTGGTACATTTTATTCCAAACTTCATGGCAGTCTGTCTCACCTTTCTCTTTAAGTTCTAACATCAGTCTGTCTATCTCTGCACAGACGGCTGTTTTATTATCTCACTTTCAGAGGGGATATTTCCATTTTTCCAATTCTGGGCATAAAGCAATCTTGCAGCAGTTATAACATGCATTAAATATATCAACCCTTTACCATATCTTCTACTATACTATATAATATATACAGTATACATTTCTGCTATACCAAAGGTCTTCAAACTTGGCAAGTTTAGGACTAGTGGACTTCAACTCCCAGAATTCCCAAGCTAACATGACTAGAGGAGGAATTCTGGGAGTTGAAGTCCACAAATCTCAAAGCTGTCAAGTTTGAAGACCCACTAAGGCAGGACTAGAACTCAGTGTCTCCTGGTCAACGCCTTCATCGCTAAACCAGACCACCTCTCCATTTATTTTTTAAATTCAATTTGAAAAATACATTTTGAAACTTCAGATAAACCCTTCTTGCTTTCTCCTCAGTTATTACACCGAAAGTAAATTCCTCTTTCCTTGACTTCAAGGGCATCGTATTATTTCCACTCCACTCACTTAAAGCTCACGTCGCCAACGTGTGCCCTCCCCCCTCCCCCTATGCACGAGTGGAGACACTCACCATATACGAGCAGGAAAAAACCGAAGGAGCGAACAGAGAAGCGGATATTCAGAGGAGAATCCAAAGCCAGTCAGCCGATATTTGATTTAGTTTTAGCCCCCCCCCCAAAAAAAGCAAACCACCTTCCTATAATGGCTTCCCAGACTCGTATATTAGGCTTCCCAGAACGTCACAGGCACTCGAAAGGCATAACAATCGACGAGTTTTCCTCTAATATTTCGTACAAATATATATTTTCGGGCTAAGCACGACCCTAGCAACATGCAAACCGAGCCCACCAACACCCGAGCCCTTATCCGCTTGAAAGGCAAGCCACTTCCTTTGCTCCCGTTTAAGTCCGCCGGGTACGCGTGTCAGACCAATAGGCTCTCAGCCTGAAACACAGGTTTCCCTTCAGTTCCTACTTTGTATGAGAACCCGAAGTGTTATCCGCTCTTTTCTTTTTGAACTGTTCAGTTCCTGCTATTTTATTTTAATTTTTTTTTAACGTGGAGGAGGACTTTAATTCTAAAAGTTAGGTTGACTATGGTGGGGTAGTGAAGGCAGAAGATACGAGGCCGTGATTGCTCTAATCATGGTTTATTGGATGAATGTTACCTCAGGAATCACAACCATTGGTTTGTTTATAAATGACCGGCACCGGGAATATATAACAATCACATAGTAAGATACAATAACAACAAAAGGCCATTTTCGCTTTATAGGTAACTTAATCCAGAATGACAACCTATCAGGACTTTCTTATTACTTGGATGTCTTTATACGTAACTTTTTACTTTGATTGCGTACATATGGCACATAAAATGCCACTTATGGACTACACTGTATATTCTTTATAACTGTAAGATAACTTGAATTATAACACATCAAATACGTATCTTATGTGTATTATAATTATAGCCTTTTTTCAGACTTGGCAATTTTAAGACATGTGGACTTCAACTCCCAGAATTCCTGAGCTAACATGACTGGAGGAGGAATTCTGGGAGTTGAAGTCCACAAGTCTTAAAGCTGTCAAGTTTGAAGACCCTTGATATAAGACCATGCAAAAACCAGGAGCAAAAAAAAAAAAACACTTACAGAACATTCTCTTCTATAATCCCCCCATAAAAACTCTGAGATGAGACCTAAAGTCATCTTATTAAGCTTTCATGGCTAACAACAGATTTGAACCTGGGTCCCCTCAGTGCTAGTCCAACTCCTTAATTATGGACAATTTTGGCTCATATTTATAGCTACAATGATTTAACAACTTTTATTGTGTGCTTCTGAGACAGATTTCACACTGACAAAACTGTCATTTCAACCTCACCCAGATTTGCACTGAATACAAAAGTGTGAAAGATCCTTTATTTGAGAGAACAATAAAAAGAATTTATTTCAGTCCAAAAGGGCAGTAGTTGTTACTTAAAATTCTAGAAAATGAAAACATAACATTTACTGTTTGGCACTTTGAACAATTAGTTTAGTAAAAACATTTAATCTGTATAAATAAACAAAAACAGCATATTTCACATTATGTCTCAGATTAAATTATATTCCTTTTAATTATCTATCTGCTTTTTACTAAACATTTTCCCTTTGTTATAAGTATAATTTTATCTTATTTGACATACGGGTACTTTGATTGGCATTAAAGAAAAATGTGCAGAAAAAAATGAAGTAAATATTTTTGCACGGCAGAAAGGATGTATACACATACCATAATTATTACTTAGGTGATAGTTTACCAGGTTATTCCAAATCAGCCTTGGATCATAAACTAAACACATTGGTTGTTTGTGCACATCACTTTAACTATTTATTTGATGGGTTAATCTATAGTAGACTTAACTGGTTTCCTCAGGTATTCTGAATTGCATAATGATTTAAATCTTATGCAGACAGAATTTGCACAGGCTAGGCTAACATTTGCTAACCTTGCATATGATTCTCGTTCAGTATGTCCTGTAAAGATAGTTTGTCAACAGTCCTGTCTTGTAAAAATAAAAAGCTAGCTATAAGCTATCCCTATTATTTATGGATTAATTCATACTTTGAAGTAATAGATTCCTGGACTGAGTGGGGGAGGAGTGTCTGATATTTCTCTTCCTTTTGAATTATTTTTAATAGAAATGATCCAGTTGTCTAATGACAATTGTTCAGAAATAGAGGATGTTTTTAGAAGAACAGATAATTTACAATTCTTGCCTTTGGCATGCTTTTCTAACTATTTGTGATCATACCTTTTTAGTAGCTTAAAAAAAAAGACAGATTTACATCTTATCTAGATCTGACTCATTCAGGAATGTAAAAGGCCATTTACAAAGACACGTTGATCTAACATTTTTCATTCAGTAAATGAAGATGTCTTTATACAATACAAACCACAACATCTAAACTAAAACCAAACACTTGTAATGTAACTTTACAGGGGACATGAGCAGCACATAAATTTAATAAATTGTATGACCAGGCTAAGTCCTAATTGATTCGTTTGTTTTAACTTTCTACTTTGACTACAGTCAGTAGTTAATCACCCAGTTTTATAGTAACAACAATTAAATGTTTTTAATGATTGATTTCCAGTGACTCTGAAAGCTTTACAAATTGTTAAAAAAATTAAAAATAAAAGAAACAACGCAAAAAACACAAAAGCCAAAATGGCAGACAAACGGGGACAAAGCTAGAAAAGTATGATTTAAGGGTGCTATGCTGGAACTTACCATTTTATTTAACATTGTAGGTACAATACCTACAAACGGATTAAACTTTTTTACCAGGTTTTTCTTAAGTAACAAGACATTTCGTTAATTTCGAATGAGCAAAAATGTTTGATTTATCGAAAGCAGAGAATTGCAGAAAAAAAATAGTAACTTTATTCCACTGTTTTCCATGGCTCATTGAGTTCCAAACTAAATCGACCAAGGCAAATCCTTCCGGTATGCGCTTAGTTTATTATGGTTCAGGGAGTCACGCGAGCCCTGGACAATGAACCGGGTTATCCACGGATAACCGTGCTGCGAGAATAGACACACTGCCGAGCAATAACACCACAAGTTGTGCCAATTGGAGAGGAGCCGAGAACAAAGCGTGAAATGTACAGTTGCAGACGAACAGAGCATAACTTAACGCCAACAGAATGATACGCGCTCACGCATGCGTAAAAGAGAACGGGCGAATTCGAGCGAGCGTTCCGAAGAGTCTTTGATAGGCGGTGCGCGTGCGGCTATTTTGTGTGGCTTAGCAAGTGAGCGCGCGTGCGCTCCACCCTTGGCACGGGCAGGGCCAGGTGGGCGTGTTTCTTTCCCCTTAACCCCCCCCCCTTCGCGTGAATAGCCCCTCCCCACTCCGGCCCTCGGCCGGTCCGGGCAGCCATTTTGGGCAGAGCTTTGTTATGATTCGGTCTGAGGAACTGAAGCTACGGAGAGAGTGAGGGGGCGAGTTGGGGCCTGGTTCTGTAAGCACGGCCTTGCGTGGAAAAAAAGAGAGAGAGAGAGAGAGAGAAGAGGAGCTGGACTTTAAGGAGGGAGTTGAGTGGCTGCCAGCGTCGGGGGAAGAAACTGAGGTAGGAAGGCAAGGCGAGTCCGGAGTAGGCAAAGGGGGCGGGAGTGTAAAGAAGTGCTGCTTCGGGGGCAAGCATTGGGAGAGAGGAAGGAAGGTGGCTGAAGGCCTTCGACATTGATCCGGTCGGTGAAAGAGTGGGTGGTGGGGGAATTGTTGGGTGGGGGAGTGGGGAGACAGTGGCTGCGGGAAGCATTTGGGACGAGCGGGTGGATGGAGAGATGCTGGACACGGGTTTGGGCAGGAGCGGGAAAGGAGTCCCGAGACCCAGTTTCCGTGAGAAATGGAGGCGGAGGAAGAGGAGGCTGGGGGTTTAGGAGGACGGGAGGCGTGGGGGTGCGAGAGAGCTTTGATTGGGCTGGAGAGGGTTGGTAGGCAGCTGCGGTAGGCCTCGAAGTGCAAACTTGAGTGGGGTGGGGTGGGGTGGTCAGGGCGGCTGAAGAGAGGAGACGAGGGTAGGTATGCCTTGCAGACAGGCGTGTGTGAAGGGGGTTTTTTTTGTGGTGGAAGTGCCGCTGTAGGGAGGGAGGAAAACGGCAGCAACTTCGCGGTGTCGTCGAAAAGAGGGTCGGAAGCGGAGTAGGAAGTATGAGAGTTTGGAAGGAGTCCTTGGGTGCCGAGGGGCTAAACCTGGCTTCGCGAGGCAACCATTCTCTTTCGCGCGAGGGAGCAAAACAGGAAACGTTGAGGAAGGTGGTTTAACTCGGTTTTGTCACCTGTGAAACGGTTTTGATTATTTTCGGAGCGCGCCCCACTTACTAAGAAAGTCATACCAGTGGCATGGATTTCACGTCTGCCTGTTAATTAGAAATATTTTCCTTTTCTGCAAAAATATATATATATTTAAAGATACGTGAGTTTATTTTTTGGTAAGAAAGAAGAATTTGACCTGTGCTCAACTAAACCATGGTTTTCTGAATGGATCTGCTTGCCTGTTGTGCACAGCACTAAACCAGAAGCTAACCATATAGGCTAGATTCACAGGACACACTTAGAACCAGAAAGTAGCCAATCACATTTTAACCAGTATATTGAGCTACTCCAGCGACTATTGCTAAAGGTTAAATAAGATTTTTGGTTAGGTAATCCTGAAGTCTTTGGCTACAAATACCTCTGTCAGCTTGGAAAGCAGCATACTGTGTTTGGGGAAATGTGAAATGAATTTTGCATAGGAATTGGCTTTACAGTTTTTTATTTTACTGAATAAATGATCACAGATGAGTTCACACAACATGCCACATTTGAAGCAAACTCCATTTGCAATCAATATTTTTGGAATACTATTTATTGAGTAAGGTTTTAAGAATTTTGTTAACTCTTTACAGAATTTCTGTTTGAAAAAAATATTGATAAATTTTAAAGGGACTACAGACTGGAACGCAGTTTGAACCATTGGACTGAATGTATTCCTTTCAGACTAGAATTGAGATTGTGAACAGTTTCCTTCATGTAAGCTGCTGCTAGATAACCAGAGTTGTTTTGGGCTACTATGAAGGCCGAGTATATTCAACATTTATTTTGATGGTACAGTGTCGAACAATAATTTATTCACATTGCTGTCACACATGTGATTTAAGTCCAGGGAATTTAAACATGCTTGAGAAGAAAACTATTGCTATTATTTTAATACTAGATATAACACACAATAGATATATTGGGTTATATTATTACGTTATAAGTTGAGATCGACTTTGTGAGAGATTTTTTCAGATTGAATTGGTCACTAACTTAAAACTATTCACTTTCTACTAGCTAGGGATATTAAAATATTTTATGATCATATTAAGAAAAATGGAAAAAATGAAAGCCTGATAAAGTTGTATATTTGGACTGTAAATATTTGTAAATAACTTAATGAGTTACCCTCACTAATTGTATCCCTAAAATAATGCATATACATATCACATATTTGGCCTGGTTTAAGGTAGACTTTTCATAGTTTGGATGTAGCAAATCAAACCTTGTTTCAATTAGAGGCTTTACTTTCAATGATATCCCTTTGTTATGTAATAACCTGCTTGTGGTTGGAGTTGTATTTCCACTATATTTGAACTGCTCAGTTAAAAATCTGGTCCAGAAGCACTTTGTAGATTATATGAATATTTGTGGGACTAATCTAAACAAACTACAGTCTGATACAGGACCACCCAATATTGGAGCAGGAAGAATGTTCCTTGGCAATGTTGTTTTATCATATAAACTTAAGATATGTAGATAAGAATCCACTTTTTGTATACTAAAACAAATTTTAAAAATCATTATGAATTGTGTCATTTCTATTCATTAAGACATAGAGATTAAGGAGCTTTCCAACAAACAATTTATGATTGAAGAATAATGGTAGACATATTTATCCATAGAAAACAGGTTAGTAGACAACTGCAGATATTCTTGTTAAAATACCATGTAATTGTTGTTATAATCTATATTATTAAAGTTCCCAACACTGTATATATAGTCTTGTGGAAAACAAAACTGGATATCCCTTTACTTTCAATTTTTCTTTTTAAGTAGAGCATTAAACTTCTGAAGTAAATTAAGTATGTTTCTCCAGTATATTCTTGTGCTTCTCTCTTCAAGCAAAAAGTAGTAGTTTACCCAGTTAAGCATTTTTTTATAATTTGGCTACATATGAACTACTCCTTTTCCTGTTTATTGTACATAGTAATTGTAAAATGTTATTAGTTTCCAAAAAGGAAACTAAAGAAAATTGTGCTTTAAATTCTCTGTGAGGCCTATTAAGCAACAGTAAAGCTTCTGTTCAATTTGATTAAATTCATGCTTTTTTTGCATATGCTTCATACTATTTCTCATATTTATGTAGTAGCCTGCTTCCCTCTTCTCAAACTATAAATTAAGTAAGCTATATATTGTTGTAATTAAGAAGTCAGAGTAAGATACATTTACATTTGGATCCTCATAATGGAGTTCAAATGTTAAAATTTTATTTTAAAGGGACAGAAATGGAAATGTGGCCTACAAATATCAAATGGTATCATTGATGTTCATGTGCTGGATGCTGCATGAAAATATAACTCCTTTTTAACAATTATAATTTTTATCATTTATAATTGTTAGGTATAATTTAGTTGAGTTTTCAATTTTCCTAAATATAATAATTGGTTTAAATCTGAATTGATTATATTTTAGACTAATATGGCTCAAGAGTGCTTACATTAAAAATTCAACGGAAACAATCAATATATAAAAATTAAATTCCGCTATGTGAAGTACATAAAACACTGCAGCCCATTGACTGTTTGAAAATTCAGGTTTCCTTTCCTCCTAAAATAGAGTAGAGGTAGAGGGAAATGGATCTCTGGGCAAATATTCCAGAGAGCTAGAGCTGCAAAAGGGAAGACATAACTCTGTGTCTAAATAAGATGTCAGCAGAAGCAACCCAGAATATGCCCATTCTGACAGATTTTACAGGATGGCAAAGGCAGTTGAAGAAAAAGTTGTGAAGATATTCCAGATTTGTAGGCTATTTATGAAATGCTAATTGTCTAAAGCATTTTCACTGGATGGTTTAAATAGCACTTGGAGCCAATAACTTATTTTAATGTGTCAGTAGTTATATAGATATACTACTACAGTAGTAAAAGTGAAATATATTTTGAGATATCTTGCCATGGATAATTTCTATTCTGGGTATTCTTCTATATATTCCTAAAAGGTATTGTTCAAAAATTTAATGCACTATTTCAAAGTTTTAATGAGAAAAACTCTTAGCCTTGATTTCCTTTAAAGAAAATTTCAGTCTTCATTAAATGTTTAAAATTTTCTTCAGTTAATGGGATTATTTTGCCTTCTGGAAAATTCCCTTGGGGGACATCCTGGAATTGGCATTTTTGATGCTTGTTGTAAATTAGACATGTTCAACTGCTTGAAAAATACAGACTTCCCTCTTCTTCCCAGCTGCAAAAGAGACATAGTGCACAATAGCATACCAATTTTTGTTTCATTTTATGAATATGCTGAAAAAGAATATAGAGGGAAACTTCAAAATTGTAAGGTAGTTCTTAGTTGATCTAGTGTTGATCTAGTGCTCACTGTATATTTTAACCAATTAATAAAAATTTCTTATTTAGGGAACTGAAATATAGTGCTGAGAAAAGTAGCAGTATGTGTAGATAACAGATTTTAAGGTCAAGATGTTGATCAACTGTTGATGTTTCAGAATACCTAATGCTAGAGGATTTGACAGTTGATTTATAGAATGATAAGATTGTAATAACTATGAACAGTTTTAGAATGTATAATTATATGTTCAGAGCATGGGCATATAATTAGTAATAGTCCAATAAAAGGTCAGTCGAAGACCACATGAACGTATAGATGTCAGGTACTTGTACATTACAATTACAATTAACATTACAATTAAATACTATTTTGTATTTATTGGATATTTATATATCTTTTCAAGAATCCCACCTTAATAGGGTGATGAATTCTTTGAAGAATTATATTAGTATTATAAACTAAGAATGGCATTTTAATTGAAACACTTTCTCATCTAGATATAGGCTTAAGTGCTTCAGAGTCCCTTACTGTACAGTATTAGAAGAAGACTTAGGTGTTTTTTCTTTTTGAAACAATTTTATTCTTTAGATAATCTGCAAATTTATAACAGCAAGACTGAGGATTATAAAATAATGTTTTCAGAATCACTGGAGAAAGTTCAGCTGGATGGCTATTTAAGGATGTAGTAAAGGCAACAAAACTCTGGTGCTCTCACCACGCAATAGGTGTGATCATTCTATCTTCTCCAATACTATACCCAAAATGGCTGTTTCAAAAGAGTATTGTAGAAATAATAGCACACTTTAAAAAAATCTGTATTGACTCCTAATGACTGCCTGGATTGGCCCTTGCAGCTTCATGTCAGGTTTCCAAGTGATGAAATCCATTTAAAAAGAAAAGAGCAAAGTCCATCTTCCAAAACAATTTCTTTTATTTAGGAAAGTATCAAATTGGCAAAGTCCATGGTAATTCCAGATCTGATACAACGTGGAATTACCCCACAATATCAGAAGTTACAAACTACCCCCAAAAGTCATATTCTCCAATAGAAGTAATTCAGTGTTGCTTGATGTCATAAATCTCCACCTCAAGGGGTCTGAAACAGCTATTTTCCCTTGGAACAAAGAATCACATAGCCTAAACAACTCTCTATTTCCACTCCCCCTTAGGAATGTGGCAAGCACCAAACCCTTCACCCATGACCGCCAAAGAAAAAGTAAGAAAAGGAATATATACTAAGCCTAACTAAAATGGCTACCCATGTGTCAATTTCGGCTTGACGCTTCCTTGATAAGATTTTAGACATGGTTTCCCATTGCCTGCTCCCTAGGGCTAAAAGAGAATTACTGGCCTAAAGTCACTCAGCTGATTTTGTGCCTAAGGTGGGACTAAAATTCAAAATATCCAATTTCTAGTCTGGTGCCTTAATCAGTACACCAAACTGGCTCTCTAGAAGCAGCATTGGAGCAAGCCAATTTAAACTTATCTACCAAGAATGTTTCTGTGCTGTGGTGTGATGACTTGTTGGTCATCAGATCACAGAAATGTCTCCAGAGAATGCTGGCTTTTTGACTTAAGAAACTGAGATGAATAGCACCTCCTGAAGTAAGGCTCTGGATGCCACAGGCTCACCACCACAGCTTTAGAGGATCGATTTTTAGGTCCCTGATCATCTTCATTGCTTTCTCTGAACTTGCTCAGTCTGTCTGAATTCTTTTTGAAGTGTGATAAACTGAATGAAATATAAAATTCTCCTCCATGCTGCATCGAGAGCCCAGGTTGGGTTGTCTCCTTCCTATGATATCATAGCTGAGTCTGTACTAAGATATAAAAGCCAGCCCCCGGAGGAGACCCCAGATTTTGACTTAGCTCCTTTCAGTCAGTAGCTGTGTCTCTGAAAGCGTTCTGTTAGATAACAATCACCAACGATCTTCAGTACTTTTTTCCTCTCGAGTTGTTACTTATACTGTATTGTCCTGTTTATTGAACCATTACGATAGTAATTTTTTTTTAAGATACTTTAAAAGCTTGTTCGTGTGAAAATTCCTCATATTCCAGAGTAGATTATTTGTTCTTACACATTCTCTTTCAAAACTTCTAAGTTACTGTTATCAAAGTGTTATACCATAGTACCGTGTTTCCCCGAAAATAAGACTGTCTTATATTTTTTGCTTTAAAAAAAAAAAAAAAAAGAACCAAGTCTTATTTTGGGGGAGGGGGATGTCCACTGACTCACCTGACTTGTGCGTGTCACCCCCCAGTCTCCTTTTCTCTGTCAGTGGCCATCAGAAACTTCTTCTGAGGCCTGAAGGTCTCTGCATCCAATAACAGAGCTCCGGATCGATCTGTAGCTGATGTTATTGGCTGCAGAGGCCTTCAGGAAAGTCTTGCCAGCTGCAGAAGAAATGACCTGGCTGCAACTGTTCGAAGGTAAGTAATTGGGCAGCTCCACTCACCCCCACCCTAGCTTAATTTGTACCTGGAGTTGGTGGGGTCTTAATTGGAGCTTATTTTGAGGGGTAGGGCTGATATGGACCAAAGGGAAAAAGATCAAGCCAGGACTTACTTTCAGAGTAGGTCGTATTCTCCCATGAGCTATTCAGAACATCCAGTAGTGGGAGGTGTTTCAGTCTCTTCATGTAGGCTGGGCTTATTTTGTGGAACACTCCTCCTCCTCCACAGGACTCCTCCCCAGCATCCCCAGTTTTGGGTCAGCCTTGTGGAGGATAGGCAGTGCTTTGTGTTCTTCCTTGGCCGAAACAAGAGAATTTGTTAGATTTCAGGTTTGGGGATATCAAATTTCTTCTTTAAGGCTCCTCTAGCCTCTGGAGGACAAATGAGCAAATGACGATTGCCTTTTCCATCTGGCCATCTGAGCTCGCTTTTCCTTATCGAGAAGTATTTCTCAATGTCCCAGGGACGGTTGGAGGCTTTGGTTTTGAATCACGCCTCCCCCAACCACTAATTTACAACCCTTGCCATAGCAATAGCCGCACCGCTACGATCACAGTGGTTTCTTTGCTACCAACAGTGCCGGGGAGATTTTTTCTGCTCTAACAAGTCATATCACCTTCCCCTTTCAGAATGCTGCATGGGGTGGGGGGGCATGAGCGCCTGTTTTCACCCTTCCCCGCCGCTTTTGGTGTAAGGAGGGAAGCCGTCTGAGATAGATCCCTCACATGGCGGGAGATTGCTGCTGGAATTACGATGCACCCCCCAAAAAGTTAACGGCCGGGCACCATTGTGGTACTGCAAACCGCATGGCAGCGCTGAGTACAAATCATTACCAGGCTGTGTGAGGCAATTAAACCAAATAGAGTTTTCTCTTTTAGGAACCCAGGAAAATTTGTGCTCTCGTTTTTGTCTTTATATTCGAGGCCATCAGTCGAATAATTAGTTGGTTAACCCTCACAGCCCTAACTATCCAGCAGCACAACAGCAAGCATCAAGGCCACTGTCCTCCTATGCATGGCAGCTGTTGAAGGCCAGTAATTTCATTTTCATTTCTTATTCTGGCTTATTAGACATTCTCAATTTGGGTGATTTGGACATTCAATAATTTACCTGTCCTATTGACGATAGGTAGACAGACAGACAGACAGACAGACAGACAGACAGACAGACAGATTTATAGAAGAGATAATAATGAGGAGGAGGAGGAGGAGAAAAAGAAGAAGAAGAAAAGAAGAAGAAGAAGAAGAAGAAGAAGAAGAAGAAGAAGAAGAAGAAGAAGAAGAAGAAGAAGAAGAAGAAGAAGAAGAAGAAGAAGAAGAAGAAGAAGAAGAAGACTGATAACAATAATTATTGAGATACAACTCGGATTATTAAAAAAGGGGGAGGATTCTATTATCAGGGCACCCTGTCCATCCTTGGATCAGGCCCCTGGGTGTGCCACCTGCCTATACAGTATAGCATTGAATAACGGACATACGCCAAATTTTCAATCGAAATCGCAAGCAGTAGTAACTAAGGCTTCAACCTCAAAGGGCAATTCTAAATTTCAACATAAATCTAAACAGACAAAGGGGAGTTCCAAAGCTTCAGAAAAAGATGCTAACAGGTGCCACAAGGCATTGGAGAAGCACATAAATAAGTGCACACGGGAGGCACAAAGGACCTCACTAACTTCTTCGTCCCCTAGACCAGAACCGGTCTGTAGTCCCCACTCTCCTCCCCAGATCTCTCCCTCACATCCAGGCACAGCTTGGCTCCTCAGGATCAACCTACATATTCAACGGGGGCACCAACCAGGTGAAAGGCCCCTGAAACCACATTCACACCAACGACGGCAGGCTTTCGTCAAGATGACATTCTTCCAGATGAAGTCCCAGAGGAGATGAGGGTGTGGATGGATCTGGCTATACACCAGGAAATCGCAGCTGGACTGCAGCACCCACAGTTCTGACCAGAGAACGTCCTGTGCCCGCTGATTATGATTTGCAATCACTACAGTCGTTAACCAAGTCAGAGCAGCACCATACCGAGGTACAACCTCAGGGGCACTTTCCCACGATTCAAGACATTCATCTCCAGGGGCTATACGAGGAGGTGGTGGAACAAGTTGATCAATTGGAACATATTGAATCAGGGTTGGTACATGACAGCAACCCGGCCCTGTCAGAGATGGACCACCTAGAAAAGGGCATATCCAAAGACTTTATTCGGGCCTTATTCCCGATAAACCCATATTTACAGGCTTATTCTGCCCACAGTTGTTTGAATCACTATTGTTCAAGGCCAAAAACACTGCGCGCCTGGACAAGTCAGCTCCTTTGACCACACCAACTCCTTCACAAGAGGAATCAGAGGATTTAATTTTCACCTAGCCTGTAGTCAAGGCAGATGTAATTCCAGTCCCTCACATGTTTTCGGATCTAGTGCAGAAGCAGTGGGCTTCTGCAGCGGTACACTCCGCCCCCACGGGATATGACAGAAAATATTTCAGTTTGGCTCCTGATTTCTCTAAATTACTGAACACTCCAGAGGTAGACGAAATGAGAAATCAGTAGGTTTAGCATCCTCATCTTCCATCCCCAGTGAAGCGATGGAGGCATTAAAGCCGAAGGACAAGTGGGCCAAGTTATCTCTACACAGGGCCTATCAGTCTTACGCATGGGCCATAAAAGTGGCCATAGCCGCATCCTTTTTTATTCGATCCTCACTTAGATGGCTCCATCACCTAAGGGAACACATTCCTAACTCTAATATTAGAGCTCATCCAGACATTGCCAAACTTATTGCAGACACAGAATTTTCTGCTGACGCAACATTCCATGCGGTTAAATTTTAATCTAGGGCCATAGCATCCCAGATTACAGCTTGGTGCTTGCTATGGTTAAAACATTGACAAGCCAACATTAAACATAAGTGCAAGCTTGCCTCACCTCCCATTTTGGGGGATAGATTTTTTGGCTCTGCTCTTGGCCTGCTTCTAATTGAGTCCAGAAATAAGAAGCGGATACTCCCTTCTCTTTTTTGAAAGTCAGATACCAGAAATATTCAGTCCTTTTGGAGGGGGTCCTTTCATCCCTTCTATCAAGGACCATATTCAGCAAGATATCAGAGACCCTCTAATTTCAGGCCAAGACAACAGTTAGAGAGGCCCGACTTCAGGAACAGAAATAGAAGGGATGGCCAAGCCAAGAGATCCTTTCGAGGGGCAGGAAATCGGTCATTCCTTCACACAAAATAAAACCATTGATTCTGCTCCCATTGGTGGACTCCTTAAATTGTTCGTGGACCAGTGGGACTCTTCAACATCTTCAACATCAGAAACATGATCAGATTGGGCCTAGCTCTAGAGTTCCAATCCACTCCTCCAAACTTCATGTCGTGCCCTTTTTCTAGAGTTCTGGCTAAATGGACTCTTATGGAAACAGTTATCCAACACCTACTGGAAATATGAGCCATTCAACCAGTAGCTACCAACCAATGAGGGCGAGATTTCTATTCACAACTTTTTGTTGTTCTGAAGAGTTCGGAGGGGTGGAGAGCAATTTTAGACTTAAAACAACCACTTCTTAGTATATCACAAGTTTAAAATGAACACCTTACAATCTATTTTACTTGGCATCAAAGGGGGTGACGTTCTTACATCGATAGATTTGATGGAAGCATATTTACATATTTCAATTAGACCATCCCACAGTAAAGTTATACGGTTCTGTTATAAAAACCACCATTTTGAATATGTTGCCCTTCCTTTTGGACGAGCGTCTGCCCCCAGGACCTTTACAAAGGTTCTCACAGCATTGGCTGCCCATCTCAGAGGCATTCCCATATGACTCCAGTGCTACCTGGATGACATATTTTGTCATCTTCCATTCATCAAGCAATTAGGGACACTCAAATCATGTTGCAGACACTAGAACAACACAGCTTCTCAATTAATTGGACAAGGAGTCCATTGACTCAATTGGTCCACTTGTGGGCAATCATTGACACTGTGGAAGGTAAGGTTTTCCTGTCACCGGACAGACAAAACAGCACACAACAATTAGTTTCTGAGATCAGAACACACAAAGGGTGCTCCTGGCTGACTATCAAAATTGTTAGGCAAAATGATCTCATGCATATCTATTATTCCCTGGGCCCGACTCCACACCAGATCACTCCAGTGGTTCCTGCTTCTGTACCAGCGATCAGGAAGAAGCACTCCAAATACAAGGTCACGGTACCGTCAAAAGTCCTCATATCGCTCCACTTGTGGACGAGGCCGGTCATCAACAGAGGTTGCCTGTTCAAGGAGCCCCACACTGACGTACAAAGTAGTTTTTCTAGTAGCGATAACATCTGCTCGTTGTATTTTGGAGCTGGCAGCCTTGTCAATCAGGCAAGATATTTGTGTTTTTCATTCAGACAGAGTGGTCCTTTGTCCAGATCCCACATTCATACCGAAAATTCAGTTTTTCACAGGGCGTAAAAACTAATACTTCCTAATTTTTGTCCAAGGCCAAATCAAGGATTGGAGCTACAGTGGCATCGGCTTGATGTGAGATGGGCATTACAAATATATATTCACCGCACAGCGCCTTTCAAAAAGACAGAATTTCTTCGTGTCATTCCAGCCAAATACCCAAGGCTGCAAAGTCTCATCTTTCACAATAGGCCAATGACTAAGGGCTGTGATAGCTAAAATGTACCAGACACAATCATTACAGGTGCCCAAGGCATAACAAGTCATTCACCAGGAACGCAACAACATCGGCAGTGTGGACTATGCAAGCGCCAATTATTGAAATTTGTCGAGCAGCAACTTGGGCCTCTCCATCACCCTTCATTAGGTGTTACAAAATAGATGTATTTGCCTCCACTGAGGCTTCCTTTGGCAGGAGAGTTCTGCAGCGGGTCCATAAGGGACCAGGAAGGCTTTCCAATCCAGGCGGAGACCCTCCTGTAGGACAAGCCAAGCTTTGGTATGTCCCACTACTGGATGCTCTGAACAGCTCATGGGAGAAAGGGCATTGGTACTTACCTGACACGCCTGTTCTCTTTGACCTGTGAAGAGCATCCAGCCCCACCAAATTTCCATCTAGTGGGGTCCTGTTTCGGCCAACTACTTGTTAAGGCATACAGGACGAGGGTGGTCATTCCTCGTCTTCACCTTTACTTTTGCCTACCCCTGTTTTAGATAACTGAATTGTAGTTTAATCAGTCATAATTTTTCCCCTGGCTGTGTCACAAGCTGACCGTTATGGAGATTTGACAAAACAGAATTAATAATTATAAAAACTGAAGTGTGCATTATTATGAATACTAATTTATTGTAATATATGAAGTTGCTTTGGAAGATTTGCATTACTTTCAGATGATCGTATATTACATTAAAACTTAAGCTTTTGACTCATAGTACTGTAGTTAAGAAACCATTGCTCCAACATTTCATTCACAAAACTTCTTCAGCTCTGACTGAATGAGCTGAATGAGGTGGGGAATGGAAGGATTTATATTCAAAGAGTATAAATCCTCCCATCCTCCACCATCCAGTCAGCTGAAGAAGCGAAACTTCTTCAATGAAAAACCAGAAAGTCCAATTGTCTTTTGAAAAAGCCCCTTTGGGACAACTATGACCTGGATGACAAAGAATCTTCATAGACATTGATTGTATCTAAGCATAATAATAAAATCAAAGCAAAAAAGTAATATAAGTTTGCTTGATGGGGAATGGCTAATGTTTGCTCCTAAGAAATGTAAACATAGACTAACAAGCACTTCATTAAAACTCAGTAAGAAAGGCTTCATTCCTATAATGTGTTAACTTGGAATCAAGTGTTAACTGACCATATCCAGTTCCATCCTCTATAGGCAAATTTTTTTCTGCTTCAAAAAGGTGTGTAGCTTGAACCACATTTATTATATTGTAAATTATGGTGTGTGCATAACTGAAAATCTATGCTGTGGTAAATTGCAGATACCATTCCTCAATAACTATGTGAAGACTTTCCATTAATTCACCAAAATGAGAATCTCATGCTGGCACTGACCATAAATACTACACTTGTTTCATTAGAAATAGGGATCCTAAGTAATGTGTCTTTGATTATCCTTTTGGCCACTTTTATGATTACTGATAGGTGGTATTATTTTTTCCTTCTTTACAGAGTACTTCGTGAATTCTGCTCATTTTGATGGAAGAAGACCATTGCTCAAATGTGAACTCTTGATTAAAATACAGCCATTTTTTCTCTATTTTTAAAAGTAGCAATTCAAATCAGTAGAAGGATAGCTTGCCAGTTTGGTCCTTTGCTTTTAGCTTTAACTGAGTGCATAACTAGAAACGGTAGGAAGACATTCATAATTGAATCTTGTATCTTCAAGTTGTTTTTAGTTCCTTACCAAGGAAACTTAAGTGACATTATGTGAAAAGCCTTTCAAAATAGTGTTTTTAAGAAAGCTTAATTTTTAGCAACCATTAAAAATGAATCCTGCATTTTAGCAAATAATAAGAACAAAGAGTTACTATACGAGAATTTGCAAGACTCCTCAGCATCCTCTCCCAGTCCCTTTGTTTCAAGTTTATTTGTTGCAGAAGATGAACAAAGTGGATTTGTGAAATTCACCATTAATTACCATGCTTTTCTGAATACTGTACAAATTTGACAACTACTTTTGTAATGTAATAGCTGAATTACACAGCATTGTGACAACAGGGAACAGTTTAATGAGGTGAATGTAGTTGTAGTTTTCCAAAAATGCACACTGCATTTTAGGTTTTTTTTTCTCATATGAGTTCAGAGAGCATTTAAGATGAGCAGCTAGAGGGTTAAGGGGTGCAGTCAGCACGAAGTGCGGCTTCTCGTACTTCCTTTGGGACTCACCATTGCCACACAGCTGGCATAGGTGCACCCTGGCGAAGGAAGGAATCTGGAAATCAAAGTATTCAAGTGAGAGTGGACTGCAAAGGCCAATCTGGGTAAGTCACTGTAGGACTCTATTTATAGTTAAAAATAGTATGTTATGGTTAATACTTTATATAAAGAAAAGTTTTTAATTTGTCCATCATAAGTAAGTTAGTGAACTATTTCTAGATAAGCAGACATCAAAATAATTTGAAGAGAAAACCCTGCTAATGAAATATTATTTCAGAGAGGAAATGTACACTAATTTTCCTGAGTTTTATTTAGCTCCTGTAGTGATGATGGTAGAACCTGGCCTCTGATGATTTTGACTGAAGTGGCTGAAGGGAGTTAAACAGGAGCAATATAGCTACAGTAACTCAACCTGATGCTTAGTCAAATTAAATAAATTTCCATTAGTCCCTAGAAAGATGGTAAGATGTTTTCCAGACTCTTGGAAGCATGCTTAGAAGAATCTGCTCTTTTCCATTGCACTGGGATGACAGTGTATGTGGTGTTTCTCTTGTCTTAGCTTCTGGCCATGAGGTTTGATGCCTCACTTCATTGAAGAGAGACACTGGACCTAAATGGCGCAGCATGACTTTGTTCCTGCCTGGCTTAACTTCTCTACGCCACAGTCTGCCAAGGTAATGATTAAACTTAGATCAATTGCTCAGACAAAGTTATAGTTAAATTGTCATTTTGATTGTAAAATGCATAAATGGCATTTATTTTCACATTTCTGAACTTTCTATCTCCCTATTATGCTGAATAGTTACAAATATGAAGGAAATTGGTCTTAAAACTTTTCTTAAATGCTTAATCAAAATATATTTGTGGTTTAGGTATTTTACATCCAAAGATTTGTCACTGTGCAGAGCATTATTTCAGAACATCCTAACACTGATTTTTTTTTTGTAGGGACCTTATCCTGTATTCCGCATACTTTTATCATGTGTACTGCCATGTGCTCCATTTGCTGCATCAGCAGTCATGTGTATTGACTATTTCTCTTGGTCATTGCTGAGCTTTTTCTTCTTGTATTTCTTTAGATTTTACTTCTCTTTGTTTTCTTCTATTAAATCAGTATCTTTTAGTGTTTTATAGCTTCAGGATCCAATCTGGGTCAATCACTGGGACTAGAGTTTTTGTTTTGTTTTATAACTGCAAGATGGGCAAAATATTTTGATCTTTGACTTTGTAGATTTTTTTTTTGAAAATCAGTTAACTGAACAGTAAAGATCAGTTACAGAAGAACATTCTTTGTTGTTTATGTTAAAACCATCAGGTAGAAACCTGTGATTGCTCCACAACTATCAAACACAACTGTAACAAGTTTTTGCAATGATTGTTACAATGATTATGAACTATTTCCATTTTAAGAAGTTTGGATACTGAAAGAATTGAAGCAAAGCAGCCAGTATCCTAGTCCAAGTAATAGGCAGAGAAAACAGAAGTTTGAGAAAACTCTAGAAGTATAGGTTTCTTCAGTCAAGTGTGCTTTTACAGGAGGGTAAAGCATCTGAATTGTTTTGGTATCTTGGTATTTTTCTGACTGAAGTTGGCTATAAACTAGGTATGGGCCAAGACAACCATGCTGTAATCTAGTGAATTTGATCAGGAAGCTAGACTCAATAATGCTAGTTGCTGTGTGGGTTCTGTTTCATTTTAGGACCTAAGATATGGGGTGTGAATTTAGTTTGGAGAATGGTAGATCCTGAATATTGGAAGCAGGCTGATTCTTGAAAACAAAATTTCATTTTTTTGCCCTTTATCTTTTCAACTTTTTTTCTAGCTTTGCTACATAAAATAAGAACTTAGAACTCTTAATAAACCAATGATGTGTATTCTGGAAAAAATGTGCATTTACATATTCCTTACTCATAGATCAACCACCTGGAATAAGGATCTTACCTTGTGTAGGTTAACCCAGTGGCAGACATCTAATTAGATCTATCAGGAATTGAAGGGAAAATGCATTAAATGTTGCAGGGGGATTTAGTTCTCAAACCATCACATTGTGTGTATCCCATTATGATCTAGTGTCAGCTGTCAATTTCACAGTAAGCATTGCTAGTGATAATTCTGAACCTTTCATTTAATATTATAAAACTTCCTTGCTGCAATCAGCCATTTCTCAAGCTAATGTATCCTCAAATATGATTCTCTTTACAATGTATAATCAGACTTTCTCTTATGCCATTAATTTTATACAGAATCCCACTATGTGTCATGTACCATTATGTAAACTAATATGATCCAAGATAAAGATGTAAAATGTATTGGATATTGTGGTTTGTTTGTTTTTTGTCAATAGAACAATCTAATCTGCTTGTTTATTAAAACAAGTACAGTTAATTTTGACCATATTTTTAATTCAAATAAATGACAAGTAGTCCTCACTGTATGACTACAAATGGGATTGGAATTTTGATCACGAAGTGATGCAATCATTAAGAAAATCATCACATGATTGGACCCAATTTTATAATCATTTTTACAGTGGTCATTAAGTGAATCACCAAAATTATTAAATGAATCATATGGTAGTTAAATGAAGCATACTAATTTGTTGTCTTCAACTGACTTTGACTTGTTGGAAGCCAGCTGGGAAGATTGCAAGATGTTGCAACCATTACAAATGCAAGCCAGTTGTGAAGTGCCCAAATTGTGATTACATGCTTTCAGGGGTAGCGTAAGGGCTTTAACTTCAGATGGTTCATAATTCATTTTTTCCAAGACATAAAATCAAACTGTCTTTAGACAAATGGTTATAAGACAAGTTGTATCTGTAGTCATGGCGATTGCTGCTTTCATCCTTATAAAAAATATTTAGTCTAATTCTGAGTAACTTGGCAGAAGTTTTTAGTTCTTAAGGGACATAGTAGGTTAATTTCTAAATTAGTATTATAGAAACATTATAGAAAAGAGAGTAAGATTTTTAAATCCCATTTATTATACAGTATAACAGAACCTAACCCTAATTATTAACTCAGCAAGAAATATGCAAAATGCTTCACGCTTGGAACTTCTGGAGTTTGCTGTTTTAATCCAGCAGAGGGATTTAAATGGAGCTGCTTGATTTAGGCTGAAGTAGTGGTTGTGGAACAAAGCATTAGAAGTTCAGAAGAGAAAAGGGGTAGGGAATATATGAAGTGTATAGGCTACTGGGTTATGTCACTGAGATAGGCCAGAAGCATATTGATCAGATATGCCACATTGGACAGGGATAGCGGCAGTTTCCTCAAACTCATCTGATTCTTGGATATATATTTTTACTGGAGCATGTATATAGTTGTCTCAATTTATTAATTTGTAATGGGTTTTTTTGTGATATGGATTTTTAATTCATAATGAAGAGACACAACCTGTCTCTTCATCTTCATACATATATTCATTAGCTCCACAAAATCAGATTACTATTATTTATATATATATTGCATTCATATAAGATAAATATATATCTTAATAAGTATATATGTATACACACATACACAAGTACTGTAGACCTTTATTTACAATGGCAATTGGGACGAGTTGCTTTGGCTTAGTGATGGGGTTATAAATAGTACAAGTAGTATTTGACTTACAATAGTTCATTTAGTGATTGTTCAAAATTACAATTTTGAAAAAAGATAACAACCGCACAAAAAATGTCACAAAATGGGAAAAATTCATTTAACAAATGTCTCACTTAACAACAGAAATTTTGGGTTCAATTGTGGTCATAAGTTGAGGACTACCTGTAATAATGTCACATGACCATATAGTTTAATGATGGCAATTTAAGCCATCCTAGGTGCTGTTGTTAAATGAGAACCCAACATGACTGCAACTTACAACTTCCTGTCAGCTTCTCCCTTAACTTTATTGGGGAAAGCTGATAGGGAATCTCAGAAATTGTGTTAATGTGACCATGAGACTATTGCATCAGCCTCACCTTCAAGGATTGGTTCTAGGTCTCCCTCATTCAGCACCATCACAAATTTCAAGGGTTGCTGAGTAAGTGATCATAAACTATAACCACCGATACTGACTTTCCCAGCTCATCATAATTTTGGCTAATTGGAGCTTTCTGTTAATACTGTTGAGTAAGATAAAGCATAGACTATATTACTATTGTTAATTATATCCATGCCATATGTATCATTCCCTGTTAAAGAGAATCTCTGAACATTTTGGTTACAAGTGCAACCAAACCCCATATAAACTCTTATGGTGTGCTGTTCTTTGCAATCTGATGCCTTTAGTCTAGGGACTATCCTGAAAACCCAATATACTGTAGACTGCATCTCAGTGTTGATAATAATAATAGTAATTGTTATATCAACAAAAATGTGAAATCACAGCCGTGAGTTCTTCCCAAGAATTTAGAATATTGTACTTTATTAGCATAATGTGCATATCCAAGTAAGTGGAAATGTTGTCAATGTGCATATTTTTAAGTGCTATCTAAAATATTTTTATATGGCTCTCAGTGTGTCAATAACAAGTGGTAACCATAGTCAGTTTATGTCATAATCTTTCAGTTTTGATTTTCAGATACTTGTGGTCTTCTCCAATTCTTTGTCTTCTGCTATTTCCTGGTATTGCTACATCAGTAATCCACTTTTTCTTTTTTTCAGCCACAGTTAAATCTGGTGTGTTATGGCTAAAGATTTTATCAGTTTGTATTTGAAAATCCCGCAATATTTTAACCTCATTTTTGACTACTTTTTGAATTATATTTCTGCTAATTTTTCATTATTGGCACATGATAAGTGTTATAGATGTTCAGTTTCCTCACCTGTTGCTTTTATTTGTTGCATTGTGGTTTCCAAAGCTTTTTTAATTGTCTGGAGCTAAGCCATTTTTTTAAAATTAGGCTTGTTCTGATTCTTACATTCTTTAAGTTTTCTCTTTTGTGTGTGTTTTTTTTTTAATTACTTGCATCTGATCTTAATTGAGTGTTCTTTATTGGCCAGGTGTGATTGGACACACAAGGAATTTGTCTCCAGTGCATAAGTTCTCAGTATACATACAAGCAACAAAGTGATAAATCGTAAACTATAAGATACAACCAACAAAGTGATAGTCATAAGATACCAATAGGAGTAGATAACAGGAAAGATGAGAAGAATAATAGTAATACAGTCCTACTACATAGTTAGATATCCTTGGACATAAGACAGTGCTGTGGAAATAATGTATTTAGCAGAGTGATGGCTGGAGAGGGGGAACGGGCTGTTTTTGTGTCTAGTTGTTTTGGCAATTTTGTGTCTAGTTGTTTTGGGTCGCCAACCTTTTGGACCTCAGGGACCACCAAACTCATAATTTTAGATCCCAGGGACCACTAACCAGTTTTGTGGGCATGGCCTAATTTGTGGGTGTGGCTTGGTTTCCATGTGACTGGCTAGGCATGGCTTGTATGTAAATATTACAAATATTTACATAAATATTGAATTTTTTATATAAAAAAGCAACTTTTACCCAAAATCAGGCAAAGCAGGCAGATTGATTTGCTCACAGAATCACAGATTCATTTAGAAATCAATCTACCATTGGCTAGCTCAGTCTGTCACATAAAATTAGCTTACAAGCAAACTCACAAAATTAACTCACAACACACCATGCATGTAAATATTGAATTTTTTTTATAAAAAAGAGCAACTTTTACCCAAAATCAGGCAAAGCAGGCAGGCAGATTGAGTTGCTCACAGAATCATTCAGTGATCTGTCTATCTGCCATCGGCTAGCTCACTCTCTCAAATTTGCTTGCCGTGAATCTGCACTGAATTTGCTTGCAAGCAAACCTTCAGTCCTAAGGGAGGTTTGGCTGTGATTAGGTAGAAAGCAAGAAATCCAACCTTTTCCTGCTTCCTAGCTAATCTAAATCTCCTGGCACAGCAGAACAGATGATGGTCGGAAAAAGGAAAAATAGCAATTTAGCAGGCGAGTTTACTGGGTAAGGAGTGAGTGGCCGGGGAGGGTTCCCGTGGGCCATGTGGGCAGCGCAGCCTTGTTTCTGAGCAGCCTAGATTAATTGCTTTGTGGGGGTGCTCTGAGGTTGAGATTTCTCTGCAGCCCACCAAAATTTTCTCATAGACCACCAGTGGGCCACGGCCCACTGGTTAACAACCGCTCCTCTGTGCTATACTGGTGTCCTGAGAGGAGAAGTTGAAACAGTTTGTGTCCAGGATGCGAGGGGTCTATAGATATTTTCTTAGCTCTCTTTCTAGCTTGTGCAGTATACAGGTCGTCGATGGAAGGCAGACTAGTTGCAATTGTTTTTTCTGCAGTCCTAACTATCCCTTGAAGTCTGTACCTGAACTGTTTAGTTGCTGTACCAAACCAGTTATAGAAGTACAAACAACAGACTCAGTAATTCCTCTGTAAACTGTATCAGCAGCTCCTTGGGCAGATTGAGATCTTTGAATTGGCGTAGGAAGAACATTCTTTGTTGTGTTCTAATGTTAGGTGTCCATTTCAAGTCTTGGAAGACTTGAGGGTCTCTACTGTTGATAACTGTTGCCTAGTACAGGGAGTCCTCGACTTACAACAGTTCATTTAATGACCAAAGTTACATTGGCACTGAAAAAAGTGACTTATTACCATTTTTCATACTTATTGCAGCATCCCTACGGTCAGGTGATTTACATTTGGTTGCTTGATAACTGACGCACATTTATGACGGTTGCAATATCCCAGAGTTATATGATTCCCTATTGCGACTTTCTGACAATCAAAATCAATGGAGAAACCAGGTTCACTTAACAACCATGTTACTAATTTAAGAACTCCAGTGGTTCACTTAACAAATTTCTCACTTAGCATAAATTTTGGGCTCAATTGTGGTCGGAAGTTGAGGACTACCTGTATTGTAATTGGTCGTAGAATAGGAGGGCTCCTCCTAAAATTTCTTTGTCTTGGTCTCCTGTTTGATCTTCTACGGGTTTGAATATGATTTTGCTTTTGATTCTCTGATTTCTATATCCAGTTCTTCTATCACCACCACTACTGTACTTTAATATAGGCAAGTTGATCGTTTGTTTGATAGATGTTATTTTAATCTGTGCAAGCACATTATTCACTCTTTCCAAGGTGCCAGATCTTTTTGGCCACTAACTTCCAATGCTGGCAATATCTGTCTACTGGTAATTTTGCATAATCTTCTCTTTTTAATTCTTGTTAGTGGGTCAGTTTCAGTATTAGCCTGTCCTGGTTCTGTTGTTATTTCTTCCAAGTTATCATTTGTGTCATTCATATCAGTTGTTTCATTTATCTTTCCAATTGTTATTGTGAGCTTCTTCTGTTATATTGTTCTGGGGTGTTTTTTGTGTGTGAGCTAATCATTGTTCATTGATAATTGAATATGGATAAATTATTTTCCAACTTTCAAACATTTGTTTCCAGTAGTTCTGCTTTGTTGGCTCCAATTTATAATTATTATATTAAACTTATATACTGCCAAAGGTGGCTCACAAGAAGTAACATTGCAGTAACATCAGTAAAAGATAGCAAGAACAACAGACCAGATGAAATGAAACTACACAAGATCAGGTCACTATCAAAAGCCCTGGTGAAGAGCAAGGTCTTCACCATTCAGAGTGGGGGGGGCATCCATTCAGAGTGGATCTAGGGACAAACTTTATTCTTGTGAATAAATAGCAGAAAAGGCTTGCTTCTGGGGTCTTGTTAGGTGGTGTTATTTAATTGAAGGAATTTGGGGTGTGCCAAACCTTTAAAATTGAAATAGACTATATATGCAGTGTTTCAACATACTCAGGATATTTTGGTAAAACCACATATTTAGTTTAAAATGGAAACTTAATAGAAAAATATGGCATTACATCCTGACCTTTAGAATAGAGTGATTTTTTTCAAAATAACATCTTATTTGATCACATGAGATTTTGTCCATTTTTCTTATATCTTTAATTTTAATAAAAAATTGTGTTGATGCCTGCTGCCTCTTAAAAGTGAACAGCTACTTTTGGAAAGTTGCTGATATTCCATCAGTCCTATTGCTTAGTTGATTAATAGAGAGGTACATTGTTGAAACAAGAAATAAAATTGATTTCTGCTCTATTTTATAATAAAGTAGACATATTTAACACTAAGTTGATTTAATCTTGTGATGTCATTTGAAATAAAAATATGCATTTGTATGAAAATAACTCCATGTTTGGGTTTTTTAATATGGTAATTTGTTCTGGAGGATATATTTTTTATGTAAGTCCTAAATTGAGACTTACCAATTTAGTGTGCTATAGTAACAAAATACCTTATTAATGTATTTATTATATTCATCACATTTTGGAACCACCCATCTCCTCACTTGCTGTATTGTTAAACATTTCAAATCTGAGAAATATTTTAAAGAATGCAAATAATATTGTTAAAGTCTGATGATACATAAAGTTATTCTGTGTGTCTTATGTGTGACTTTGATTATTTTTACATTTCCTGTTGACCTGTTGACCTCTTCTGAAAGTTCATGTATACATGACTGTATATTCTGTTAATACGATCACAGCAGTCTTTACATGTTTCCCCTTTATTCATAGGCTCCTGGAGCTACTTTTGAAAAGCATGGAGAACATCTTCCTCGAGGAGAAGGCCGGTTTGGTGTAAGCCGAAGACGGCACAATTCTTCTGATGGTTTCTTTAATAATGGCCCCCTCAGAACTGCTGGAGGTATGTTATTCATGGATAAGTAAATAGCACAGGAGAAAAAATAGGCTGGAACTTCAGCTGGTGCCCCCCCTCCCCCACCATTTTGTGGCTTCCCACCCTCCAGTTTTGAACTCCAGTAGTTTGATACTCTCATGTCAATGATTTGATTGAATATCAATTGATTAGACAGGAGATGCTCCTATAATGATATTGATATATTTAATCTTTTGCAGTAGGTCTTGCATATTGTGGCATTTTTTTCAAAAGATAACTAGCTTTGTTAATGCAACTTCATATCTTATCCAGACTGTTGGCATCAGCCTTCCCTACACCGCCATGATTCTGTGGATTCTGGTGTTTCTAAAGGAACTCATGTTGGGCTAGCTGGCAGTCAACCAGGTTGGCATGGTTCTTCACGTGGCCATGATGGCATGAGTCAGAGAGGAGGAGGAACTGGATCTCATCGCCATTGGAATGGCAATTTCCACTCCCGAAAGAATTCAGCTTTTCAGGAAAAGCCAACTGCTGAAGCTAGGGAGGAGAAGGAAGAAAAGGAGAAATTACAGTTTGAGGAGGAAGATTTTGTAAGTATACTCTGCATGAAGTTAAGATGTTCCTTAAATGTATTTTTTTTCCTGGAGATTGATTCAAATAACCATTTGTATCCATGAGTTTATCATCTGATCTTGGATAGGGTTGCACTAGACAGATCCTGTGCAGGGTCCTCCTGGACTCAAGACTCCTGTTTAAAGAGCAGTTAGTAGCCATGGCTAGGAAGACCTTTGCTCAACTTTGTGTTATGGTCCAGTTATGCCCTTCCTCAATAGGGAGGCTCTCCACTCAGTCACTCATGCACTGGTTAATCCCAATAATCCCAGTTGGATTATTGCAGTGCAGTCTACATGGTTGGGCTACCCTAGAGAAGTATCAAGAACCTTCAGCTGGTACAAAATGCAACCATATGGGTGATTTTGGATACCCCAAGTAGGGGTGCTGAGGAAAGGAAAATAATGTTGGGATTATAAGGTTTAAAAGCTTTATGTCAAGGGAGAACATGCTATTCAGAAAATACTAGGAGGGGTCAGGACTTTGTTTATTTTTCCAGCAAAGATGGAGAGACTTTGTTTTTAAAAATGATACACTCGTATTATACAGTATGTTATAGTTTCCATACATTTCTTGCATTAGTGGTATAGGAATCAGCATCAGTAATTTTGCAGTCTTAAGAGGAACTTCATGTGCCAAAGATTTCTTCTCCTAATTATGCACCAAGTGTCAACGCAGCTTCAAAACAATTGTTTCTTATGATTTTAATGTTTTAACACTTTTCTCCTGTCAGAATGCATTACAAAACAAATACTAGATTCTATGTAGGTAACTTGTCAGAATGTTAATATAGGTAGATAACATAATGAGTCATATGCTCATTTCTAGTTAGGAAATTTAATGAAATTGAAACTTTGTAACAAAACATGAAATATGTGTGACTTTTTGGTGTGCTTGTTACAGCCATCATTGAATCCAGAAGCTGGAAAACAGCACAGCCAGGGTAAACCAGCTGGAACTCCATCTGGTGTTTGGGGTAGGTACTGAGACATTGGCAGAGAGGAATTTTCTGTAGTTGTAGAAATAGTCTAATCTTGTTCGATTTAGTCAGTTTATAAAAATAACTAAGTTTTTTCTTTTCTATGTTGTGTTACATTAGAATTAGAAATTATACTTCAGAAATAAATTGTAAGAGGCTTGCCTATTTTTAGGAATGGTAGAATACTGTTCAGAAACTAGATACGGGTACATCATCTCATTTCCCCCCCAGACTGGCATTAGTATTGATTTATAAACCTCAGACGTTTATACGCACTCAAGAAATGCATGAAGAACCTAAGCACCAGAAGTTGTAAGAATTGTTTTTAAATAGCATACTTATTTAGTTGATGTTCGATGTGTAAATAAGCCCCATACACTGGGGAATTCAAAGACATCCATAGCAGGAGAACTATAGAAAATCATGTTACTTGAAAAAGGTCAATGTAAAGTTTTTCATACTTAACATATAAATTCTACCCATTCCAAAAATGACATTATTGAGATTTTCATGTAGAAGATCATAAAATATCAAGATTTTTTCCTGATGTCCAAAATGTTTACTTAAAAATCTTCAGGAACATAGCACAAGAGAGAGCTGCATTGGTATCTTTAAATAGCTACATGATTTTTTAATTCATTCAGAAGTCGCTGTGCCTCAAAAATGTGAACCAACACTCCATTATTATTTTTTTCTAATTGTATGCATACCAGGAATCCAGTATTCCAAGAAATACTGCATTTAGCTCTTCCCAAAAATGTACTCTTAATGAAGTAGGCTCAATACTATTCAGGTATATATTTCTAGTAGACTGTGAAACCTTACTCTCTTGAGCATGCTTAATGTGCTTGAGATTCTCTTTAACAATTCCAAAATGCTCTCCTGAAGATCTTAAATCCTAAAATCTTATGCAGTTGCTTGATTTTTGATAATTTAACATTCAGTTGGGCTTATAAGATCATAAAAAACATAAGCTTATAAGATCATAAAAATATTCTTATGGGACTTCTTTAAAAAAACAGTTTGTTTAACATTTAGATATTGTTAATTTTCAGCGTCCAAATTCATCTCCAATAACTTTATGCAAGTACAAGAGATGGACTGGTATGAACTCATTTTTTTGTTGAAATACTAAGCTTCTTCCATTATTTTATTAGAAAATCCTCCTAGTGCCAAGCAACCTACCAAGATGCTGGTCATCAAAAAGGTTTCAAAAGAGGATCCTGCTGCTGCCTTCTCAGCTGCATTCACATCACCAGGACCTCAGCTTTCAAATGGCAACAAGGCAACCCCTATTGTCCCAAGTGTCTACAAAAATCTGGTTCCTAAGCCTGCAGCACCCCCATCGAAGGTACACAGAAGTAGCTTTCAATTCAATCCTGACAAGACTGAGTGGCTTTGGCTGTCTGGGTCCCCCTTGGTTGGGATACTTTCACTATTACTCTTGGATGAGGTTGTATTTTGGCATTGGCACGACCTTGGATTCCTACACTAACAACTACTGTTCAAAGAGCAGGTAGCAGCTGTGGCCTGGAAAACTTTGGTACAGGTTCTTCTTGTGCGCCAGATGTGCTCTTTTTCTCAATTAAGAGTCTTTAAAGTCCCTCATGCCCTGCTTGCCTCTCAATTTCACTTTTGCAATCTGTTCTACATGGGGCTATCCTTAAAGATTGTCTGGAAGCCACAGCTGGTTTAAAATGGAATGGTATGAGCAATAAGGCCCACTACTCTGCTCATGTCACAGAAAAGCTGCATTGGTTACCACTTGATTTCTTGGTGCAAATTCATGGTTTTTAAAGCTGTTTATGGCATCAAGGCTGGCTATCTGAGGGACTGTTTCTCTTCCACTGTTTCTGCCTGCCAAGTACATTCAGGCAGATTCAGAATCACGAGGAAGCATCTCTTCAAAGATACAGATTACAAACTCATTCTACTCAGGTTTCATAAAGCCCTTAAAACCTGGCTTTGTTGAGACTCTGGGGTAAATGTACTAGGTTGGGGAGTGGCTGTTTTTAATCTAAACTGTCCTGTTTTACTGACGTTTTCCATTGCAAGAGTCTATTGAAGTGTGACCATAAGAAATTTAATGGGAAAAAATAATAAAATATTTTCTTTCACTTTCATTTTCTAGCACTGTTTTTTCTTTATTTGGGATCATTTGTTATTTTTCCAAATCATTTCATATTCTGGGAGGTGTTATTGTTAGGATGTGGAACATAGGTATGTCAGATAAATATATGGCAAATCCCAAAAGGGACATTTTAAATAAGTGCAGATGTTCAGAAGACAATATTTTTACCAAGTCAGTGTTGGTTTTAGGCAAATATATTGCTATTGTTACTGTACATTTCTTCATTATAGCCAAATCAATGGAAAGCTAACAGAAGTGAACATAAACCAAGCTCACTAACCTCCAGCCGTGATTCAGCTTTTACCAGTCCTGTGTCTGTAACCAAACCAGCTGTGTTAACCAGTGGCTCTGTCCTCACCTCTTCCAAAGAGGTAAGCACGTATAGTGGATATAAACATGATATAAATCAGTAGGGACTAACCAATTTCAATGCTCTCTATCAAATCAGTGAATCATAATAGATTTAACAATGCTATTACTCTATTCCCAGAGTCCCTCCAGTACCACCCCTCCTATTGAAATAAACTCCTCTCGCTTGACAAAGCTGATGCGCCGCACCACAGATAAGAAGAGTGAGTTCTTAAAAGCTCTGAAGGATGACAGGAATGGAGAATTGCCAGAGCGCCATGACAACAACAAACTGGAGGATGTGAGGGTTGTTTTTTAAAAATAATGTCAAGAGTTGTTTTTAAATAATTTTCTAGTATTTCTTAACATGCTTATTTAGTAAACTTGCTACTTTCCACAACGGCTAGCACAGTAATGGCTAACCTTTTTGGCACCAAGTGCCCAAAGCACATATGTGGGCACTCTGTGCATGCGCATGTGACTTGTGCATGAGCCCTGCCCCGCACATGCAAGTTCCCATGTATGTGCCCCACGCATGCATGGCAGAGACCTGAAGACCAGATTTTTTTAAAGGTTTCATGCATTTTTTGCAACATCTGTTGTACTAATGCATGGGAACACTTGTGAGCTTCTTTTTATTATATTATGTTTCTCTTTTTTCTTGCACTTTTTACTCCTATAGTTTAAATTTAGTTTGTATTAGATTTTATTATAATCAAAAAATTTAACCAAAAATTGTATCTTAATACAATCATATTCGAAATTAAACAGTAGATATTAACATTTTTGATAATCAGTTGTTTCTAAGTTTGAGGAGGTTATTAGCCTCATCATAAAGCCTATACTACTTGAGGATGTAGTTTAGATAACTTTCTAAAATATCATTGATGAATGCTAAAAGAATTACACGAGTATGATTTTGATCTTTTTTAAAATTTTGTTCCTCTCTAGGTAGATGGTGGCAGTTCAGCAGAACCAAAGGAAAACTGGGAGGAGAACTGCCATCAGAATGGGCTTTCTTTGCCTTTGGAAGAGGGAGAGAATCTTTCTCACTCTTTAGAAGCAGAACACAGGTGAGAAAAGAGGCAGTTTGTCTGGAAAATATTAACCCACCAGAAATGTATAGAAATCAACAGAGGTTTAACCAGCTCTAGGGGAACATGTGGTTTCTTGACATAGCCCCATTTACTCCATGTCATCCAGTATAATACAAAAGATTCTGACTTCTTGTAATGAACATTCTTCCCTTCTGCTATCCACATTATATCTTGTGATTGATGCACTTTGATGGAAGTATTGCCTTTTTACCATTTCTTATTGAAATGTTTCACAGGGGAGGGAAAGGCATCCCCCTCCTTAGTGATAAAGCAAGAATGATTGCATGGAAAGAGTCTTTAATCTCCCAATCAGATGTTCCTCAGTTCTGAAACCTACATGAAGTTTGAATTGAGGCACAATTCAATCTGGCTAAGGAGCTGCTTCATCAGACACAGCAGAAGGATGACATTCACCATCTGCCTCTACACAATCCATTTTAACAAAGTAGAATGGGGAGAAAGTAGATCATTTTTTATGTTTACTAAGAACCAAAACAATACTTTATTTAAAAACTGTCTTCCTATTCCTTCACTCCTGTTATGTGTTAAACAGATGTACAATATGGCATGAAACAATTCAAGTATGTAATTTAAGTTATTTGAGAACAGTAGTTTTATTGTAGTTAAGATACAAACAGGATTTTAAAAAACTTTATCACTTTAATGTAGGATTTCTCAAATGCTGTGGTTCTTCTCTTCCCAAAATACTTCATTAATTTCTGTGATACCACCTGCACCACAAATAGAACAAATTATTTCATTTACCAGCCATAAATACATTTTAATATTTAAATCACTGGATCTTCAGACTCTGTGGTCCTGCAGTTGTCGATTTGAGCTTGCATAGATAAAATGAGGAGCAAAGCCCCAAATAAGTTTTGACAGTGTTCCCACTGTCTACAAGGCTGATAAAAAAAAAGTGACACCACCCCCTTACATCTAATTGTTCATAACCGCAAAGGAGTTACCAGCATATAGTTTGAGAAACTTTCTTTGGTACTTTCTATCACGATTCTCACTTTAACTACTTCATTTAACTCTTAGGCTAACTTGCTTTATTAAAGTATTTCTCTCCTACAGAGTAATATTGTAAAATAACTGTGAATTTTCTTGTGCTTAAGAAGGATTTAAATATATTTTCCTCCATAATGACATGTTTAATCCTGTCCCTTTTCGATTCTTTTACCTTTTCCATGCTAGATTACTGAAAGCAATGGGATGGCAGGAATATCCTGAGAATGATGAGAATTGCCTTCCCCTCACAGAGGATGAGCTCAAAGAGTTCCAAATAAAGTCAGAGCAGGTATGGTCAACTGCTTACCTTTTAGCATTATTTTATTTTGTAACTTAAGAGTGTTTTGTAACTTAAGAGACAACAATTAATAAATTTTGAGTTCATTTTGACTGAAAAGGAGAAATAAGTATGACAATTTTCTTTCCTTTCTCTCTAGTTAAGAAGAAATGGTTTTCGGAAGAGTGAATTTCTTCGAGGCCAAGGCAGCAGTCAACTATTCTCCCACTGGAGAAGCACTTTTAAGACAGAGTTTGAAGAGTCAGACACAGAAACAAGTAGCAGTGAAACTTCTGACGATGATGCCTGAAGTTGGGCACCAAAAATCCATTATATAAAACCAACCCAGCAAACTCAGTTTGTAGTTCAGCACATAAATGTTTGGGGTTCGAATGAAGCAGAGTTTATTCTATCTCAAGCCTGTTCAGTTTTTTATTGTTGAAAACTTCATGCACAAGGGAAAGAATTATATCCCAAAGAAGAAAGCTATTGGCTTACTACTTTTTGATTTTGCCCTTCTGTGCTTCATAGAGAACAATCCATTCCGCCTTCTGGAGCAAGGCATGGGTTCAGTCTCATCAGGAGCAGGATGCAAAAGACTTAAGTTGGGCAACCACAAGCTTCTCATACTGCCGTCCACATTGCAAAATGTTGTGCGGCAATAATGTGCTAAAACAATCATTGTCAATGACAAAATGGCTGCGGAAGTTCTAATTGTGTTAAATTAATGCTAATAACATGGAACTTTTTTTATTTTTTGGCGGCTCGGGGAGCTTCATCACTTAACCAGGCGTGTTTGGTTTTTCTTTTGGGGGGGTACAGCTGTAAAATATTTGGATATAGGAATTGTTTGTGTTCTTGCAACCTTGATATTCAGGGTAGATTGTTAAAATATAAAATTTTTGTGGGAATTTCAAAGATTAAGATTATTTTGATAACATTATTTACAGATTTAAAAAAGTGACTATCACATTGAGTCTGTATGAGGGGAAAACTACTGCATCAAAAGATAACTAACTTGGAATAAATATTTTGCATCAGTTTGCCAATTCTGAGTCTGTCATTTCTCAAGTTACTAGTTTAGATTTCTTCAATAAAACTTTCTTATATTTCCATCTTAAGATAGCAGCAATTTTTCAAAAGCAGGGATCTAATTTCTTGTTTGTTGATGAATAAGTGAATCACTCCAGCCCTATAAGTAGGATAAGTTTATATCAAAAAAGGATATCTATAAAATAGGAATTTCTCATTGATAATGAAAATATTCACATTAAGTATATAACAAAACTGATAAATTTGGCAGTGATTAATTTCTGATACAGTACACAAAGAGCATGGAAATATAGTGCATGTGTTGCTTTTGTCAAGATTTGCTAACTTAATATTTTAAGTTTTAGTATTTTAACATTTCAAAAATTGATTTTCCCTCAAGTGAAATTTGATTTCTATGACTTTCAGGGCAAGTTTGTATAATTGTTTTGAAATAATATAGAAGCCATTGCTTTTGTCTTCTTCCAGAATTTTTTTTTCAACTTTTTAAACTAGGCTATAGTCCTGGAATTTCCTGGTAATTTTATATCCAAATACTACCCAAATGCAAAACTTAGTTTTGAAGATCATACAAGGTTGACTATAATTAAATTCCCACAGAAGAGATCTTTATGAGCAGATCCATACTTTGGTCTGCCAAAACTCCCAGACTATACTGGCATATATCCATATAGTGCAGCATAACACTATATAATGGCTGGTATCCAAACCACTAAATTCTTAATGGTCAAGAAACAAGACACTTACTAGAGCTCACTGATTGTTTTAGGACACCCAAAAAATTATTTGTGAAGCTAGCACTCATTAGAATTACAGCAAGACAAACAACCTACAAAGTCTGACTACTGTACATAATAGAAACCAATATACCTCAACTTCATGCAGCACTCTCCTTGCCATCAAAAAGCATCTGTGATGCAAGTCTTTCAAATTGCATGTTAAAATTATAGTGGGATACAGGGTTTGGAAAGAATACATTCTTCTGTAATTGTCTTTGGACTAATTTTTTTTAATGCAGACAGTGCTGCATTAATAAACAATTCTGTATCCTAAGATCATAATAAAAGCATTTATATTCATGTATTCTTTCAAGTGTCCACGGACTATGTTATAAGGATTGCATAGTAAGCACTACAAATAAAAAGCTGCTAATTAGTCATATCACTCCAAACATCCCTGAAGTTGAAAAAAGTTTAACAAGTGGTATGCACAAACTACTGTGACACAAAACATGTAGAATATAACTTCAGAATCTTTCTGAGGAATTTATTTCAGCAGAATATCATAATGCCCTTGTCTATGGATGCAGTGCTTGAATCAAGAACAGCACCAAACAAAAGATACTGCAGCAGAGAATAATCCTGTTTGAATATTTGAAAGTACATGTTGATGTGAGAGAAAGAATCCATGACTAGGAATATTTTAAATGACCAGAAACATTTTAAAAGGTTTTCTATAGCAACTAAACAAAAATGATCTGACACATTTCACAAACAATAACAACTTTCCTTTTTTAAACATTAAAAGTACTTAAATGTGGGTGAAATACTATACACTTCACAATATAGCATAAAGTGGCTTTTCGATTGGGAATACTGAGATGAAAATTACCAGGGGTTGGAATTAATAAAATCCTCTATATCCTGGACATGGTAAAAAGCAATGCTTATGATTGGTTTAGCATGTGAGAAATAAATTGTAGTATCTGTGTGTATGTAAAACTGAATTATGTTCCTAGTTAAGTAAATGGTTGAAGAAAATTAGTAAAATGTATACATTTCACAGGAATATTGGCAAACTAGACAAAGCATGCATCATACTGCAAATATATCAGCTCAACTAGAGCAAAATGCATTCTGTATGCAGTATTATGACAGGCTCCAGTCATGAGATCTAAGCTAAATTTCCATGGATTTAATCGTGGCAAATGAACAAGGTTTTAAAGAATGGCTGTTCAAATATATTCTGCAAGAAAAATGACCCAGCTTCGCAATAACCTGGTGTCTCCTACTTAAAATTCCACCCATGTCTAGTCCAAAGCTTTTTCACTATTGGACAAAGGCAAACCGACCATTTGTACTTTTGATGACTTATGCCCTAGTAATGGCTTGTTTATTCATGTTTATAAATGGCCATTTTAGATTAAGAGGCAATTTGAGAGGCCAGATAGATCTTCCACTAATGTGAAATGGCAGAAGAAAACATAAAATTTTCTTTATGATGCTATGATGCTAGCGCTTCGAATGACCAGAGCTCAGATGGAAAAATCCCGTGGACTACCCTGTACTCTACTTGATAGCGGAGAATCTGTAGAGATTCTCAGTCATCCAGATCATGGTTGTCCCAAAGCACCTTTGGGACTGTGACCTGATAGATGATAGAATCTCTACAGACTTTTAGCTATACAATTTGGGATGAACACCCTTGGAATGGTGTTGGGAGTAGGAATGGATTTCCAGAGAAAAAAACTGCAGACCACTGAAGCCGGAAGCACGACTCAGGTCGCCCTGAGTACAGAGATAAACCTTCCAAGTGCTTCAATGACCCTCTGAAAAGGATTCAAATGATCAGCTGTCTGCAAGGAATATAAATCCTTCCATTCCACTATCCAGTTCAAGGCTGAAGCAGCTTTTTGCATGAGAAGTGAAATGTCTTCAGAGAAAAAAAACAAGAACATCCATTTGCCTCCTGAAAAAGTACCTTTGATAGCGGACAGTTGAGTCTCTTTATCGCCATTGGCCCCAAAACTTGAACAAGTGTAGCAGCTCTTACACCGTTTATTAGTTTACTAACCATCTATATCGGGGGTCTCCAACTTTGGCAACTTTAAGATTTATGGACTTCAACTCCCAGAATTCCTCAGCCAGCTTTGCTGGCTGAGGAATTCTGGGAGTTGAAGTCCACAGGTCTTAAAGCTGTCAAGTTTGAAGACCCCTTGCGTAGAAAAACAGATTATCAGATAGTTACGGAAAACCTCCCGTTCCAAGCAGCAACCGCAGGACCTTCCTCTCAAAATAAGTAAGTAAGTAAGTAAGTAAGTAAGTAAATACATACATACATACATACATACATACATACATACATACATACATACATACACACATACACATCCCTGCCAAGCAACAACTTTAACAATCATAAAGAATTGGCAGTCCCCGTGTTGAGCAATGTACACCTCACAAGCTTCTTTTCACACAAACCATCAAGAAACCGTCCAGCCCGGTCACGCGAACGAACGTTCACCAACCAACTCTCCTTCCGCCTGTTTCCATGTCCCACTTTGATGACGCGAGGCTGCGCGTCGGCTGAGATCACGAGCGTCCTTTGCCGCGAGATTTCCCGTGGAACAAACCGTCCCGAAATGCTTTGCGTCCTTCTCTTTGCAACCGGCGCCTCCGAGCAGGATGGGTGAGTTGTTGGAGGGAGAGGGAAGGTCGTGGTTTCATCCGCCCGCATCCGCCCCGCCAGACATCCCCGCGGAGCTCCCGATCGGGGAACCGGGGAGAAGGATGTTTAGGCCGTTGAAACGCGCGTGATATTCTGCTTAGTTGTGTGTCGCGGTTGCGATTCGGCCTGTTTTGGATCCGGACCGCCTCTTCGGCCTTTGCTGTGTGTTGTTGCCACAGGATAGCCGCCTCTTTAAAAAAAAAAAAAAAAAAAAAAAACCCCTTCCGGGAACGAAAGTTTTTTTCCCCTTTTTTTTTTTTTTTTTTTTGCCTTTTGGTTTTCTTTTCTCCCTTTGCCCGCCGTTGCAGTGATGACACGTTTTCCACTGCTGCATGAAGGCCGAGTGTGCCATGCGGAGACTTCCCTTGGAGAACTGAGGAACGCGGGGCAGAAGGGACGACGGCCTGCAAGCCCGTAGTCGAGGGACAACTTCCACGACCGCGCTTCATGCATTCCTAGTCCGCTTTTGCTTTTTTTTTTTCTTTCTTTTCTCTCTTTTCCGCAGGAATCTCCAGGGATAATTGGCACAAACGCCGCAAGACCGGGGGAAAGCGGAAGCCCTACCACAAGAAAAGAAAGTATGAGCTGGGGCGACCTCCTGCCAACACAAAAGTATGTGTGCGCTGAATTGTTTCCCAGGGGAAATGTGTGTGGGAAGAGTGCGGACGACGATTGGTAGGAGGAAAGTATTTCAAGGGGTGCCTGTTTCCTGAGTCATGGGGATCGCTGGGAAAACCTCTTTGCAGGCAGAAGGAAGAAGTGGGAACTTTTCGTTCAAGTGTCCTTCGTTCCTGACTAACCCACAATGCTGCATTCATAGCACATAACTTATTGCAAAATAACGTTCAGGTAAAGGAGAAATGAGGTTTTTTTTGTTTTTTGGTTTTTTTTTTTTTACACGATGTATCTTACCTGAAACAAAACTTTCTCTCTGATGTAACAAGAGTATGGGTGATGCACACATAAGATTTATAAGTTTTTAAATGTGGATTTAAAACACACATTTTAAGAGCTGTGCCTCTAAATTTAATTGCAATACCATTTTTATATGTAGTTAGCAATGATGTTGATGTATAAAATAGATATGAGCTACTTTAGGTATACCCAAGTGTTGTGTGTGTGTGTGTGGTGGGATGCTTCCTGGGGCACCGTATCACGAATTAATTTGAAATTATTGTAATCCTTAAAAGATTTGAAGTAAACTCCAACCCAGAGTTAACTTCGGTCACCTTCAGATAATTGCATAGTGCTTTAGTTTGGAGATACTGTTCCTCTGATGTGGAGGCAACTGGAGTGATGAGAAATTCACCTTAGGTGAGCGTGTGGACTGTTCTGGTCTTCATCACAGTCACCAATGCTAGGGGGTCGTCATAGTTACACTGACCATGTTGCCATGTAGGATGGGCATTTGAGGCAAGATTTTAGTTCCATGAATTGCTGTGTTTGAACAAACCTGTGGTACTTTGTTGCAGATTGGCCCCAGAAGAATTCACACAGTAAGAGTTCGTGGTGGCAATAAAAAATACCGTGCTCTGCGTTTGGATGTTGGAAACTTCTCTTGGGGATCTGAATGTAAGTAGATGTTCTGCAGAGTATTTTTTTTTTAAAGGGGGGTTGTTGTTAGTGATCTAGAAGCACAAATAAGAAAACTGTGATGATAACTTTGACCTTAAGAGAGCTTTGGTGAATTCCTAGCTCTCAGTGATAAGAGTGTCATAGTTACCCTGAGTATGTGTGCATTGTTGCTACAGGGATGTTAAAGGGGAGACGGATCCTTTATATAAACTTGAAAGGTATTGTTCAAGTCTGGTAAAAACTCAGGGGTTGAGATAGAAAAAAATGAAAAATATTACCTAACTTTAAACAAGAGCTCAGCATGGATTGAAAAGCTGTTATTCAATGATGAAGAGGCAAGAATGTTGCAGATGGCAAAAATATAAAAAATTCCCATGCTATAAATTTGAACCTTTGCTTGCATGTTTAGTTTGCTACCCCACTAGTATTTGGGGGAGGGAGGGGTTGCAGGTTTGCTTAAGAGTAGCTTTGTTCCTATTCAGATGTACCTGGTCAATTCATAATCCTGGTATTTGTTTGGTCGGTGAGGTTAATACACCAATGTAGTTTCTGTATTTACTTTATTTCATATTTGTTATTGAGCTTGGTTATGAGGACTTTATTGGAGCTGCTGAAGGTAACAAGATAAACAAGTCTATTTTTGTATTTTCTAATCAGAGGACTAATTTTGATATTTTGCAGAAATATTCACGGGGAATCACTATTGCAATACAAGCTCGACCCTTTTTGCATCATGAGTAATGCTGCACATATGCGTAAAGGAGGCACAGGGTTGTGCCTGTGTGTTGCAGGGTTATCGTGCTCTTTGCAAATACATTCATATTTTCATATTTCATATTTTCCAGTCATCCTAGTTTGCAGAGTCACATACTTCATAGTTTGTCCATTCTCTTCTTTAAATTCTCTTCTTTATTGTTTCAAATGGGTTGATTTTGGAAATAGAAAGTCAAAATTGGCTACATTTGTAAAATAAAATGTATACAGATCCTGCAGTGTGTGAAGGCCTATTTTTATGTACTCACAAGATTCTTATAGCATTCAGATTTTAAAAAAAAAATTCTGGAAAGATAAATTCCTTTTTTTACAGGCTGTACCCGCAAAACCAGAATAATTGATGTCGTCTACAATGCATCCAATAATGAGTTGGTGCGCACAAAGACCCTGGTCAAAAACTGCATTGTCCTCATTGACAGCACACCATACCGACACTGGTATGAAGCCCACTATGCCTTGCCCCTTGGGCGCAAAAAGGGTGCCAAGCTGGTAGGTAACATATTATGCAGAGGTTTAAAAATACATTTGTCTTCTGATGATGATACTGTTAACCAGTTCTGCTGCTGAAAGAGAATGATGGCATATCTATTTATCTGAAGGAGACATGAGACCAAGCTGTGTAGGGTCCCTTTCCAATTTAGAGCATCTTAGTGCTGAAGTAAGCAGGCAAATGTTTTGAATAAAAGGATTCTATAAATTACTGTTTGTGGGCTCCAAGTTGAAAAATGCTTATAGACTGTTATCCCATCAGTGCTCAAATCTCAATTTATTTGGAAATTGTTTTAAAGTAGCAAAGAGTTCAGCACACCAGTCATGCTGTGTAATATTGTATTAGAAGAATGCACAATACCCGAATAGTTTGCTTGAGTGATTCTACCAAACCACCTTGGATAGGCTGAAATTTGGCAAAACCCAAAGTATTTTTATTGTCCTGGGTATTTGCTAAAACAAAATCTGGAGAAGTTTGACAGGATGAGCAGGATAAGACCTGTGCACCTCACATCTATGGCTCTTCTAAGTTGGCCTATGTGTGCACATTTATTGTTTGTAAATTCCTAGCGCCTTCCCTTGACTGCCACTATCAGTTTGTTTACACACTGCACATTTAATTGGTGCTTTTGTATTTCCAATTCTTTCTGACTACAAGGAAGTGGACATTGGTGGATATGGGGAAGTAGAGTGGGGGGAAATGGTGTTTGGAAAATGGGGGTGATAGGCTGGTTGAATAAACTGCTGTTGAAGCTGTGGAGATTGCCAGTGACCAAAGCTAATCTGACTTGGTAGTATGTCCAATCAGATAAGATGACCTCTCCCACTTTAGTCTTCCCAGTGGCTTCTTTTCCCTCCCACATACACACACAGCATGTTTTGGTCTTGGCATAGAACAAGTTTTGATGTGCAGAACAGTTTACACCAATTTGCACAATGTTTTACAACCCCAAAATGGACTGAATGTTTCAGATATTTGTGGAATTATGGGAAATAACAACCTGCTTCTGCTTCAGACCCCTGAGGAGGAAGAAATTTTAAATAAAAAACGTTCAAAGAAAATCCAAAAGAAGTATGATGAGCGGAAAAAGAATGCCAAGATCAGTAGCCTCCTGGAGGAGCAGTTCCAACAAGGAAAGCTACTTGGTAAGATGTAAAAAACAGAAAACTCAGCTTGCTAGATACAGCAGAAGATTTAAACAGATGTACTATTTTGATAATTTATGTGATGATGGCAGTCTATACTCAGAGTTGACAAAAGTCACAGCTTTATTCTAGGGCAGGATGTACTTGTTTCAACTCTTGGTATAATATTTAGCTTGACAATTGTTAGAGCCTTTTCCTGATTCTTGCTACTTTATACAAGTTAGAACCAGAAATTCAAGTGTTAGGTGATTACCATGTTACCCTGCATAATTGACCAGGGATTTGAAGTTGACCTTGTGATGAAAACTTTGTCCAGTTCTGCTGCTGAATATGAGTGGTGACATTTCAAGTTCTGAAGGTAACTTCGTCTGTGGGAAGGCTGTTCAATTTTTAAAGGCCCACACTTTGTGAGAAGATGAGCATAGTTTTGTTAATATGGAGTTAAAGTAAGAAAAGTTTTGCATTTAAAGAAGTGTGTTTGTTAGTCTTAATTGACACATTTTCCTTTAATTTTGTATTTTCCCTTTTCAGCTTGCATTGCCTCCAGACCTGGACAGTGTGGCCGAGCAGATGGCTACGTTCTGGAAGGCAAGGAACTAGAATTCTATCTGAGGAAAATCAAGGCCAGAAAAGGCAAATGAATACATTTATTGTATCCAACAGGCGTAATAAATATCTCAGAGTCTTGTTATAAATGATTAGTGTGGTTATTTATGGGCACTGGGACAAAGTGGTATATCAGTGGTAAGTGCTGGAATGGAATTTACTAATGTTGTGCCCTGTAGAGCTCGTGTTGGGAAGAAAGCCTGGGCTTGCTTCAGTCTGACGACAATGTTTCCTTGTAGATCAAGCTATGACTTAACTGCAGCCCCAAGAAAAGTAGTATAATTGAGATTTTTCTCACTGATCTTTTCAAAGGCTACTTAGTTTTCTAAACTTGTTGCATTTTTATTTGGGAGAGGACCTATCGCTGCCATTCTCCAGTTGAAAATGGCAGCACGATGAGTTAGATTTTCAGAAATGCTTGTACCTTATGTGAAATTATATAACTACAATTTCTGAAGTATATGTTGATAGAAAACTGGGCAAATGTGTAAGCTAAATTGCAACTGAAATATACTAAATAACTAAATGTTGCTCCTTCATTGAGAGAACTTTTATATTTAGTGTGCAGATGAATATTTTTCAGTGCCCTCATTTTTCTCAAGTCACAATCTTAAAAGTGTTATTGAGGAATCAGTTTCACTTAAGAGTGATTTATGTCTGAATAAACAAGATTATGCTGTTGAATTTTGAAATTGCATGGATTCCAATGAAATCAGAATTATTAACAAAATATCTTCCCACTTGAATATTTGGCTTATCTGGATTTTATTATTCTTCAGATACCTATATAATAAAAAGTTTCAGAACATATATTTTAAAAAGATTTATTAATCATTAGGTAAACAAAATTGGTTAGGTTATTGAAAGTAAATACATATCTGTAAATACATCTGGCACAAAGAACCCAGAAGGCTAAATGCAGAAGGCACAAAGAACTCAAGTTCTCATGTTAGGTTAATTTTGAGTGAAAAGCGGTCTATGACCAAATGAATTGGCAGTGTGTTTACCATAAAGGAGGTGACTTGCGGATTGTGGGCTGCTGGGGATGATTGGAAGAACATAGCCTAGTTTTATGTACCAGTAAATGTTTGTTTGATTTTTTAAAATTTTCTAGGAGTTCAGAAATTTATCTCACAGCAGCCATACTTGCTTTTTTGTGTACTCATGAAAATGGGCAGGATCTCTGGTTCATAAAAAATGTAACTCTTGAAAATATCTCCATAAGTTCGGGGGTGTCAAACTCAATTTCATTGAGGGCTGCATCAGGATTGTGTTTGACCTTGAGGGGCTGGGGTGGGTGTGGCCAGCTCGACGTCCCTTGTGTCAGGGAGGTCTGTAGTGGCCCATGCGCTCTGCCAGTCAAAACAGGCTTCCGAGCTCAATTTTTGGCTGCGACAGCCTGTGACCCTCTACCAGTGAAAACTGCTGTGCCTCTGCCGTTTTCTCTGGCAGAGGCACTGCAGGCCAGTCCTTCACTTTCCAGGGCAACCCCACAGGCTGGATCCAGCCCATGGGCCTGGAGTTTGATGCCCCTGCCATAGCTGATCAAACAAGTGCAGCCAGAAATCTTGGGTTATTTATTGATCTTAGCTGGATGGCTGCTCAGTGCTGCTGATGCTGTCATCTAGGGATCCTATCACAGTAATAACGGGTATATCTTTTCTCTCTATTTTTGCATTGTGAGGAGTACTGGTTTCACTAATTCCGGTTTCCTCATCCTCTGTCTCTTCCTCGTCAATACGGCCAACAGCCTCTGGATCATCTCTGCGATTGAAGTTGGGGCTGGCAGAAGGAAAGATACCCTCAGATCTCAAACGCAGTAACTGAGGGTGGGAAATCCGGTTGCCCTTTCCAAAATTTTTGAGGCTAATTGCTGGAGAGGCAGCAGCAGCATAAAAGCGGTTGAGCAAGGGTGTCTGTATGCGGTTCATGCTAGGTGAGGCATCGACCTGCTGATTCTGCTCTGGGTCATCACTCATCCTAACACAAAGGAGGAAAGACAGTACAGGCACAACTGAGTGAAATGAAAAATTGGGATAATTCATGATTCCGTTCTAACTGACCAATTGCAGGGAATAGTGGCTTGGTATATATAACATGCGAAGCAATAAATCCATATATTACTGATCTAAATATAAGTACAAATGAATTGAATTAAGCACACTGATAGAAATTTATGGACCCCAGCTAGTAATTCCTTTAGTGTACTAAAGGAGGTGCTTTGAGAACTAAGGACAGGTGTGTAGTAGAACACCTATGTTGTGGCATACTGCAATAGAGTATTCCAGTCATAATTGCTTCTTGAAGTGAATCTTGTTGAGTACAGCAGAATATCGTGCTATATATATTGCCACCTGTAGGAGGTGTCAAATTTCACATTTGGTGTGTTCTTAGTGCCTTTCGAGTAAATTAAGATTTGCTTTAATGCAGAATTTGTTTTTGCAGGAACAGGTGTGGCCCCGTTTTACAACATTTGTTGCCACAATTAAGTGAATCAACATAGTTGATAAATTAGTAACATGTTTGTAGAGTGAATCTGGCTTCCCCTTCATTTTGCTTGCCAAAGAGTTGCAAAAGGTGATCACGTGACCTTGAAACACAGCAACAGTCATAAGTATGACTCAGTTGCCAACCATATTGAATTTTGATTACGTGATCATAGGAGTGATACAAAAGTTACAAGTGTGAAAAGCGAGACATTTTTTTTCAGTGCCATTGTAACTTTGGTCATTAAATGAACAGTTGTAAGTCAACTACCTGTCTTTGATTTTACTGTATAATGACTATCTTAAATAAGCAGCCTGGATCAAATAGTATTATGGACTTTTTCCCCCTTCATACATGACTTTAAATAAGTTGCTGATCCCTAAGCAAACCATCTCCCATGAGTGATACACAAACTGCTCTTGGGTTATAATTCCCATCATCCCATACTTCATGGACATGGTGGTTATAGCTTATGAAAGCGAGAATTCAATGATATCCTGGAAGGAAGATGGTGGATATATGGGATCGTAGGAGCTGTGCTAGTCTGGTTAAAATTCAATCTGGTGCATCGGTTAAAGCAAGCTGCAGGTCAGGGAAGCTTATGACTTAATAACATCTATTAGTTGGAAAAAGTTACCAGGATTCCATCTGAATATTCTAGGAGGAGCATGTTTGCATCAATTTGGTTTCCAATTACCATCAATAAATTGCCCTATTACTGGTGCTTGTTGATGATTTCATAAATGTCAATCATGCTGTTTATTCCTCTTCAATTTCCTTAGAATTTATTTCAATTTATTTGCCCCCCAAACTGCCAATGTGCAGTTCTTTAGAAAATTAGAAACTTTCCAGGATATGAGTTGGAAAGAATAAATTATCTTGCATAGAGACATGCTCCAAACCTTTTATGACAGCATGAATATTAATTAATATGTAACAGGACAGATTATATCTATCAAGTTATCTTACTGATTTGGACAAGGAGAAGTCCACAAAACCAGAGTTATGATTCTATCAGGCAGTTGTCATATTTGCTAGCCACAATAGATAGTTGTCTGACATGCATTTGGCAGTTGAACTTACCGCATATCAAATGTGGAGCCCATGAAGGAAGGTTTCAAGGTCTCTGCCATTGTGGCCGTTGTGTAGGGTGGTTGAGCTGTAGATTCATTCCAATATTTGTCCTTCATGGTTGGAGGCAAGTTCTGGTACATGTCATCCACTGAAAGCAACGATACCTAGCCAAAACAAAGAACAGAGTAGCTGGTGAAGCACTGCATGTCTGTTGATGAGAGTGCTTTAAAGTTAGATTCAAATCTTTGGTTTGCATAATTGTCCCTTTTAATGTCTGCTTTCACAGAATTAGAAAAAAATGAAAAGCAGATGTTGGGACGATTGGAAGTTACTCTTATGATAAACTTTCAGTGCAATTTTGCCATATGGTCTGAAATTAAATATGTATGACAGCATCAGGTTGAAAAAGGTCAGGATTACCCAGATTTCCCAGATTAATGTCGTGCTCTTGTGGCTGCCATTAGGATATTTTAAATCGCTAGCAATAGTTAACATACTGGTGCACCATTTCTAGACCAGGTATATTGTGCCTCGTCTAAGTAGCGTATTACCTATTTTAAGCATTCATATAAGACTCACCTGAAGGTTTCTGTCTATCAATTTATTAGTTTCAAAATCATCATCATCCTCTCCAAAGGGATTAATTATTTGTTCAGCCACCTATATGGGAGGGAACATTTATTCAATATTTTGAAGATAGCTGTGAATCTGCTTCAAATGAACAACATGTTTGTAAATCTTACTCTGTAGCTATACATAAAGGTTAGTTATGTGGCGAGAACATTACACGACCTTAACAGTCCAAAGGCATTCTGTTAAAGAGAAATAAATGAACATTGCATAGATTGTGATGCAACTTAAAAAACATTAAAAAGCTGAGCTTCACCGGCCACAACTTGTTGCCTGAAGAGGAAAGAATAGTTGATGGATTCAGCAAACTTTCACTGGGGAAAGATGCAAGATGGGCTGTCTTAATATTTCATTCAATATCTTGACAGTATTTTGAACTTCTGGTTGGTTTCATACAAGTTTATTCCACAAAAGGTGTCATCCTACAGTAGGTGGGATCCTACTGGCTTAACAACCGGTTTACTTCATGTGCGTGCACACTACGTACAAATTACCGGGTCCGGCAAGCATTCCCTTGCTCCAGCTGACGAGCGGCACAAAGCAGCTGAGGAGGAAAATGGAGAGAATAAAGGACAGCCTAGAGCCCGGGCAGTTGGGTGGGCTAAATAGACGACCAAATGATCGTTGTAGCAAACTGGTTCGGCGTCAGCTGCTCTTCGGAGCTACCGGTTCTATAGAACTGGTCCGAACCAGTAGCATCCCATCCTTGACTGTCACTATATTTTAAGTATGGTGACATCATTAGTGGAACAAACTGGTATGAAACTAACCAGAAGCTCAAAAGTGAAAGTTTGCACAATCTTTTGAAGAACTTTACTAGACTAAATTGATTGGTCATATGGCAGGAATGCTTTGAGCTATTTATTAAATTATTACCGTACTTTGAAAAAACGTCAAGCTATTTGCTAGAAGCCAACATTCTCACCTTCAGCCACCCAGCATAAAAGAAGAACTGTAGGAGTGTGGGCAAGGGAACATACATGTCTAGTTCTCCACCATGAGCTGGATCCAGGAACTGACGACCAACCACACAAAATGCAAAGAAAGAGTAGACTGCTATAGTGACCACCTGTGGAGAAGATGGCATTCGTGTCTGTTATTAGACATCATCACTGGGCTCAGCAATTTTTTTAACAATCCATTTCCCCACTTAAATGAGTTTCTTAAAACCTTTATTTCACACACATTCATCACCCATTTATAAACAGTGAAATATTTCAAATATTTCATTGTGGCTCTTGATCTTTTATTTTTTTCAATTTCCTTTGGTAGCTCTGTAGCAGCAGACGCAAGCTATGTTTGTATGTTTTCTGTTGCACTGACCTGTGTGTACACGAGGGGGATACTGATCCAGTCAAAGTGGAAAAGCATGCTGCATTTAGCACGGTAGAGGTTCAGCTCCTGCATGGAAAAAACCCAGAAGCTTCAGAATTTGCAGCTTTGTTAAACAGTTTGCCCCTGTATTGCAGTATCCAGCTTTTAACTAAGTGCAATTTGAGGCTTCCTTTAAATTGAAGTGTAACTTTTTTTAAAAAACTTTTTATTGATTTTTAAAACAAACATAAACAAACAAAACATAAAAACATCAGGCCATCTTCCATATAGGTACATACAGTGTGCCGGTTGGTTTACAAATTGTTTTGTGCTTCCATTTTGTGGTCATCAAAATTACAGTTACATTGTATATGATCTCATATTTTCAACCCAACTTTCTGTTAGGCTTATAGATAAGAAGATAGATAAGCCTGTTGAGCCAATTCATGGGATTGGGGTGGGGATGGAGGGATTGCAGCACAGATGGGATATGTGAAGTTAAAAACATAATGTAGGAGAGAACAAACAAGTCACTTTTCTATAAATTACAATATTCTTTAGATTTATATAGATTAATAGTTTTTTCCCAAATATTGAGCCTCAAGAAGGCAAGAATATTCCAAAAATGCCAATAATAACCCTGACAAATGATGCAAAACAAGAATTGGAATAGTTTAAACTTGGGTACTTATACTCTCCTCCATTGTTTCTTGAACTTACATCCATGAGCAATCTGAGTGCCACATCATCGCGGACTCTCCCTTCTCGTCGTGCCTGAGCAGCTAGATTGGTGAACCACACACAGGGGATCCAGTACTTGTTGAAGTCTGAATGGAGACTCTCGTATTTCTTACGTTCATCCTGTGTCATAAAACCTGTAAAGGGGGGGGGGAGGTGTATGGGAAATTTGGAGAAATTGGCTTGGAAGCAGGCCCAAACTATGGACTTAGTCACATTACTACAGGAATATTTGTCGTGTTTTAGGACAGAGGAATATTAGGTGTGCTCACTGCCTTGAATTTATAAACATAACAAAGGTGGGATTATAATTTTTTTTTTAAAAAACTAGAACAGTCATTTGGCAGGGAAGATATTATGGACTGAGGAAGTTTAAACTGAAAAAATGCATAGGCCCCTTCTCAGTTTCTTGCTCTGTCACTCCAATTTCTCAAAAATCGCTTGCTTGAAATATTAAAATACAGTGTTCTTTCCCAACCTGCCTGGGGGAACTCTGAGCACTAAAATTGTAGGCCAAAAAATTGGGGAAATTGGCTTAGAACATGATGCATTCTAGGCAGCCGAAGCAGAGATTATTCTGTGTTCCTGAATTAGCTATTAGCAAAAGCAGGTTTAATGATGTCCCTGAAGAAAAATTTACATCCAGATAGTTTTATAGAAATGCGGTAAAAAAAAAAAAAAAAGATTAAACATTTAAAAAAAGTGGCCCCTGACTTTGTGCCCTCTAAATACCACTGATAGTCCTACTGTTCTTGAAAGCACCATAGTGAAGAAGACTGCCATTGAGTAGATGAATCAATGCAAAGAATGGTTTCCTGTTTTCTTCTCCCCCCCTCCTCCCACCCAGGCAATAGCCCAAAATGAGAAGCTTCTCTGCATTCACTTTCACTCCCTCGGCCTTATGACTTTCCTTCCCAGTCAGGCTCACCAGCTTCCACAATGTGGTCCATAGTAGGAAATCTCTTAAGCACTCTGGTGCTGACTGAACGCAGGATCAGGACAGAAGACAGGTTGGCATAACGAATGAGCGTACGCCGTAAAATACGACCCTTGTCATCTCTCCCATGAACGTTGCTGGAAATGATGCACATCAACTGATCTGGCAGGGGAATGCTGGTGTATTGGGCCCACCAACGGTTCACAATCAGCGTGACGTAAAAACCTGCCAAGAGAAGTTCAATGATCCTAAGAGAATAAGGGCTGGGGCCTGTTCCTTGTACAAAGATGAGGGGTGGTATTCAGCAGGTTCTGACCAGTTCTGGAGAACCGGTAGCAGAAATTTTGAGTAGTTTGGAGAACCGGCAAATGCTCCCTCTGACTGGAGGTTTTACAGTATCTTTCCCCTGGCATGCCCACCAAGCCACACCCACGGCACCGGTGGTAAAAAAAATTAAATCCCACCACTGGACAGTAATCAATTGTAGGGAGTAGCTGTTGTTTGAGTTTCACATATTTCAAATCCAAAGATGATTTAAATCACTGTTGTTTTAAACTATTGCTTTATATCTGATTTGAGACAACTTAGCTTTTTAGACATTTCTTGCTCTTGTGGTTTTAAATGATGCCAAAAAGAGAATGAAGGCTCATTAATAAATCAGCTACAAAAGTAAAGCTGGAGATGTACAGCACTGTTAGATTGTTGATTAATGTGTGGTAGCAAAGTATCTCTCTGTGTGTGTTTGTATGTATATGTATATATATGTGTGTGTGTGTGTGTGTGTATATATTTAGTTGACAAATTAAATATACAATACAAGCATGCAACTTAGGCCAGATCTGGGCTGCAAACTCATGTCATCAATACATGGTCTCAACAAGTTTCTCTGTACATTTGCTGCTGTTGGCATCATCTGGGTGTTTGTCGCCCTGATAAAGGTAGAGCCAATGCAATGAAAAGTCAGAGACGAATCGACAAAGATCTTCAGAATCGCTGCACTTAAACAATGGTTCTGTTTCCCAGTTTAGATATAGCAATAACACTGGCAATAACACTTAGACTTATATACAGCTTCACAGTGCTTTACAGCCTTCTTTAAGCAATTTGTAAATTGTCACAATTTGTAAATTGTCACAAATTGTCAGCATATTTCTCCTCATTTTTTTGACCTTTTATCAGATGGAAGGCTGAGTCAATCTTGAGCCGTTCAGAATCAGACTCCTGGAGTGAGCAGTGAGTTAATCTGCGGTACAGCATTTTAACCACTGCGCCACCACAGCTCTTGGTGCTTAGAAGGGTCTGAAACTTTAACTGTTTGAAAAGCCATAGACATCAAAACCTCACTTTTCTAGAGTAAATGCTTTCCTGTTTCAAAAAGAAATATAAGAAATCCATCCGGTCGTATTGCATCAGCACAGTAACAATCACAACCAAAATAAACAGAGACGTTTGATGTATTTCCTGTTTACTGGAGCATGATATAGATTCTTCAAACCTTAAAAAAAAGAAAAAAAGTCCTGCAGGGAGTGTTATTGTTCATACAACCTCGTTCTTTTCAGCAATAATAAACTATTATTCAAGGTACCCTCAAGAAGGTGACCACTATAGTATGACTGAAGTTCTATTTTTAAGATGCGTCTCTGATCACAGTATCATAGTTACTACCTTGATTTTTCTGACTATATCAGCTAATTTCTGAAAAGTTACTCTTTGTGTGCTTTTTAGAGCAAAACTTGCAAAGGAGTGTTCTTTATTGAAAACTAGAGCTTACTATCAGTTTGCCCTCAAACACTGGAAATGTTCATTCTGTGTAAGGTAGGCATTTATTCTCTTATACTAGATTGTCACTTCCCTTTTCATTTTAGTGACATGATTTCTTCTCCTTCACTTCCCTTTTTCCTCACCCAGGCCTTGACATTTACCTCAGGGCTACTTTCTACTTCCCTATCTCCTCCTGTTTAATCAGCCCTTATCCCAGCCTTGGAGTTTAAAAAGGACACATATCAGTGGATAATGACTCCAGAGTTTACAAAGGAATTGTTGGGGATGGAAGGAGAGGAGCAGATGAGGGGAGGGGAAGACAAAGCTCCATACAATGAAAGGGATTATCCTGGCTGTAGGTATTCCTTCCTCGGTTCAGAGGAAAGAAAATGCTTGAGGGTTACATCAGAAAGTAGGCAACTATCCAGAACTGCAGAATTTCTTCCCATCTATGGAAGAGGAATGTCATTTAGAAGGCCAGAAAGAAACAGTTGGGAAGCAAGGAATTCAGAGTTATGCATTTAGGTCCTGAAGGAGAACATGAAAATGAAACAAGGAATTTGGGGCATTTTCCTGATTATGAAAAGACTGAATTGAACAGTATATGGGGAAGTGTCAAAGATGTAGTACTCCAATCCAGATTTCTCCAATCTAATGATTTACAAATTGCAAAGGAATTCTGGATTTTGTAATCCCAATGACAGAGACACAGAGTCAGTGCTATAAGACTGGGACTGGGTTAGAAACTGCTGTCTTCACTATAAGTTGGGTTGGGGGGGTGCACGAAGGGAAGCTCAGCTAATCTCATTGTAAACATGTTGTACTCTGACAATAAAGGTTGATTGATTGAGAGACAGAGACAGACAGAGAGACAGAGAAAAAGAGACAGAGATAGAGGCAGAGAGGTTGGTTGTCGGCCTAAGGTGAGCTCGAACTGATGCTCTCCCACTTTCTAGCTTGATGCCTTAACCATTACACTAAAATGGCTCTACTGTGATGATTAAATTCTAAATTCATTTAGATTAAATCCAGGATAAATTCTCAGGTGCCAGGCTAATAATCATACCTAAGATAAATAAACTGCCCAGTCATATAAATTCAACAAATTATTACAATTACCAAAATTAACAGACTTTTAAGCCGCACATTTTCACCTAGGAACATACCAGTATCTAGGTAGGAAAATGTAAAGTACTTTGCAGGTCTATTGGACGTTAGACTATTTCTCTGTCTAGTTCAGTACTCTTTCTCAGATATGGCCCCAGGGCTTCTGTGCTTGTCTTCTTACTAGACCTAGTACTTAGCTAAAGAAGACAGAATTGACTGTGACCTCTTTTAAAAGCAAAGCATGCCCTCTCCCTTTGACCAGTAAGAAATCATATACATATAGGGTTCTACCCAGTTACTTTCATCACATCTCTGCCATTTCAGCTGATCAATAAAAGCAGAAAAGCAGAAACCACAGTGAAGTGTGCCTCAAGGATATGTAAATAAATCCTACCTAGGACAAAAGACAGAGGGATGAGGTCAGTGGAGCGATTGCAATATTTAGCCACCTTTTCAAAGAGGCGTTTCTGATCTTCATTGAGAAGGTACCTGGGGAAAAAGAGGAAAAAATAAAAGAATACCAAGCTTGGACTGTATCATACTAAATAAACTAACAAGAGTTGGTGTTCTTTTGCCTATCCCTGCTCATGTAAAAGGAGGAGCAATTTCTCTCTGTCTTCTTGGGTGATAATCTGTGGAGACATAGTTCCACTGTACTTTATAAACTGTAAACTGACTTAGTATCATATGATTGCCTGGTTCATTTTATTCCACAAATCATATTATTATACATATATTCTATTGTTGGGATATAAGAATACATCAGTTTTGGTAAGTTGGGTTAGATGTATATTTTGTTTGTTGAACAGTGTTTAAACTGAGCATTAATATTCCCATCACTCCACTGCTACAGGTTGCCAATCTTAGCATGGCACATACTCAAGATCCAAACAGACAAGATATTCAAGATGTATTAAAACAGGCTGCTTGAAGCCTTTTCATGTTTTGCCCAGCAGGGGCTAATAAACAAAATTAGTTTTCACTTTCCCAAAGCAATAATTAAAAATCTATCTGTTTATCTATCTGAAGACAAATTCCTTGTGTGTCCAATCACACTTGGCCAATAAAGAATAAAGAATTCTATTTTTATATGAGTAGGACCTGAACTAGAAGTCATAATTCATTACAAATAAACTATAGTAAAATATTAAGAGAGTGTACAACAGCTAACCATTCAATGAAAAATGGTGTTCCGTAGACACAACTAGAATTTTATTTAACGTATACTTTACATTTGCATTTGCATATTATGGTGTTCATGATGAAGTCCCTTCAGTTGCTAGTTAAATTAAACATACAATGTAGGTATCTCTGGCAAATAGTTCTACTATCACCAACATTTACCCACTGTTCATGTAAAAGGAGGAGAATTTTGCTCTCCAATTTATTTAAAGAATAAATTGCTTCTGCCACAGCCATTTAGACTAGAACATCTCTCCTACAGCAGCTAACATCCAGGTAAACAGGGAATAACACCAGACAAATGATCAAACAGAAAGCAATGCCTTAATCAAGAAACTATCAAGGAGACCATGGAGAATTCAGGTAGGGCAAGCTACTCTACTATATAAACAAGAGCAAACTACACACACACACACACACACACACACACACACACACACACACACACACCAAACTGATGATTGTTACCTAGGAGGGTAATAAAACATATGCAAGCAAACAATCAAGCTCAGAGAGATCAAGGACTCCACGCCTATGTATTTCATTGTTTTGATATTTCATTTTGAGAAATCAATTTGAGTTCTTTCAGCTGAGCCTCAAAAGAGTCTGTTTGTGGTGACAATCCCTGACCATGAATGCTTAAGAACCTGGGGTGAATAAACTAGAGCAATTTTCTGTATCATTGGAAAGTCCAGTGTGTGTTGCTAGATGCTCACTTGTCAGTTCCCCAACCCCTATGTCCACAAATGTCTCTGTCACACAGCTTTCTGTGTAGCATTAAGGCAAGACAGTGGTGAAAAAAAAATCTTTCCTCAACTGAGTGCTTTTCTGTCTTAGATGCTCCATTTTGCCCTTTTGAATATACCTTTTAGACAGATGCCACGCCTTGATTGTGTAAAGATGGATGCAGTTTTTGTCTTCCTGAAAAAGCCCCCTTTCATCGTACCTCACCAATCATGGGAATGTGTACTGTAGTTCTCCATGGGGACAAAGTGCCTGATGTGGGGATTTTAGGAATAAGTCTTATAACGTGAGGTTTCCCAAAAGGAATGGAAAATGAATTCTCTTTCACTTTTTTTTATGAGCATCAGGAAACAGAACCAAATTGGGCTCTTGCCATTTATTGGAATGAAATGATGAATAGGAAACTGGATTGTTATTATAGTATAACATCATACTGATCTTATAAAGTTTTTTGAGCCTGCACTTTTAATTCCAGGAGGTGCAGTCCAGATATCTTAAATTTGTTGAGATTGAGAAACATTGCTCTAAGCAAACAAATACAATTATGGGTGTATGACAGGTTTGGAGGAAAAGTGGGGCTATAGTTCTGTATTATAAATTATTCTCACTCAGGCTACTGGAAATTTCCCCATTGCATTTTCACTTCTCCTGTTGTCAAACTGCTTCATAGCTTTTAGGATCAGAAAGTTATTTCACAAAACCTGTGGGAAGACATTACATTCTGCATTTCTCATGAAGTTAAGGGGAATTACCGTTCACATGGATTTCTGCTTCGGATAGGGTCCATTTGCAGAAGGAGGCTTGCAGAGATACAATAATCTGTTTTACAAACTTGTAAGTTTTAACACCTGACGAACCATTTATAATTGCCAACCTACCGGTAAATGGCACTCAGTCCTGCATACAGCACAATGAAGCCCAGAAACTCCTTGTACAGCAGCTTGTAGATGCTCCCTTTCCAGCGGAAGAGCAGCTTAGAGAAGCCCCCAAAGCGAGCATTGGCCACTTTCAAGGTATATGAGACAGTCATGGCTGTTCCGTCTACCTCCTGTGCAGACACAAACTAAGTTCACAATGTTAAGGTAAAGAAAAAAAAAAGGTAATGTTTTCTTTATTTTTTGCCAAAGAGAGAATAGAGCTGCTGAACATAAAGGAAGCTGCTGAATAGCAGAGAAATACTGATTATCACCATCTCAGAACATCGAGTTTTAATCTAAATATTCTGAAGGATGGAAAAACAAGTATCATCTGCAGGCATTTGCTACAGAATAACTACTTTGATTAAAGTTACTGATAATCATTGATAATCAGATTACAAAGTCTTTGTTGCTCACTATGCAAACTGCTGCAGCAAAAAAATAAGCAAGTTATTCTGCTTGGTTCAAGGAAAGCGCTCTATACCTTTGCCTAATCAAAGAGGTTGATATTTGGAACATAACCTATTGAAACAAAAACTCATACTGAAACAATTAAGAAAGGCTCAAATTGCAATCTTAAACTATGGTCGCTGGGAAGCAAGCAAGCAGCTAAACCTGCAGAGAATATTGTTCCATTAAAAACATTAAAGCTCTTAGAAGCATCAGTATTGCTTTGCTCCTCAATACTTTGTAAGCTATTTGTGACTTATGATAAAATAAGCCCAGAATAAGAAGCCAAAGGAGTGGAGAGGTGAAAAAACACTGAAAAATGAGACCACAACTTCTCAAAATGACAATACCAGAGAGGGGAGAAGGAGGAGAACCAATCCAAGTCCATCTTACGTGACCTTATACTTTTAAATGGAGCTGCATTGCTCTATTTTAGTTCTGAAAATCAAGAAAACATCATACCTTTGAGTCAGATTGACGTTTCTCTGTTCTCTTGCATTTTTAAGCAGGACTGGATGTTGAATAATGATGGTATACCAAGAACGAAAGAGAACAATTAAGGGAAGTGAACTGTCAATATCTTCCCCACAGTCCACAGTCTGATGGGGTGGACAGATCACTTAAAACCAAAGGGCATTACTTTTGAGTAACATTATAATTGCACTGAGCTGCCCCAATACCAATAGATAATTGAACAACAGGCAATTTGGAGAAAAGAATTTCTAAGCATGCTGCTCAGTTGCTTGGTGGACTGAAGAAGGTGATGTATAAATCAGCCACATGCATAGGTAATGTTATAGGGGGATACACAGTTCCTAAAGAGGCAATGTCCCTGTCAGGAAAAAAAACAACTTGATGTTATTCTGATGAAGAGAAATAAGAACTTACCTGCCATAGGATTTGGACTGCAATTTGCTGTAAATTTCCCACTAATTTGAAGGGACCAGAACATCTGTTACGAACTTCCTTTAAACAACTTCCTCATAGTCAATAAATTAAAACGCTTAGAATGATAGATTGGGGGCTATCGGTACTCCAAGAATAAGGAACTATAGAATTTCACATGGGACAAGCATGATTAAGCTTACTTTTTAAAGCTTTCATGAAAATATAACTTTAAACAACTTAGAAGACTAGAAAAAAACAGACACAAAGCTGAGTTTTGGCTCAAATTAAAGTCAGGAACATATTTAATATTGATTTGTAATCTCCTTTTTCTGAAAAGCCCCACCAGGCAATGGGTGCATAAGGCTTTCTTTCCACTACCCCTGTTCCTGCTGTTAATCCTATCCCTCCACTCTCCTCAGCTATTCCAATTTATTATAGTGGAATAGCTACTGTAAGGATTTTACTTACGTTCATGCAGAATTAATATTAAGGTGTTTCATTACTTCTTTTTTGATTCCTTGTAGATCAAATGGCAGATTGGAATTATCATATCTGAGTTATGGGCTATAATGTCAAAGTGGGGAAATTGATAATCGTATAAATTGTATAAACCCAATGAGTTGAGCACCTCATTCCCCACTGCTAATAATCTGGTCTATAATTAGAAAATCCACAAGGCATACCGTAAAAAGCTGCTGCCTGCTGGTAAATTAAAGGTCATTGCACATTTCACAGGATTTTCACATAACTATGTTTAAAAAGTACAGAGCTACATATAATAGTATGCATATACTTAATTAGTGATATAAAATTAGGGTACTTCTTTATCATTCATGAGTAACAAAATAAGTTTTTAGATAGGGCTAGAAGCATAAATTGCACAAATCTTTTAAATCCCTTTTTCCATTGCTGAATTGATTATCTATCTGTCCTTCAGTTAGCAGGAATCTATATTGCATGAAATTTGCTGTCCCATTGCCAATCTCTGTCCTGACCCTGATTCCTAGCCATATATACTCATCTGAAACTGAACAGAACTTGTGTAATAAACATAGTGTTTAAGAATAAGGCAAGGGCAATTTTTATTTTCTTCTGTGTGAAATAGATGCAGTCATTTTTTTTCCAAAAATTTTATTGATTTTTAAAAAACAAACATATACAAACAAAACACATCACATAAAAACATAAAACATCTTTTTTGAAAGCAGCTTGATCCCAGGTTACATCTCTTCATACAGGCATAAATTCAAGTTAATGCTCACTTTTACATACTATTCCATATCTTATTACCATTCAACATTTTCTATATAGCTTCTCCCCTCTTTTCACTCTCTTAATTCTATTTTATTTATTTCATCTCAATTTAAATCATTATAGTTACATCCTTTATCTGTCCTGTTTCAGCTGTGTATTATGTTTTCTCATTAACACAAAATTTCTCCTGTAATCACTGATTGACGCCTTTATATCTTTCCCCTAAATTTAACACTTAAAATAATACATAACTTTCTTTCGGATTCTGCTTAGTACATTCTAAAGCTAAACACTATATTTAAAAAAAGAAAAAAAATTATAAATATATAATATAATTACAACAACAATCCATACCAATTAAACTCTATCATTAAGATTAATATTCATTTAAATCTTAAACATTTTACACCTTCCTTTTCAAGTAAGTATCATGCTTCTATGGGAACACTTATAAATTTTACGTAGTTGCTTCCCCCCCACTTCACTTATATTTTAAGATATTATGTAATTAAAATGTTCCCATTCCTTCTTAATTCAATTCTCTCATATTTCATTTCATTTATTTTGTTCAAAGGAGAAAAGATTTTCACTAAATTACATTGAATATTTTATCCCATTTTATAATCATATGTTGTTCCAAATTTTCTAACATTATTTCTAATACAAATACAATAATACAGTCTCATGTATTTTTACAGCATCTCTTTTTCAGTTGTATTTTTACCCATTATCTCTAAATAAGTCCTGTTTCTTTTCAACTTATTTCAATCTTCATCTTCATTTCCCTCTTCTATATTCCTCTTTTCTGTTGCTTTACTATTCATAAATCTTAAACATTTTATACATTCCTTTTCAAATAGGTATCATGCTTCTATGGGAACACTTATAAATTTTGCGCAGTTACTTCCCCCCCATTTCACTTATATTTTAAAACATTATGTAATGAAAATGTTCCCCTTCCTTCTTAATTCAATTCTCTCATAATTTATTACATTTATTTTCTTCAAAAAAAAAAAATCCACTAAATTACGTTGAATATTTTACCCCATTTTATATTTTACCCCATTTGGAAAAGTTGTTCCAAATTTTCTAACATTATTTCTAATACAAATACAATACAATCTTATGTACTTCTGCAGAATCTCTTTTTCAGTTATATTTTACCCATTCTCTAAATAAGTCGTTTGTTTACATCTTTTTTCAAACCTTTATAGCTTCTCTTCCCTTCCTTCTTCCCTTCCTTCTCCACTCTCCACTTTTTACCCCCTTGTCTCTTAATCTCTACCCTCTTCTGTATTCCTCTTTTCTGTTACTTTCTGACATTGTGTCCACTTTTCACCTTATTTTTCTCTTTTTTGGTTGTTTTCTTAAGTCTTAAATTCTCCATTCTCTTTCCCCCCTTTCTCCTTTCTTCCCCATATAAAGTTGCTTGTTCATTAAAGATGGTTTCTTCTTCATCCCAATCTTCTTGTTCTTGTAGTTTCTCATATGTAGAAATCGCCGTTTCTAAAAAATGAAAAACAGAGCCAAAAGATCCCTTCCCATCTTGTTCCTCTTCTTTATATTTTATAAATTCCATTTTCAATTCATCCACACATAATGCCATTGTAAAAAAAAATTTTAGACAACCCAAATGATTTTAATCATTCAAATAAGAATTTCCAAAAGTCCCAAAGTCACCAAACAGTCCAGATACACACAGTCTATTTCATTTAACACTTTCTTCTTTTTTTTCACTTTCTCTTCCTGGGGTTGTAATTCAATTACAAAGTTCCAATTAAAATGTGTCTTTTAGAAGTCTTGTTATGATTTTGTTCTGGTCTTTTAAATTCCAAGCAATCTTCCCCAGCCAAATCCTAATCTTAATTCTTATCCTCCCTTGCCATTTACAGCATAAAAAAAATTTTTTTTGCAGTGTTCAGAAATCTTTATTGTCCCCTTGGCTTTAATTTTCCAGTTTGATTACCTGCTGATGCCAAAGCGGGTTTTTCCAATTTCTCATTCATCTGCTGTCACCGTAAGGAAGGAGAGTGAGAAAAAACAAACTTTCCCTTTTCACTTTCATTCGCTGCTTCCAGATCTTCTTAGGGAACAATGTATCTTTTTCCAAAATTTAAATTCCAGGATATCTTGGATGCTGCTTCTCATCCCGGTCAGCCAAAACTTTCATTTCTCAGCTTCCTCCTGCACATACTTTTCCAGATGAAAGCTTCTTTGTGGCGGCCATTTTTGACTGCCACTCTTACCGCTTTCAGAAAAGGGAGTTAAGCCAGCTGAGGAGGGGGGTGCGACTTCCCCCAACCCCTGCTAGGTCTCCCCTGTCTTCAGCTACCTCTACGGGGTAGCTATAGCCCCGAAGCCGGTTGGCTTTGGGCACTCCAGCGGCAAGCGCAGCAGAAACTGCACACAATCGCAGATTTCTGCCGCCGCTGAGCCTTGCAAACCGGAAGTTCCTGATGCAGTCATTTTTCACTGCTGCAAGATCTAGAGGAACCCAGGGCAGGCCAGTGATTTTCATTCATTGTTCTCCTCATGTCTAGTAGAGATAAATGAAGACAATCTTGGATTATCATCACCTTCAAACTACTTTTTAAAGTTTAGGGTAGAGAAGTGCAATGTGTTTACCTCTCTTTTCAGGAAGCATAGCTCTTACTCTTTGCACTTATACATTCCACAGTGGGAAAGCAGAACTTCCCCAGAATTTTAGATTTGATTCAAACTGATCCTACTGCAAGTGGACGAAAGGAATGCAATGGAGGTTCTTCACTGTGGAAAGCAGAAGGAAACCATCTCTCTTGGTTTCCCTTGATCTCTTGGATGCTCCAGGATTCCACAATAATTCTGAAGGTGGAGCAGAAGAATCATGAAGAACACATCTGCATATAACTACTCTACCATCTATTATGAGCATGTCAATTAATAATTTCTTGGTCCAATCTTTCTAATATATTGCCTCACAATAATGATTGTATAAGAGAAATTCTTACCAGGACCTTTGACTGAAAACATCTGTTATATTTTAAGTGGCCCTTCTCTTCTTCCATCAGACTTTTCCTTGGTTTCTAACATTAAAATGTGGTATATTATTTTTATCTAAGAATAGTTGGTTATTGCATTTAAGTTTATATAGTTTTCTTCCCTTCTGATTAATTTTGGACATCTTTTTGATGAAAACATGAATAAGAAAACATCTTCAGAAAAGTTATTTTTTTGAATAAGGATAAGAAAACATATTCACTGGACCAGGATTATCTGGAGAGAGAAATGATAAAACATAATCCATTATTCACTAAATAAATGGGGGGGGGGGGAATGGATGTGAATTTCACTGATATTCTTATGAAGTAATTTCAGTTCAGTCCCTCTGCTGCTAAAAGTTGCCCCTGAAAAATAGTTTAAATATTTGCTCTTCTTTTAAATTCCTCTGGGAAATAGATGGGTTTATGCAGGCAAGAATTTATAGCTCTGCAGTCTCACAAGATTATAATTTATTTCACAGATGACAAACTTTTGGCCTGCTATAGTTATTGCTGCCTGTAAATCTATCCTTCAAAGTACTTTTGTCCTTGTTTGGTTGGCCTGACCTCAGTTAACATCACTGCATTTCTTATCAAGGACCACTTAACGCCTATTCAGTTGGAAGAAACTTTTGAAGTGTTTATCATTGCACATAGTACTTGCTGATCTGAACCTAAATATTTATGCTAAACCAAGTTCTGTGGTTTTTTTTACAGTGGGTCTTTTTGCTCCAGACTTATCTCCATCCATCAAATGACAGCTGGTTTATTGAAGTGATACTATTCAAAATAACAATGAGAAAAGGCCGAACAAAATTGTATCCAGTAAATTTATAAAATAATTGCAATTGAACTGTATTAGCTTAATTTGTGATGGCCTTCACTTATGGCTAGAGGGTTTGGTTTGTATGATGAGTAGTCTGGAAGCATATCCAACAGCTATTTACTTTGGATCTACAGAACTTTTACTACAGATATTACAAGTCATCAGAAAAGCCTCTTGTTAGTGGTCTGACTTGTATTGCTTGCTGAGGAAGTGTGATCCTCAGCTTTTTATTCATCCACCAAACAAAAATTAATCAGCTCTGTGTATAATTAATGCAGTTAAATCTAACAGAGGCGCTCATGTGGCAAGTTAGTATGGTAAACCCAAAACACAATTACAGACCATTAGATAAAAGAAAACAAGTTGACGCTCCTAAAAACTCTTATTGGAAACATAGAAGACACACCTGCACCTACAGGAGAGCTCTCTTAGTCCCCTAGTCCCAGTGACTGCATGAACAGGTCAGCAGGATTGGATTTTTAACTGTCTGTATCATGGGGGAAGAAGCATCATGAAAGGGAAGATAGCTTTGAAGTGCTGCTGCTTCACTGATGAGGCCAAGATTATGCATATTCTTCCAGATCTGGAGGGATGGGCAGAAACCACTGGGGAGAGGTGATCCCATATGTAACTTGTTCCCATGCCATGTAGGGTTTTAAATGTGATAACCAACACCTTGAATTGCACTTGGAAGTCTACTGGGAGCCATCCAACCGCAGTTTAACATAAGTAGACTGTGGAGCACCCAATACTATCTGTGTCACTGCATTTTGGACCAGCTGCATCTTCTGAATGCTCTTCAGGGACAATCTTGTGTAAAGCCAATTGCGGTAATCCAAATTGGAGGTGACAAAGGCGTGACTGTAATGCTTCCCAATCTAGGAACAGGAACAACTGGTGCACAAAGTGTAATTGTGCACAAGGTTGTCCTGGCCATGGTTGCCATCTGCTACTCAAGAGGACCCTGAAAATGCAGGCATATCCTCAAATTGCACACCAATTCTGTGTGTCTGGAAGTCTATCATCTCATTCAGAATCAATGAACCCAGGGCAGAGATGTATAATGGAGTATCATAAGGATACTGATTTTTGATCCCAAGCTGGTAAATGATCTTGCCCAAAGTTTTCATGTATATGTTAAATAGGAATGGGAAGTTAAGTTCTATGGAACTCTGCAACAATAGGCTAGGGGATTAGATTTCCAAACCAATTATTTGTGCAATGAAGATTTATAAACTAGTACATACGAACAGTTATGAACACCATTGAATGACCTGCCTTGCTTGCACCTTTAAGTATGATGCTATTCCCTATTAATTCTCTATGATAATCAAAATAAAAAATAAAAATCAGTTCATGAGTACAGCTGTTTACAAAGTGGCAATGCTTTCTGCTTGTCCACTGAGAAAACTTCTGATTTAAATAAGGGAAAAAATGAAATTGTAACACCTAGATGTACTTCTGAAGTGAATAGGGAATCTCTTTCTTAATAATGGTAAGATGACCAATGCCTCTTGCATGCAATTATTATAGCTGACTTAGCATGAGTTAATGAAAGAAACATCAACACTGGAGTGTACACATTGGTAAATCATGCTTTCCTGGCTGGGCACTAGAACATTCCTCTTGCTGCACTCTGTCTCCAACCCAATCCCAAGCTAACAGCGATTAATTTTATAGGGACCAGTTTTATATGTCCACATACTAGGGGGGGTAACAAAAACAAAACTAATTGATCAAGGAACATGTATGAGATTCCAGAGAGTGATAAATGAGGCTGTAGGCTGTGTGGCTTAAATGGTTTAAATTACAAGGCAACAGTCACTCATTAAAATGTTCATGCTTTGAGATCATCTATTTACCATAGATGTTTTTTATAAACCAAGTATTTTTTAAAAACCCTACAGTATTTAACAGGGAAAAAAAACACGTACTATTGTAGTTTCTGAAATATTTATTCCACAATAATGTATTTAAACTGGTATTAAATTAGCTTTTCCTTTTTAGCAATATTATTTTATTCTTTTTTGAAACAAGTTACAGTAACATAAACAGTTTTGTAGAAAAGGTATGCACACATACAATTCTACATACACCACACACATATACATACCCCATCTTCACAGTAAGTAATGTCAGTATCAAATTAATTCTTACAGTTTAGATTTTTTAAAAATCAGACTTTCTTCATTTTTTGGACCATTAGTCTAAGATACCGGTGTGAGTGTATGCCTGATTTTGCGAATATTGAATGCATTGAGAAAGTTATAAAAATAGCATTCCTCTTTCCCTAAATTTGAACTATAAATGGTTTGATTGAACCAGTTAACATTTGTTTAGCTGTGAAAATGTCGTAATAAGCAAGTGCTTGTATACATGGTTTTGAAGCATAATTAACTGTGATAAAGATCTTACATTTTAGTATGCTAATAGCAGTGAAATACATAATACTAAATGATTCAGTTGGTATGATGTCACAAATATTCCAACTGCTAGAAAAATAAAAGGTTTCACACCTATAGCGAGTGAAACATTGTTGTCACATGACATATCGTGACTTTTTTCCCCTTTGCTAAAATGGGGATGGGTGTGGCCAGCACATGACACATCTGGGCCACGGGCTGCGAGTTTGACACACCAGCACTAGTATATAAAATGAGAGCAAACCCTGTTCCCTACTAGTACTTGTGAAGTTACCCTAGTTTGGTAATGAAGTGCCTGCAAATAAACAAGCTCAGCAAACACCAAGGACCCCACAAATAAAGGGTGTCCACATAATGCACATGCAAGTACATAAAAATTTCATATGTGATTTGAAACCACAACCTATTTTTGTTCCATTAGCCTTCACTTAACTTATCGAAGTCTCTCCAATTCTCAACTGATAGATCAATCATGAAAGGTGCCCAAAAAAAGACTGTTTCAGAAATTTGCACAAGGCCAAACTATAAATGCCCAGACACTGTGAAAACAAAACAAATGTACGCAAATTACTCTTTTATTATTGGATAGGCTAGAAAATGTGCTAATTAAATGAGGATATGCTGAGTGTTTGTAATACTTTTAATTGCCAAAAGAATCCCTTAAGAGAATGGTTTTATGCAATACTTTCCACTAGGAGGCAGCGTCTCCAACTGACAGGAATTTGAAATAGGAGTGATTAAAAAATTGGAGACAATCCAAAATTGATGTAGCTAAATATGTAAGAGGGTTTAGGGGAGAGACTAGCTTATATGCAAGAACAAATGCCAGGATACAGAAAGTCACAATTCAGGAGGTAGATTTGGAAAAAGCCATGAAGGAAAAGCCATGTAGAAAATAATGCAATTTTTTTATATAAGTAATACATTATATAAATGGTATATATCATGTAATAGACTTATATATCACTTGACAGTGCTTTACAGCCCTCTCTAACCGGTTTGCAGAGTCAGCATATTACCCCCAACAATCTGGATCCTCATTTTACCGACCTCGGAAGGATGGACGGCTGAGTCAACCTTGAGCCTGGTGGGATTTGAACTGCCAAATTGCAGTCAGCGGCAGTCAGCAGAAGTAGCTTACAGTACTGCACTCTAACCACTGCCCCATCATGGCTCTTAGTATAGTAATATAAAAATATGAGATAGCTGTGAATTAAGAAATGGGAAGTTGTTTTTAAAAGGGAGTGAAAATATTTTGTGCCAGATGGCTCCTATTCATATGGGGTTAGCAAGCCTCAGGTTTTGAAAAAAGTTTTTATTTTAAGCCTTTCCTCTCAAGAAATGTTTAATTATGAGAAGTATTAACTTTGAAAACCATGAGGTACGTAGTTAAAAGGCATAGTATAACTGGGATGGGAAGGAACTTCAGTTAGATAGCCCATTTAGTCCCACTGTTCAAGCAGCTCCAAGATTGTTTTTTTTTTCTATGCTGAATTACAGTGGATGCCTCCCTTTCAAAGCTTCTAGTACTGCAGAATAGAAAAAGCCTTGATATGGTCTCATTTTCATATATAAGTTGATCCTCCACATCAATAGCTCATTTTAATGTACAATAAAATCCTATTCTTCCAACAGCCTCAGCAAAGATTAACATTCTCATTCTCCATGTGATCTGAGTCTTCCAACTCAATCCCGGGAACAAGGTTGTAATAATCTACTGATTTGTTCATGTAGAGCCTCTCACGGTCTGCTGAATCTCTCAGAACATCTGTTACATTCAATGTCTCTGCTTCAGGTTCCCCATCGATTGCCTCTTCCTCTTCAGTGGCCGCCTTTGTTGTTCCCAACTTTTCTTGGTCAAGATTTCTACATGTCAAGGAATCATCAGAAGCTCCTGGTTTAATCTCCACTTCCTCATAAAGGTCTCTGCTGCTTTCCAATAGTGCAGTTGAAGGTTTAAGCAAAATTTGGTTTCTCAACAAGTTGTTTTCACTCCCTGCAGCACCATGAACAGTCAGAACAGGTGGAAGAGAGCACTGAAGATCATCAGATCTATGGGTTCCATTCTTCTCTACTGTAGCCAACTGGCATTCCTTTCTATCATGAAGAGCATAGCCTGTCTTTCTCTTTGTCTTCTTTTTGCGCTTGCAAAAGTAGCAGGTGACCAAGACAAGAACAGCAACCAGAGGTAAGCAAATAAACAGAGCTGTGAGCCTATGAGTCTGGCACAATTCTGCCTTGGAAATGTTTTTGATATTTATGCCATGGTAGGGTTCTGGGGTTTGACAAACAATGTCAAATGAACTCAGGATATATTTTCCTAGATGTTCAAGAAAGTTGCAAGTGCAATCCCAACTGTTGTGAGAGAGACTAAGTTTGAGGAGGGAAGGTTTGAAAATTCCAGAAGGAAGGGAAGATAAGTTATTGAAATCAAGGTAGATCACCTGAATGTGGTTAGATGCTTCCAGAAACGACTCAGATAAATTCTGGAGTTGATTGTTCTCCAAGTGAATAACACGCAGGCTGGGTGCATATCTCAGGAAATTATCTGGAAGATAATTTAATTTATTATGGTCCAAGTACAGAATTTCCAGGCTAAAAGAATCAACACTTACATTCTTAATATGTGATATATCACAGTTTGATAGATGCAGCTCTTTCAACCCTTTGGTTTCAGCAAAGATGCTCCAGTCCAAGGTATCGATTTTAGTCCTTGTGAAATTCAAACAACATATCTCAGGAACTGATTTAGTCCTAAATTTCTGGAAACTGGTATCTGTGCTGCAGTTGCAGGTCTTTTCTATTGCTCCAAATGTAAATTTGGTTGCTAATAGCATCCCACCAAAAAGTATAACTGTCCATTTCTTCTGATCTAAATAAAAAAGATGGCAATTATTAGACATTTTGCACAGATTTGCATTATGAACCGCAATTAAAAGTCAACTCTTTCTGCCATTAACTCGCAGATTCAATAAACAATGATCGGTCAAACAGAGCTTATACTTCCATTTCACTGTACCACACTTCATCACTTTTTGTCTCAAGCTGAATAAGCAGGTCCCCCAGCTTTTAAAAGTGGCTTTCATCACAATGGAAGTCAGATAATTTAAAAAAAAATTAAATATGACAAGAATGTATTTTCATTATAACCAGAATTTGTACTACGGTATACTGTAGTATGTCTACAAAGTAAAATGTTTTTAAATGGTTGCTTGTCACTCTCTGGGAAAAGCTAGCAGCATCATAAAACACTATGAGGCTATTCTGTTTATATGATTGCTAATATGATTGTCTGTTTCCTAGTATGATTTGATTGCTATTGTACCCTATGACTACCAAGTGTCATATCTTATGATTCTAGACTCTTGATGAATGTATTTTTTCTTTTATGTATACTGAGAGTATTTACACCAAAACAAATTCCTTGTGTGTCCAATCACACTTGTCCAATAAAGTATTCATTCTATCTATCTATCTATCTATCTATCTATCTATCTATCTATCTATCT
>BLBF01000020.1:46513927-46536003 GCA_015471245.1 Laticauda colubrina
TCTATCTATCTATCTATCTATCTATCTATCTATCTATCTATCTATCTATCTATCTATCTATCTATCTAATATCATGGGCTGTGTCTCTTAGTATCTTGTATTGTAATGCCAGAGGACAACTCTCAGAGAAGCTCAAAACCCAAGGAACTTATGGCCCACCAAGCACAAGTAACTTTCCCTGTTCACAGCATTTTTTTCTTCCTTCTCCTGAGAAATATATATTTTTATGCTAGTGGTGTGCTTCCTCCTTTCCTTACCCTGCTATAGGTACAAGACAGGTCCTTTCCTTTAGAAGTGAAGTAATTGAATTATGAAGGAGACGGGACAGCTGTGAATTAATGAATGAAAAGTTGTTTGCTTGGAGGAAAACAGATACTTTAAAAAGAGTGAATAAGTAAACATAGACCTGAATAGGTTTCTAAAACACCATTGGGAACAGGAAGATGTCTTACTCTTTGGTTGATGCTGTATATCAGAGTGTTATTATGAAGAGTAACACACACTCCTTTTTCATTCCAGAAAAGATGTAGCAACAAACCCTTTTGCTTTATGCTGATGGTGCATAAATTTGATATCAATTAAGCATCTCCATACTACAGCATGTCACTTGTCTCTCAGTCATATGGTTTGCTTTATTTTGACTAAGAGCATCATTAACTTAGCCACTAAGTGTCATATAAGCCATAGCTGAATGTATTGTATTGAATATATTGTAAAAATCCAGTAGCACTTATCCAGTAGTATTTATTTTTATTTATTTCATTTCATTTATATATCAAATTTGGAGACAGTCCATCTTCTCAGTGAGCAACTCTAAGAGGTACATACATAGTTTACTCAGTAAATCATAGCTTCAATATGTACTCTGCCACTATGGATTGTCCATAGCTGGAGACTGGAGCAGAATAAAACAGCTGATTCATATTGTATTTGCTATGAAAGCAAGCAAGCAAGAGGTCATTCTAATGATTCTTCTTATATTCTTTGATCATTCCTGTCTTGTTGAACTGTAGTACAAAGACTGCCTTGAACAGTTTAAATTCGTGTATTCCCTCAACTGATTTTTTTTTTTTTTAAATTCTACTTGCTGAAGGAAGATTCAACTTCTACTTCAGATCATTTGGCAGCAAAATGGCACTGCTTTCTGTTACTCATCTCTCACATGTTGAAAGGTTTTGCAGCAGCTTCATCTAATGTCAGCAAATAATGACTGTAAAACCAAAGGCACAATGCTACTTTACAAATAGCAACCAGTTCTTTCCTGTTGCTAGGAAATAATCACAGCATGATTAAGCTATAGATGGTTTAGTCTGTGGTCAGTTTCACAGACTAAAGTCATAATGTCATTTCTGTGACTTTGATTTAAAATGTTATCTGAACCATAAGCAAGCAAAGCTTTCCTATGAAACTCCTGCATGTGTACATTTAAAAGCTCACAATTAATCAAGAAGTTAAGTCCTTTGATCACTATATTTTTGCAATATTAGAATAGAAATTATTTTAGAAATCATTTTGTCTAGGAACACACAGAGTATAACCAGAAAGACCCATGAAGGCATTTAACATTTTCAAATACTGTATAGAATATACAGGATGCCCTCAAAGATGAAACAGAAGCTTGAAACCTTCAAAAGATATTGCAGGCCTATGTAAGATTAATTGCTGGAAAGTTGTGTTGCAACATTCAGGAAGAGCTAATTGGTTTTGTTAGTATCTCTCAATAATTTCCAATCAGGTTTAATGCGGATCCAATCACTGCTATCATTTTGTAATGTTTTCCTTCTGCCATTGTGTTGAATCGGAAGTTGTGGTATAGTGGCCCCTGTGCTGATTTAATCTACATACTGCAGGAACAATTAGCAGGCCTTGAGCCAAAATAGGATCCCACCCTAGCTCTTCCTGACCAATGACATCAACTTTTCCTTCTCAGGCTTGGTTCTCAAACATCCCTGACGCTTAAAATAGAATATTAAAATCAGTAATAGTCATTTGGAGTCAGGCAACATCAAACTGAATGAATTAATAAGTAGTAGTTTCCAGGAGAATTTACAACATAAAGAGAGAAACCCATTATACTTTTAAGGTGAAGTCACATCAGTGTTGATGTTAATGGAAATTGAAATATGTTTATGCTAGATATTTTGCACTATTACATCCATTAACACAAATAAACATGGCAAAATAAAAAAGTGTTAGGGAGGTTATAATTCCATGCTTTTGGAATGGACTGGTTGCCTCCCATTGAAAAAAGAACAGATAACCTGATGGGAGATTATATAATTTAGTACCCAATGTATTGTACCAATTTATGATAAGTCAGACAAAAATAATTAATGGGAAGATTTTTTTATGAGAAAGGTATAGGTTATACTTTCCCCACAAAAATCTTCCCATTAATTATTGGGAATTATAATTATATAATCTACACTGTCTGGTTGTTAAAATCCTGGATTTTAAATAGTTTATTCCACAAACATGCTTTTACTGCACAATTTCTTTTGAAGCATCTGATCCTATTTGATCAGTGATATTCACAAGGCAGCCTGTGATCTCTTTGGTTGCAGTTCTTTCATGGTACTACCATTATATGGAGATAGCTGGCACTGGCATTGGTAACTGTTCCTCTTGAGTTACTATTCTAATATTAGTGATCTTTGCTTGTTGCTGGAATGGATCGCTAGCGTCACTTGGCCTCTTCTCAACGTATTACTGACAGTATTGAGAAGGGACTTTGACTGAACAAACAAGCAGAGAGGCACTCTTATACTGTTTGCTGTTTTTGCTATATGGCACACGCTGATTGTCCGTTGCCTCAATTGCACATTTATTTGAACAGAGAACACGTAGGTAATAGATGTTGTTAAAAGGGTAGTTTTATCTGTGCTACAAGCTCTTCTCTGTGTCCCCAAGTGGCCTGCTATCCTTGGGTGCAGTGAAAGATGTTATCTCCTCACTACTATTGATGACAGAGCCAACTGACAGCTAGTCTGTTTTTTGTGTGTACAATGGGAACCTCAAACATAATAGAACTTGTCCCCTAATACTACATTTTTTGAAAAAAATATGTATCCCAAGAAGCACAAACTGCCTTCAGATTAGCAAATGAATCACTGATCTACCTGTCAGTTTTCTGTAAAGAGAAAAGTTACTTCAATATGTTTTCTGGTTATATCTAGAACGGGAAGGAAATGGTTGCCTTCAAAGCGGAAACAAATCCTTTGGAATATTCTTCACATGCATGGAGTTAGTGAATGGATCGTGACTGAACTCCTTGATCTCTACCACTTACATTATGGTAAAAATTTCTTCTGCTTTTGAAAAGCAAGTCAGGGTTACACCTGAGATTGCACAGGTCTTGTGAATGAGGTCATTAACTCCAACTTTCAAGCTACAAGTACCTGCTAGCTCCTCATCTTACAAATGCCATTGAGGTGGGGAAGACAAGAGATCAGGAATACATTTTTCCCTGTGTGATCGAGGAGCCATACCCAAGCAAATTGCAGAATTCACTTTCTTTTCTCCTATGATTCAAGAAGGCGGGTGAGGAGGACGGAAGAAGGAAGAAGGAAGCTTTTAATTGCTCTGGGAAATCAGAAAACTCCCAGTGCTGGGAATCCAGTTTGAAGCCAACAGAAATGTCCTTACCAGCAGCTCTTTGGAGAAAGAGTGGAGGCTGAAGCCCCCCAACCCACCCTAAACAAGAGACACATTCTGTTTCTTGGGGACTCCTCTAATAGTAGATGCCATGCCATCAGCCCAGACCTTCTATATGGGAAGAAAGATGACACCTAAGCATGAGATATCAGCAGGTGCAATTATTTTAGCACAGCATTGTGAAATGCAAATGCAGAAAAGCCAGAACTTCGGTGCTTTTCTGTTTCCCATCATTCCATTGCAAATTATCATTGCAAAAGATCTTGAATCGTGATCCGCAGGATACCTGCAGCGGAAGTGCCACTGACCCGAGAGAAGAGCAAGACACAGACTGTGGGAAAGAAACAGCAGAGGAAATTGACAGCAGTTGAAAAGGGATGATACCCTTTTTCATACACGTCCAAATACTTCATTCAGCCGAGCAGGAGCAACGAGAGACGTTTTATTTCTTCTTTCAAGACTCCAGCAGCGTCCTGAAAAACAGCCCGGCTCTATTGCCTCTTTTCAAATTTTATTTCGGTTTCCATACGGTTTAAACCTCCCCCTTCTTTTCCCCCACTCGCCCCGCAGGAAATGGGGTTGGAAATCCGTAAGAAGGAAAACGGATCTCACCCTCGCTACTACTACTATACCCTGGAGCGGGCTGAGGAGAAGAAACTCGAGCCTTCCCGACAATTAGTTAGTTGCCTTTCCTTCGCAAGGAACCGCTGCACAACACTGCGCTTTGCAAAAGAGCGGCCTGCAAAAGACACCCGGCGTCCTTCTTTCTCAAAATAAACGGAGCCCGGTCTCCCAGGATACAGGATCATAAACAGAAAGCATCTCCCAGCCGCGGCCTGGCAAACGTCCGCGGGAATAAAGCCCCGAGCGGATCTCCCCCCACAGTCCAGCCGGGATGCAACAGGCCGACTCTCCCCGGCCATCCCAGCTCCTTTCAGCCAATTCCCCCGGCCCTGCCCGGAAAAGTACAGCAAGGTCTCCCGGGAAAGAGAGGGAAACTGCCCCCCAACTGACGTCCTCCCCCTTCGCCTCCTTTTCTGGGACACCTGTCGGTCGACCTGGGCGAGGAAAGCAAAGGCTCCCTGAACAGGCCCTTTCGGCGGCCCGCTCGCCAGGCTTCGCGCTCCCTTCCCAAGAAGGCGCGCTCCGACGGCCGGGAAGCCCGACGGTCGAGGATGGCGGGCGGCGCCGCCTTTGAATCTCCAGCTCCTCACCTGCCCCCGGGGCCTTGTCCCATCGTCCCATCGTCCCGGCGCGTCGCGGGAAGCCCCGTCAAAGTCGTTCCATGCCCGCCCGGTTCAGGCTCGGGAAGGGACGCTCTTCCGTCGAGCGAGCCACCTCGGGCAGCGCCGGGCTCTGCCTTCTTCCCCGGGGCGTGGCCCTCCCACCGCCCGAGAAACCGTCGGAAAAGGCATTTCGCGGGAGAGGAGGGAGAAGCGACCCGGCGGGCGCCTGGACGTTTCCTCCCGCTGATGCTCGCTGCTGTGCCCGCTTTGGAGGCCTTCGCCTCCCTCGAGAGCCCGAGCGTCCTCCGGCGGAGTTTTTGGGTGGCGGCCTTCGAATCCCGGAAGACTCGCTTTCCGCCTCACCCGAGAAAGAATTCGGGGAGAGCCGAATGTGCGCCTTGAGGTGACTCATCTGAGTACACATTTTATTTAGCTTTTACCTCACCTTTCACCAGTAAATGGTCCAGAACTGTTTCGTGTCATATTTAAAGACTGCGTGGTTGGGTTCCTTCCATGTGTGTGGATACTACGGGTAGTCCTCTGACTTATGACCACAATAGAGCTCAAGATTTCTGTTGTGAAGTGAGACATGTGTTAAGTGAGTTTTGCCCTGATTTACACCCTTTCTTGCCTCAGTCGTTAAGTGAATCATTGCAGTTGTTAAGTTAGTAACCCGGTCGTTAAGTGAATCTGGCTTCCCGGTTGACTTTACTTGTCAGAAGGTCGCAAAAAGGTAATCGTATGACTTTGGGACACAACAACAGTCATAAATATGAGACAGTTGTCAATGGTCAAGATTTTGATCACATGACCATGGGAATGCTGCAAAGGTTGTAACTGAAAAATGGTCATAAATTCATTTTTTCCAGTGCCGTTGTAACTGTGAACGGTCACTAAATGAACTGTGTGTAAATCAAGGACTACCTGTATTATGACTGTAATTACAGTAATCTGAAACAATAGTAGTTTGAGACATCCACTCCACTTGTCTTAATGTGTACATTTCATTTTCACTGGTGAATATTAGATAGCCAATCTATCTAATAATCTAACACTGCATTGATAAATAACTTAATCCAATAATTATGATGAATTATTCTTCATAAATCACAGTGGCTAAATGACAGCAGCTTACAAGGAGGGTTCTTCTCAGGATTATATTAGATTATATTAAATTTAGTTCCTAACTGCTCATTTTTACTTGTAGACACCTATAATACATATGTACCCATCACACTATTTTCTTTCAGGCTAAGCAATTTAACACAAAATTGGGGGGGGGGGGAGTGAGAAGCAATGAGCCAAGTAAATTAAAATCAGGAAAGAAAAACTAAATCTAGTTTACTTTAACCTCAGTCAATAAACCTTTCCATAGCATTTTATTTTTGCAAACCATATTTGTTTCCACTGTATCATCCACTGATTCATATATTCTTTCTTTAAACTTCACACATTTTTTTCTGAAGGATCTCGTTAACCAAAGTCAGAGAAAGTACCTAAGATTTTAATGATTTACTAACAGATGGCCTAAATAATTCTCCTGCCATTAAAGTTGTTGATACTGTGGGTATGCAATGCCTTTTAATTGCTCGGCAACTGAAATCTTAACATGCTGCCTTGTGAAATCTGGGAGTGGAAGTCCACATTTTTTAAAGTTGTTGAGATGGAGAAGCACTGCTCTGTAGGGTTAGCAGTAATAATGTGAGACCACTCTTGAATAAAGATATGAATATGTATTTATTTAGCATATGGCACATCATACATGGACTAGCAAAGTTTCTGTTGCAAGTGAGACATTGTTAAATGACTTTTGCCCTATTTTACGACCCTTCTTGCCACAGTTGTTAAATGAATCACTGCAGTTGTTAAGTTAGTAACACAGTGGTAGAGTGAATCTAGCTAATTAGCCAGATGCTAAAAGATGAGCAGATAGATCAGGGCTGTCAAACTCCCGGCCCATGGGCCGGATGCATCATGCACTGGCCACGCCCATGCCTAGTTTAGCAAAGGGGGGGGAGAAGTCCCGATATGTCATGTGACACCACCATGATGATATGAGCTTGACACCCCTGAGATAGATATACTATTCTTAATTTAAAAAAAACACCACTCTATATTATTCCCATCCACCATATGTTTCTTTATCATGCACGATAAAGAAGGGGTCACCTTTTGTCCTACTTCCCATCTCTATTCTTCCCCCAGCTATGCACGTAAGAAAGCTAATGTTGGAAGAATCAAAAGACTCTCTCTTTTGGGGATTAACCCGCTTATTGAGGGTTAGGTCAGGTGAATTAATTTAAAAAACGTCCTAATTCTAAGACGGGATCCTGTATTAGCACCCAGGAACTTTCATCTCACATGGTTGAATCCAAGAGTCCCGCTTGAACGCTGGCATTTAAATTCAAGGCTTTAAAGCAGGCTTTTGGAGAAGTAAGCCTTATTAGGATGATTAATTTTCCCCAGAGGGTCTTCAGTAAAGTCAAACAGAATATTATTTGAACTTGTTTATTCATCAAGTCACAGTGGTTCCCTTCCAGCCAGACTGTACAGGTTGATGAGGCCGCTCCTCTTGATGCACTGTAATGCGGTGTCTTCCAAAGAAGAACACTGAGTCCGAGTTATTTTGTTATTTGAAAGGAACTTGAGGATTGACTTCAAACATGAAAGCAGGTGTAGGTTCAAGGCCTGTGTATATAATACTGGTGGTGAGTTGGCTATAGCGACTTGTCCTAGACCTCCAGGTAAATCACTGACTTGGGGTCTTGTCAGATGGATAATGCCCAATGCTCCAGTTGTGAGCGCAACTGTTCTAAAGTGTGTGCTTAGGAAATGTTCCATGGAAAGAAAGAAAAAATATGAAAATTACACCAAGTCTTCCATAACAGCTCTATGAATGAGATAGTACAGTGGTGGTTCATACAGATTTGCCTAGACTAGAAGCAGCCCTGGAGACACAGAACTCTTTTCAATCCAGGGTACAATAGAGTAAGCCCCATTTTTGCCTTTCTGCTGTAATGTCAATCGTTTTATGCAGCATCCAAAGTAAAAGTGAATCATCTGCCCCTCTGATATGTATTTGAGTTTTTTCCTTTCTAGCATGAATCAAAAGCAAACAGCTCTGAAAATGTAAAATGTCAACAGCTCTAAAGCAGGGGAGTCACAATCATGTCATCATGGCTGCGTCACGTGACGTATCGGGACTTTTCCCCTTTCGCTAAACCAGGGCGTAGCTAGCATGTGATGCATCCGGCCCGCAGGCCGCGGGTTTGACAGCCCTGCTCTACAGGGTCAGTATGTTAATTCAACCTTGCTGAACTTTTGTTCTTCCCATTTTCTCTCTCTCCTTCTTTCTCACTGTAGCAAGGGAGGACAATCTCAGTTCTTCAAATATTGCTGTAGTCGTATTTCCAGTGTCCTGATCAATGGGGTCAAAAGCGAAGGTGCTGAGAATTGTGTTTTAGCTTTATATGGAGGCCATATACTCTCCATCTCTGCAAAACAGCTCAACTAATGTTCCAGGATATTGGTTTATGCACCTATGATTCCTTTATAATAGAACTAGCTGGGTACCTGTGCTTCGCTACGAAACTATGTGGTTGGGCTTAGTTTTTGGGGAGGAAAATAAGGAGAAAGAAATTCTGCCTCTGCCTATCAGCATCCATCGGTATTCATCTGGCTAGCATCCTGTCAGTGTGTGACAGTTGAGGGCTGTTTGGAAACCGAAACAGTATTTGCTGTGTGAGCAAGGAGACACCAAGAAGTCTGGGTGTAGCTTAGGTCAACTGTTCTGTACTAAAGTGCTTGCTGCTGTAAAACTAAAACTGAAACTCCTCTCCTCTGCTTGTGTTTTGCAGGTGAGTAGAGGGAGTAGAACTGCTTAGCATCAGAGCGTGTTAATAATAATATATGAAATACTCATGCTCTGATGGTCATTTTGAAAAATCCTTTCTTAGTGAGCACCTAGAAGCCAAGAGGAACAAAAATGCCAAATTTCAAGTTTCTAGGCTTTATGGTTCTGGAGATTTTGTGATGATGCGTGAATGGTATTTTGCTTTTATATAGATAGATTATACAAGATTTAAGATATCTCTTTGGAAGGTTACAAGAAAGATATTGGTCTGATTAACACATTAACTCATCATTAGTTTAACCATGATTTGTTCAATAAATTAATTAATTTATTTAATTAAAATTAATAAGTCATAGAGCAAATTTTATGTGTTACAGTGGCTGGATTCACGCAACACATTAATCATGCAACATACTAAAGAAGCAAATTACCTTTTAATTCAGCCTTATTGTGTTATATAATTCCAGACTATATAACAGTAACAGGAAAATGAGAATTCTCTGGAGAGAATTGTCCCATATTACAGAATTACAGATAAAATGTCCCATATTACAGTACCAATGGTGAGGGTTGTCAGGAATTTAGCAACATCTGGAGGGTCAACATTGATGTATGATTATCAAGCATTACCAGACTTCGCAGCAATGTGTGGAGAAGAACAATTTAGAAATAAATAGATATGAAGATTGCACAGCTAGTTTATGAAAAAGTCTTTCCTGGGAAGCATACTAAGATTTGTATTCTGATCTTAGCTTCTCATCCACAAAGAAGTTGATTGCAGATTGTTGGTTTTCTTACAATGAATTATGTATTCCATATTTCAGTGCAAATTCCACTCCTTTGATAATATCAGAATGCTATCTCCTGTCCTTCAAAGGTCTTAACAAGCCAATAAAATGAAATGAAAGGAACCTGCAGCTGTAAAAAGGTTGGCTTTCCCTGCCTTATTGCAACACTGGGGCTATTGTATGAGAGAAGGCAAAAAGAAGCAGGAAGCTGATCAATGAATCTTCTTTTGGGGTTCTGTTGAAATGAGCAAAGTGGAACAAGCAGATCTCTGAATCTTGTTGGCAAGCAATTCAAGAAGGGAACCAAAGATGTGTGTAAGTTTGATAAGCAGATGGAAATTTGTGTGCACTAGATTCAAAATGCAGTTAATTGAACTGAGACAGGAATTGTCTATCTGAACTAATTTTCTGTAAAATGAGATTGTATTTATACAATTATGTTTATAACACATATTACTAACTGCAACACTGAGTAATATATTTCCAAATTTCGGGACCCAGAATTAGTTTAACAGTCCACTGCCACACAGATTAAGAATTGGTTTGTATCAGGCAGCCACAAACTAGTTTTAACTTACTTTTGATAGAGAAAATATGCACAAAAAGTATTTCTTTAGGTAATAATTAACTTGTGAAATTCTTGACTAGAAACTGTGGGATGACCTCTGGCTTAAATGGATTTACAAACTAAAACTGGAATGAAAACTTGGATTATTTTATGATAGATACAAGCAATAAAGAATAGCCAGCAATATTAAATATCATTTATCAGCTTCACAGATAATCTGGCTCTTTGCTATAGTCTGATTACTGGCCAGGCTTAACAAAGAGAAAGGGGGCGGGGGGAATGATTTTTCAAATTAAAACTCAGATGGCATGGCCATCATGATAAGTAATGTTTTCTTTATAGGCAGCTACTGTTAGCAATTGGTAAGCGAACACCTTATTATCAACATAGCAAATATAATACACCCTATGCCAAGAATAGAAATAAAAAGTATTTTATGCAGAGGTCGTTCCCACCTTAACTGCAATATATAGCAAACAGAACTCAAACAAAGAAGATAGATTCCTCAGTCAAGAACCTGAATACTTGGCAAGTCTGAGGAGAGTTTTGAAGGCAGATCTTCAACCAATGGAAAAAATATTCTTTGGGGATAACCAAATACTCTGCCAAACACTGAATTGCAGGCATGCTAGTAGAAAATACCTGTTTAATGATTAAATCCCTTCAGCTAGGATCTACATGGCACTCCCTGAAATATTCTTGGCACAGATAAAGGAAAAGCATGAGAAAAATAGTGAAAAAGGGGAATGAGAGTAGTCAGAACACTTTCATTTCAGTGAAAGAGATAGTGCCAGGCTGTGCTGTGTCCCCCCACCCCTGCCAAAATACCAGAAATGAAAGGCAGAGAAAGAACAAAATAAAATATCAGTCAGAACAGGAATCACAGCACTAATTTATAGGGAAGGGAAAAAGCAGAATCATCTCAATTTCTTTGGAAAAAATGGCAACTGCAGGATGTTTAATCCCCATTCACATACTGTTGTTATACTTGCCCTGCCAAAAAGTGTTGACTGGAAAAAGGGGGTCACACCTCTAAAAAAGCAGGACCCAAAATACTACTTTAGCATGCTTGGTATACATCATGGATAAGGAACAGGAGCAGGAACCATAGAAGGCAGGTTCATTGTAAAAGCAAATATTAAACAACAGTGAAATAACAGGCAAATAACTCCCCATCAGCTTCTGAACCTGGGGAAGTTGGCATCTGTACCCTAGAAAGATTGGTTTATAGAAACCACAGTTTAACTCGCAGCACGACCTAAGTAGTGGGATAACATCAATCAAAATAGTCTTCTCTCTCTGACATATACAGGTAGTCCTCAACTTACGACAGTTCACTTAGTGACCTTTCAAAGTTAACAGCCCTGAAAAAGAAGTAACTTATGATCATTTTTCACACATACATGGCCACATGATCAAAATTAAGATGCTTGGCAATTGGCTGATTTTTTTGACATCTTTATGTCCTGGGGCCATGTCATCAGCTTTTGCAATCTTCTGACAAGCAAAATCAATGTGGAAACCAGATTCATTTAACAACCATGTTACTAATTTAACAACTGCAGTAATCACTTAACAACTGTGGCAAGAAAGGTCATAATATGGGGCAAAATCAACTCAACAAATGTTTCACTTAGCAACAGAAATTTTGGGTTCAATTGTGGTCATAGGTCGAAGATTACTTATGGTGTACAAGTGGCCCAAGAAGAAACTACACTTCTCTGCATGAGGTAGACTGACCACAGTCTAGGTTCAGAAGTCCTATAAGTAGAAGCAGAGGCATTTCCAAAAGAAGGGCCTGAATACTGTCTTTGTCTGGATGCTTCAAATATTCTACAAAGATACCCTTTTCTTAAGTTAGAAGAAATGCTTCTCATTAGGCAATCATATGGAAGAATGCAATCATCATCATTATCATCACAATCTTATGATCATAGAGGATATGATCTTATGACCTGACTGAAATCTCAGTAGGAAAAACCAGGGCAGAGAAAAAGTGTAAAATTAACTTTTATCTTAGAATCACCCCAAAGGCTGAGGTTACAGACGATACTAAACTGACATAGTGGTGGTTTTGTTCAATATTTTTGCATGGATGCAGTCACTGTGGATTGTAATACAGTACATTGATTTTTTCCCTCGTGTTTTCCTCAAATTCAGGTTCACTTTTTTTCAGAACAATTGAGTATTAATCCATTAGTTGTGACGGAAATTGTATTGAGGGCTGAGAAAGAGTGACTAGCCTAAAGTCACTCAAGCCAGGTTTTATGTCTAAAGCAGTATTAGAACTCACAATGTCCTGGTATCTGGCCTGATGCCTAAACCACTAAACTAAACTGGCTCTCTTATGCAAACCCAGTTGAGTAAGATCAATTAAATAAATGATTAAGCAATATATAACATAAAGATTTAACAGAACAACAAAGGTGGAAAGAAGCTTGGAGGTCTTCTAGTTCAACCCCGTGCTCAAGCAGGAAAACCTATATCATTTCAGACTAATGGTTGTCCAATCTCTTCTTAAAAACTTCCAGTGTTGGAATATTCACAACTTCTGGAGGCAAGTTGTTCCATTGATTAATTGGTCTGTCAGGAAATTTATCCTTAGTTCTAGGTTGCTTCTCTCCTTGATTAGTTTATACCATTGCTTCCTGTCCTGCCCTCAGGTGCTTTGAAGAATAGTTTGACTCCCTCTTCTTTGTGGCAGCCCCTCGGATATTGGAACATTGCTATCATATCACCCCTTAGTCCTTCTTTTCATTAAACTAGACATAGCGAATTCAAGCAACTCTTCTTTATGCGTATGTTTTAGCCTCCAGTCCCCTAATCATCTTTGTTGCTCTTCTCTGCCCTCTTTCTGGAGCAGGGGTATCAAACTAGCAAGAGTCACTGCAGCGTCACATGACATATTGGGATTTTTTTACCCTTTGCTAAATTGGGTGTGGGCATGGCCAGCATGTGATGCATCCAACCCGTGGGCTGGGAGATTGAAAGCCCTGTTCTAGAGTCTCAACATCTTTCATACATTATGGCAATTAAAACTGGATGCAGTATTTCAAGTGTGGCCTTCCCAAGGCATTATAAAGTGGTGATCACTTCATGTGATCTTGATTCTATCCCTCTGTTAATGCAGCCTATAACTATGTTGGCTTTTTTGGCAGCTGCAGCACACCACTGGCTCATATTTAAGTGATTGTCTGCTAGGACTCCCAAGATCCCTCTCAGAGTTACGGTACTACTATTGAGTCAGGTATACATATACTATATTATTTTAATATTCTGCTGACAACAGGAACAATGTGGGGTTGGGAGCAGCGTATACCACCTAAATCACACAGGCCAGGGCCACAAAATCACACAGGCCAGGGCCACAACTGTGTCTTTACAACCTCCCAGGACCCAGTCCATGTGCATGCTGCCTTCCTTTCACTCTCAGCTTGGTACATAGAGGTCCAAGATTAACGAGGATTTACGTTTGTCAAATTTTTGTCAAGGAACGTAACAACATTCCATTGCTGCAAATCAGTATAGATTTTTTTATCTCAGTGTGATAGGTTTCTATTTCTTTTAGTGAGCCGCATGTTGAAAAAGAACCATAAATCTTGATTCCAAATTTTGAAGAAATAGCTGCAAAGAATATTTGTAATTTTAACATAAGTGATTAATCCAGAATCAAATAAATAATTATTTTGATTTTAGTCCCCCCAAGTGGCAGTAATACGAAAATCAACAAAAGAATTGATGTTTTAAAACTCGTGTTTCATCCCCCATAATAAAGTAGTTGCAACCAACTCATTAAACATGCTGAAAGTACCGGGAAAGAAACCAAGCATTTTGTAACCCAAATGTTATAATTCCACAAAACCTCTGATCATTGTGAGACTTCAGAAATATCAGTAGCAATTGCCTCTGGTCAAAATAGACTGAATAAGAAATATGTAAATCAAACTTCAAGAATCCCTGGGATAAATTGAACAAATGAAAAAAAAAGGCTGGAGTCAATTCAAAACAGTATTATTATTATTATTATTATTATTATTATTATTATTATTAAAGGATCACCTTATATTAAAATGGAATTTACCTATTTTAAAATTAAATTTATTCCATGCCAGCTTTTTATATATAATCCAACTCACATACAATACAATAAACTAGTCTTAAAGGAGCAATTAAACGTACCCCCCAATAATCAAAGAAAACTATAAACCCACCCCTCACACCCAGACTTTGTTTGCCTTAAAAACAGATTGCAGTTGCTTTATCCACTCCCAAGATATCAAAGGACAGAAAAAGCCATTAAACTCTGCTAGGATTCTGCAACTTGCTTTCTTCCTATGGTGTCATTGTATGATTAGCGAGGAGGAAACCTCACAGAAGTCTGACTTTTGTTAGCCTTCTTGAACTACTAGATTCTCTCTAGATCTGTGAGGGTGAACCTATGGCACACGCACCAGAAGTGGCACGCAGAGCCATCTCTGCTGGCACGCAAGCCGTCGCCCCAGCTCAGTTTTACTGTGCATGCGTGTGTGCCTCCTGCCAGCCAATTTTCAGGTATCTGCTGCGCATGCGCAGGGGGCAGGGCACATGTGGGAGATGCATGTGCAGGGGGTGGGGGAGCAGGGGGAACACGTGCATTGCATTATTTCAGCATACAACAACAAATAAGTTAGCCATCACTGCTCTAGATGGTATTGTCAAAAAAGTTGAGAATAAAGTGCACAATTCTCTTAATTATCAGTAGATGGCAGTGTCTTATCACTGCTGCAATATCATTAATTATTTGGAAGAAACTAGACTTCCCTGTTTACAGTAGCTATCAATAGAAATAGTCTGTAAAAGGCTCTAGAAATGTTTTAAGGAGAAAATCTTTGCTATTGGGATCTCAGTGATCCAGCTAACCGAACAGAACCTGTGCTGGCCATCAATAAGCTTCCAGGTCTTACTTATTTCCATATTCTATGTGTATGTGGGTTTATCCTGTCTTTTTTATACATAACTCAAGATGGCAAATATACAAAAATATACCTCTTTTATTTATTTATAATTTATAGGGCTGGCTTTGATCTATAAAGTCCTTTTATGACTCTTCCCTTGGATACCTACAGGACTGCCTCCCCCAACCTGAATCAACCTGTTCATCTAGGAAGCAATTGCTTCTAGTGTCTTAGAGAAATAGAGGAGCTGAAGCCAGGAAGCAATGACAATCTTCCTGTAGAGATCAGACTTCTATCCTTACTGAGTGGCTTGAGGGAAAAGTTGAAGATGAGTTTTTGAAATTATTAAAGAATTTTGGCAGCTAAATTCTCTAATTGGTATGCTCTAGTTTTACCAGTACTGACTGCAAATCTCATTGTCCCCAGTCACTTGGTTGAGAGTGAAGAGAACAATAGTTCTATGCCTCTTGGGGGCATCAGGTTGGGAAAGACTAGCTTTTATAGCAAATTACTTCTGAAAGATCCTTTGCTTTTCCCTCTATTCAAACCTGGTTTACACATAATATTAAGCCACAATATGTTTCATTTGGTTTAGCATTTTGTGCAAATCTAGGCCATCATGCTTATTTAACAAACAGTGACAAAGTGTGATGCATGAACACATATAAGTATATAAAGAGCAACTAACATGTGAGTATGATTTCATCATTAAGACCTTATGATGTGAGACATGCAAGCTTTTTATTTCTATGTTAATTCCTTAGTTGAAAGCAGGGAGGCAATCTCATATGATGTAGCTGTTAGTATCTTCCACAACTAGATTCTTCCCTGGTCAAATTAAATAATACTGTAAAAATGCAAAAGTAGTTTTCAGAACTAGTGGGTGAAAGAAGAACGTGTATTGTTAAACTGGAGCCACTGATCCAAAACTTACTGTAAAGAGATGGGAGCATTTGTGCAAGTCTACAGACTTGGAGCTGGTGTTGGCTTGCTAGGCAAGACTGTTGCGCAAGATAGATGTGTTTGTCTGAATCTACCCCATCTTGTAAATATTATGCTGACTGGGAAAAAGACATTTTGACTGTGTTCATAAAATATTGAGCTCCAACTTCACTTAAGCCTACACATTTGTACGTGCTCACATGTACAATTGTATGTGTAGTTAGTTGTGGTTTACTTTAGCCCTTGATGCTAAAAGTATTGGATTGACTTAACTGTGAGCCAGCATATTTCAACACAGTTATGTTTTACCCTATTTTTCCTAAGGGTCTACAGAATTGGTGATCTTGGCTGAGAATTTCTCTCCAGCCTACTATAGGGGTCAGTTTCTATGAGACAGTTGGATAATTTCTGATCATTTACATTACTTGGGAATGTTGCAATAGAAATGTCACCAAAGTTTGTTTAACTATTTAATAGTTAAGAGACCTTAAATGTCTGTTCTTGTTTTATAAATGAAAAAAAAGGGTCATGGATAAGTTTGATTTGAGATGAAGTCATGTCCATTGCATGTACCATAAGCTTCTATGCTTAAATTAGTCATATGGTAGATAAATAAGTGTTATAAATGCCACAAGTTATGCTAGAGAAAGGGGAACTGGTAAATGGGTCCCAGTGGACTAATTTACTGACCTGGATCAATCAATATAGTTTAAGATGCATGTGGCTTTACTTAGAATTTATTTAATTCATTCTATGCCTCACTTTCCCAGAATGGTGGCTTGCATTGGTTTATCACAAATATAAAGAAGTCAAATAAAAAAATATCACCCTCACTATCAGTATACAATGCAGTAATAATACAATACTATACGTTTTTATTCTAGATAAATATAATAAAAACAACCACATGCTGTATCAATATTAAATGGTCAAAACAACAAATTAAAACCAGACCACGTGAAGGGAAGCTAAAATATAGAAGCAAATTGTTACATTTTTCTTAAATGATGCTCCTTAAGGAAAGGAATTCCAGTGTTGGTGCCATCACCAAAATGTTTCCAAACCTGAACGTGTTTGCAAATAGTAGTTGAATTACAGAGACCATCACAGTCTGAAACCATGCTTCTTTTTGGCATACCTAGTTTGCAGATTTGCATGTTTGAACCTAGACTAGTGATTATGGTTAAATAACATATAGCATATAAAATCATTACAAAAATAGAGTGGCTAGGTTCATACATTATATTAAATCTTAATGTGGAGGGCCCGCTTACAATGCTACCAGTATATGAACCTATCCACTGTGATTTATTTAATAAATCATAGTCTTGATTTAGGCATCTAGATACCATAGAAGAATCAAAAGTGGTTTGGAAATAACTTATTAAAAGGTTTAATTGTAATAAGAATTATCTTCTCTGGGAGTATCTTTTAGGAATGGAAGGGTATAACATACCACTCTGAATCTAATGAACTTCTGTTTCATTCTCTATAGCAGCATTCTTTTAATTCTTAGGATTTATTTAAAATCTACTATTATACCTAGAATGCTACATTTTTCAAATAGGTATGTTTCACTTTGGCAGTATTTTACTTGCAAATTTTGTAGCGATTCATTATTTAGGAGTTGCCGTGGCTTTAAAAACTTTCCCTTACAACAAGAACCACTTCCCTTTATCTCAATTCCACTGTACTGTTGCTATAGTAATTTGTGTTGGTCTTGTGCTTCAGTGATACAAGAACCAGTTGGAAAAAATGCAGAAGTGACATAACTATAAACTTACTCACCTACTAAAAACCAGCCTGGAATTTTTCTATTCCCTGTTACCTTTGAAATAGTTACAGTTAAAGGAAACAATAATCAACTATATTTTTTTTCAACAGATGACCTTAGAAATCCATATTAAAATTCATTTCCATAGTAAACTGTGGTGAGACCTTATAGACAAAAAAACCCCTATTTTCCATTCATCCCTAATTGCTTGATTTATACCTTTACAAGTAAAAATGTAATCTGATCAAGAAGCAAAAAAAGTATTCTTATTCATTCAGAAATCCAATTGTAAGTCATAGCAGTTGTAGGTGCCTGTGAAATGATTTTATGACCTTTTTTGCAACAGATGTTTAAGCGAATGTGACAGTTAAGTGATATATTGGCATCCTTCAGTCTCAAAAGACTATGGTATCGTGCTCTGAAAAGAGGTCCTAAAACAGCATCTAGTGTGGCTAAAAAGCCAATTCAAGAGTGGCAATCCCTTCCACACTAAGGACAGATACAGTCTGTACACTGTGCCCTGCCCAGCCCCCAGATTTCGCTGGTTCCAGGACTGCCTCTTTGCCTCAGCCTGCCAAACTAGTGTCTTTTCGAATTGGAGAAGACCATGCTGCTTCTTTAGCCTCCAAACTGAAGGATCAGAGGTCAAGGTTTCCCAGCTGTTGATGTCCATACCCAGGGCCTTTAGATCCTGACATCCCAGTTGTGGTCTCCCTCTAGGGTGCTTTCCCTGCACTAATTCTCCATACAGGAGGTCTTTCAGAATCCGCCCATCAGCCATCCTCACAACATGCCCAATCCATTCAAATAAAGAGTTTTTTGCCAGAAAAATGCTGGAAACTGGCAAAAAAAAAAAAAAAGGCCGATTGTGAATCACAGTCACGTGACTGCAAAATGCCACAACTGGTCATAAAGATGACCTGTTGCCAGGTGCCCAACATGCAGTCATGTGACCATGGGGGAAGCAAGCTGCCCCATGGCCAGGAGATGATTTTACAGCTGTAATTTTTATCAGAGCTAATCGCTCCAAAGTAGGAAGGATCTGGGGTTTCCTCAATCAGAGCCTGATCATGGGCCAGCAGGTTAGGCAAAGTTATTTAAGCTAATCAACTGAATGTACCAAACAATTAATGCTAACCTTACGATAACATAAACAAGCAAATGAAAAAAAAATCCTGTAGTGACTTGCCTTGTCTAAAGTTTAAATTTAAAATAAATTTGAAAACCTATGAAATGTAAAGTAAAAGAGGTATACTTCACATAATTAGCTTTAGTCTTAGTCTTAACCTATTTCACAGGGTTGCTATGGTGATGAAAAGGTGGGGCAGATCATCCATACCATGAGGCAGAATGGTTGTGTTTTCATGACTCACTAAAGCCCTCAGGAAGGCTAACTGGCCTTGGAGTTCATGCCACTAAGAAAGAGGCCATACTTGCCCTGCCCAATTTCCATCCCCCAACCCATATCCCAAATGTCCAAATGACAGTGACTGGAATGACTGGATGGAGTGACTGGAACAACTCATTCTTGTGGAACAACTCATCTCTATGACAGAAGTCAGAAGGGAAGGTTAATGTAACATTCTCTTCTACTCCAAAAATGTGTGAATCCCAAAGGAATTAATAATTATGTACATAATGCCTGCATTTTGGGGTTCAAACATGCTGGGGTTACAGTTGACTCAGTAAAGTGGGTGATGCAATCAGGTTTAATTGTCTGCGACCCAGACTAGCCAATAGTGTTGTCCAAATACAGCCCATAAAGTTTGTCTGCAACTCATTGTATGTAACTGAAAAAGTTGGGTCAATTGAATAGACCGTTGTTAAATTAATCATAATCAAGTATTCTATGCCAATGCAGCCAACTAAGACAATTACTTTGAACAGCTGATCATTGAATTAATGACAGGGCAGCAAATGGTAATTACTGATAGGGAAGGATAATGGTATTTATGGTATTTTCTCAGATTTAGTTGGCAAATAAGTTTCAGGTACTACACTTCAAATTGCACAGTAACACACACACACACATATACATATACATATAAACACATATATACATATAAATATGTATAAACACACGTATGGGTTACACATATACATACATGGAATACTGCATTTCACACAAAAAAACAATCCTAGTAACAGGATTTAAAATGATAATACAATCATACTTACTGCTATATTTAAATGAAAGTTTTATGCTGAAGGTTTTTTTTAGTACTTTTACTCCTTATAGCAAACCCATAAATGTAAGCATAATGCTAAGATACATTAGGATGAGGCTGATATTCTTTGCTTCCGGAAAATCATGCTTTTTCTGTTGAGTGGATCAGATAAAAATAGAACTGTGGAAATATAGTGGATTAGAAATAAATACCATCATAAGGGCCCTGTAAAATATGAATGAGTGAGTAATTCAGATTCCACTATAAATGCTTATTTGGAAATAGTTGCACATCCTTTGCACATTCAATATCATGCGCTTTTAAGTTACATGATATCTACCCTAATTATTACACAATGATTCTAATATGTATCCAATACAGTTATTGTCTTCTGGTTTTAAAAAACAGAAGCTGGTTAAGCTAGAAGTAGTGAATGGCTCAAGGCTACCCAGGCCTGAGTTCATATGAGTCATTGAATCCATGCCAAACTTATTTTAGCCTAGCCTGGTGGGTTTTACTCATATTGTAGTATAATACAGCCAATGTGAATAATTTATAATTCAGTGTATTGCATGAATCTAGCCAGATGTTCTGAGTACACTAAAACTAATCATGGCTAATGTATCATGTGAACACCATGGAATCAGGTTCATGTGTTAAACCATGATATAATAGCCATACTTACTTGAATAAACCACAGTTAAGTCACAGCAGTTCATTCAAACTACTGCTGTTGTTTGCCAATCACAATAGCTGAGTTTCTGGAATACACACAGTTAAAATCAAACTATAACATAGTTTAGGGTGATGTGTTATATTCTAAGTTTAATTAGATACATGTGCTTGATTATGTTAAAAGTTTTTGCAACCTGCAGAATCAAATCAGCAGCGATCTTGGATACGTAGAATTCAGATTTGTACCACAGGTCTACAAAGTCTGCTCTTCATCAGATCCCAAAGATGGCAGCTGTTTCTCAGCATTAAACAGGGCTCCAAGCCTAGATAGAAAAAACATTCGTTAAGATGTCCTTTGTTAAAGACAATGCTCAAAAGCACCAATATATCTCATACAATATTTCAGAAGGGTTCACGAAATGAAGATTATTCATAAACAAACATACTTTAGATGTTCTAAAAGATTGAAGCAAATTGAAGTTACACTAGAGCCTTGAAAGGTTTGGAAGAGATATAAAAATATGTCAGTGTATTTATTCAGCCCTTCAATTTGACAGCTTCTTTGTCTTGTTTATTTAGTTATTGAATGAGAATATTTTTAAGGGAGATATTGTCATTTTGAAAATTATTTCATTTTCCAATTATGACCATTAATCCTAAAATACTGAATAGCCCAGTGACTATTTTTTTTCTGGGATTTCTCAAATATGCAACCATCATAAACTATCAAGCTGCACAAAATCTTAGTATCAGGCAATGAACCAATAAAGGAATATATTGTGATTTGAAACAGGCACTAGGTTTTGACAGAAATGCATTTACAAGTATTGCATAGATGGGCCTAATGTGCTACACCAACATATACACCTTCTCATAACTAACACCAGAGTAGCACAGCTGCTAAACAGGATTCCATTGCAACCCTATGAGCTACATCTCCATTTTTAATCTCAACTCAGCCATAAATTCACTGCGTGGCTTTTCGAAAAATTGCAAACCTCTTCTTTCTACATTCAAACTTTTACATGGGGCAATTTTGTCATAATAATTCAAGGCCTAGACTTAACAATTTCTGGAGAGCCAAACTCCAAACGGCCTCTAGAGAGGAGCAAAGAGATGGGAAACGAAGTCTTGAGTAAACTAGCCCTCAGGATGTCACCTCAGTGAGGGGAATGAAACACCAGCAAGAAAACAAGCAAGCTCTGAGAGCACCAAGGAGCCTGAGCTACAAACACTCTCCTTTATCGGAGTCTCTGTTGCCCCACAATCCTGGTCTTCATTTTTCAATCGCATATGGGAAGCAGAAACGCCAGACGTTAAATCGGGCAACTTTTGCCCGGGCGGCTGGAAGCAACGCTGTTAAATTTTAATCTCTTTTAAGTTTCCATCGATGCAGCTTTTCGATTCTCCTTCCACCCGCCCTTTTTTTAATAATAATAATAATAATAATAATAATAATAATAATAATAATAATAATAATAATAATAATAATAA
>BLBF01000020.1:46536013-46571899 GCA_015471245.1 Laticauda colubrina
AACAACAACAACAACAACAACAACAACAACAACAACAACAACAACAATAATTAATGGAATATTTAATATTTCGCATCTCTCTTTTGTTTGAAGAGAGGTGACGGGTTCTTGAAGGGCTAATTCCCGCCCTCGAGTTCGGGAGGGGGGAGGGGTTTCCTATTCGATGACGTCAGACTCACCCATTGATAAAAGTACCGGGATTCCCTGACGGCAGGCACAGGAAGAGTCGATGAAACTTCTTTTCGCCGGCGGGACACGTGTCTTTGCGAGCGCTCCGGAGAAGGCGCCGGGACTCGGGCCCGACCCCCTTCCCTCCCCGGAGGGATTGAAGAAGCCGGGCTATCATGGAGCCCGTTTGTTTCCCTCCCTCTCACCCTTTCAACGAGCGCGTCATGGCCTCGGATCTGTACAAGCCTCCGGTCCCCGCCGTCCAGACGCCTAAATCCACCCGCGTGGAGCCCTCTCGACCGGGCGAACCCAGCCGACTTATTCGCGACCCGGTGACGGGCAGATCCTACAGCAAAGGCCGTCTGCTCGGCAAGGTACGCGCGGTGCAGACGCAACGGGGGGAAAGGAAGGGGTTTGGCTGGGGGGGGGGGGGGGGGGGGGAGCGGGAGCGATCGCGGCTCTTGGGCCGCTCGGCAATCCGAGTCCGAGGGATGAGCCAAAAAAGCTGGCTCGCTTTCTGTTCCGGGCGCGGAAAAAGGGCTTTGAATTGAGCCGCGTTCGCGACGTTTAGTTTTCGTTTTATAAATTATATATGTCCCCGTTAAATAGGTTTCAGGGAGCGGTTTAATGCCGGGATTGACGGGACGCGGTAATAAGTGCGGGGAACTTGAGGATGGTTTTTGGGATGGGGGGGGGGGAAGCAAAAAAGCGCTTTTTTTTTTTCCTCTCCCCCCCCCCCCCTTTTCTTCTTCTCCCGGCCTGGGTTTTTCTCTCGTCCCGATTTGGATTGATCCGAGACAGGCCCGCCTGGGCACGACTCCTGCTGTGCCCTCCCCATTGGGGGTGGCGTGGGAATCTTCCAAAATCCGGTGGCCGCCCCCTCTCTCCCACCCCCGCCGCCGGCAGGAGCCCGCGCGTCCTTCTTCTCCTTCCCTTAAAAAGCGTCAGAAAGAAACCCAGTCCTCTCGGGGAGGCTCTTCTTTTGGAGACATCCGGGCCTGGGTGTTTTTTTTTTTTTGCTCGTCGTGTTTGCTGACCACACGAGAGAGATGACCAGTTTATCTCCATCCTGCAGATAGTTTGTTGGCTGCGGGAAAGGATTTGCTTGCGCGCTTCGGGGCTGTGTTCACAAGACACTGATTTCTAACTCTAGCCTGTGGTTTGTATGGGAATCAGTTCTTGTAGGTTGGCTTGTTTGCTTCATGATGGAAGACTGGATTGAATTGTGAGCAAGCAAATTTTAATACCAACTGTGTTTCTGGGGGATTTGTGAAGGCTGACCTGGGCAGAGAATTTTTCTTGGCTTGACTGTAGGGATTAGCAGAAACTTAGACCCAGTGGCCAACTTCTAGTAATTTACATCACTTATGGTTTAGGGTTGAGATAATGAACCAACTGTGGCTTATTTAATAAACCATGGTTAAGCAAGCAACACTAATGCGATCACAATAGGAGAATAAAATTGGCCAAACAAATGTGATTTGATATAGCGTAGTTAGAAGATGGCTGGGTGCCAATGGATTTCTGGATTATGAAGATTGAAAACTCCAGTTCAGCTTTGGTATATAAAATTTTTGGGTTTAGAATTCTTCAGATGAGTAAGTATGTGTTTCACCTACTAGGCCTCCAATTTTTTTTTTTAATTTATTAATTTATTTGCTGACCATCTCCCCAACTTAATAGTTTTGAGTTCTAGGAAAAAAATAAATAGCTACCACAGAAATTGGACTTGGGACTAGGTGTCCTTGATTTGAATTGTGTTTATATATGGAGTTGTGTTTTTTTTTTTAAAAAATTATGACCGTAGCCTAATCCTCAGGCTTCTGAGGGTTATCTCATTATAAGCTACCAAGAGCATCCAAGAGAAAAGGTGGGGCATAAATGCCAAAGGCATTTAGAGGACTGTATCCTCACATGACTTTTTCATGCTCAGACAGGTATATCAAGTTACTCAATAGGAATAGCTTGAATCTCAAGGCAGTATTCTCCACTTGCATTGCACTGCAAGCCTTGTGATTTATAGCTAGTATGACTGAAAACTCTGCTGGCTGGGAATGTGGAACTAGTTTTCAATTTACTTAACAGAATCACATTGAACAAGGCTGTGTTGCTTGCTGGTGGAGGCTGTGGAATTCTGTACTCATAATGTGACTATGACATTCTTCACCAAGCCATGTTTTTTTGAAAATAAATCATTTAGTGCCATGCGTAAATCTACTCTTATGTTTTTCTAGCATTTTGAGGCTTTGCAAGTGTTTTCTTTAGAAACAGATAGCTGGTTTTTAATGTTCATTAAGCAAGAAGCAATATGGCCTTGTGAAAATAGAACTAAAGATGAATTCCAATTCTCATTGTTTTGATAATGGCCATGTCTGTATTTTCATCCTAACAGAATCAGAATGTACTCTGTTTTTGTGACCATAGTCCATCCACCTCATGAAGCACATTGTGATCCACAGGACCTTATGCAATAAAAAGGCATCTGTTATATTTAAGATGCCGTAAAAGCAAGAATATTTTGATTAAAATATATTTTCTTTTTTTGGTCATACAAAATTGGCATACTTGTTGAGCAGTATACATAACTGGCTTTCTAAATAGGTTGGAGAAAACAGCATTTTTGCTGAAAATTTCTGCCAGAAAAACTGATCACATTTCAAAGATTATACTTTGGTAGAAGGGATGCAATTTTTGTTGTGTTTGACCTACATTATACAAAGCAATGTGTCTGTTCATTAGCTATGGTGATGTTTCCATCCAATATCAAGAAAAACAATAATTTGCATGAATGTGGCAGTGTGTGGAAACACTTTTCTTATTGCTATCAGTTGTTTTTGATGATACTAGCCTCAATTGCTTCTGTAAAGACTATACCCAAGCCAGTATTTTCTGGTGCAGAGAAACTGGTTTGTTTTAGCCAAAATGTTATTTAGGTGTGAAACTATTTCAAAGAAAGGAGTATGGTGCAGCCAAGCTTGTACTTTCTATGCTGCTGGAAAAACTTGTCTAGAGAGTAATTTTATTCTGGGTGTCATATGAACAAGGCTTAGCCATTCTCTGTTGAAAAAAAGCATACCAGTGAGTAAAGTGAAACCCAAAGGCATGAATGTAAGTTCCAAAGCCCTAGGTAAAACTATATTCAAAAATAATACATAACAAAGAATGAATAGTATATTTCAAATTGCTGGATCAAATTTATACCTGCGCATTCCTTAGTAAACACTGGAAGCAATTAAATATTTGATTGCACATCAAGCATGTTGTTTTAACATTTGGAATAAGTGCTCAGTATGAGAATCTTCATCAAGAGTATCTCTAGCCACCCACTTCTGTTGAATGCCTTCCAAGAAGCCTATTATCTTCTGAAATGTATTATTTTATTGTCAGCAAGCTGCCACCAATAACTTTCGAAAAATTAAATTTGCTTTTTTGGGTACAGTATCTAAGGAAAGCTTATCTTTTCTCCAGGCCAAATAGTCCAAGTTGTTTTAGATATTTATTGTGGGATCTGGTTTCTTACAATTATATTTGCTGTTTATAAGTAATAGTTTTGTGGTTAAAATTTGACCATAAGCCAGAATATGATTATTGAACTGTCCTCATCTCTAACTGATTTAAATCTGCTATGTATTTGAGTCATAGGTACAATGAGACAAATATGGGCAAAAATTTTGGACACATTTTAATCTTTCTAACATCAAGGTATCAGAGTTTGACATTAAACATGGCCCAGATATATATCTAGGTGATCTCTTCCTATTTATGCAATTATGTATTCATACCATTTGCGCTGTGCTCTTGACAAGATATTTATCTTGGAGTTTTAGGTCTGTTTATTATTGCTCAATGCTGTCACAAAAAGCAGGCCTGAGAAAATCTGCTATATTATAAATAGGCTATTATGGACATTAATCTATTTGACAAAGAATATTCCTGCCTGTTATTCCTCTCTGAAGCTTTTAACTGGAGACCAGACCTGTGGATGCTTTCTACTTTTCTGTGACTTCATTTCTCTCTTAACAGTGAGCCATTGGCTAATTCAGCAAATTGGCATAGAGCAGGGTATTGGCGGGGCTGGGAATTAAAAAAAATGTAAGAATGGCCAAGAACCTTGACTTAGTCTTATGTTCAGAATATTCAGAATAATCTGGGTGTCTTGAATAAGTGCCTTCCAATCTTTTACTTGGGCATCACAGGAAAATGGGAAGTTCCTGCAGCATACATAGGTAATTTCTGCTTTTTTGATTGGCAGGGGGGATTTGCAAGATGCTATGAAGCAATTGACCTCTCAAGCAACACAACATACGCAGTGAAAGTTATCCCTCACAGCAGAGTGGCTAAACCACACCAACGTGAGAAGGTATGAGATCTGAGTAGGCTGAGAATAAGTGATCAATTTGTGTTAGATGTTGGTTCTGAACTGTAATCCTTCTGGTGACTTTCAGATCATCAATGAAATTGAACTACACCGAGATTTGCATCACAAACATATCGTGAAGTTTTCACATCATTTTGAAGATGCAGACAACATTTATATTTTCCTTGAGCATTGTAGTAGGAAAGTGAGTATTAAGTTACATTCTGTGTCTGAACTCAGTGAATTGAAGCATGTTTTACTATATTATAGTCTTCTCCTTTTGCAAATATGTATGTTTTTTTGGTGCCTTAACAGTCTCTCACCATCATTGTTCCATCAAAGCCTTAGGAAGCTCTCTGCTGGGCAATGAAACTGGGCTGCTATCACATGACCAGTTGGAGCAAAAATATTTTATAGCATTGTGTATTATCCTATAGCCTATAGGTCAGTGATGGCGAACCTTTTTGTTGTGGTGTGCCGAAAGTGCACTCATGCATGCCGGCACCCACAATGCAATGCCCCCTGCCCCCCCCTGCCCATGTGTGCACAGCACCCCACCCCCTTATCTGCACTGTGTATGCGCATGCCTCCCAGCTGATTTTCAGTCTGTTTGAGGCCGTTTTCACCCTCCTGGAGGCTTGAGGGAAGCCTCTGGAACCTTGGGAGGCTTGAAAACAGGCCCGTTTCGGCACTTCTGGTATTTCCAGAAGACCCATTTTTTGGCCTCCCGAGGCTGCAGAGGTTTCCCTCGAGCCTTCAGGAAGGTGAAAATGGCCTCAGACGGGCCGAAAATCAGCTGGGAGGCGCACACATGCACAATGCAAGTAAGTTTGGCTGGGGCTCATGTGCCCACACAAATGGTTCTGCGTGCCACCTGTGGCACCCGTGCCATAGGTTCACCATCATGGCTATAGGTTATGATTTCTCTGGAACAATTATTTGGTGCTATTGTCTTGTAGGGTCCATTTTTGTTAAACTTTGTTCACAGTGTTGGTAAAAATGTTCACTTCTTGGTTGCTTACCAATACTGAAGGTGTGTATTGCAGCTTGCCACTGATGCTTCCTGCTTGTCTTCCTAAATTCATTTCTGCTTTTAAAGTATTCTTACAGTGATAAAAATGTTCTTTGTAAGAATCTGTCATAGAAGTATTTTCAGTATAGACATTAGGACTACCATAAATAGCATTTGTTCTATTTTAGTTACTTGTTCTTTATTTGCACTTTAATATCATATAAACAATCTCAACTTTTGGCATCTTAATGGCTTCAGTTGCTCTGGGATACATCAGAGTGGGTATTAAACTGTCCAACAAGGATTATTTGTAGGAATAATGTTTGGAGATGTTACATCAGAATTCATGCCATTACTTAAGAGAAGAATGACTTCTGTTAGAAATGTCTATTAAGATTTGAAAATTTATTTGGTAAACCTTAATATTTAATACCAAATTTCCTTTGTGTAGTTCATATACATTTTAGCATATTTACTGTACCCACAAGATAAAATTTCTAGTCACTTGAGTATCTTGAATTTTGGAAAGTGGACATGGAAGTATCGCATGGATTTTATCTGGAGCATGAGAAAAAAATTAGAAAAACATGTAGATTCATCATAACTTCATTGAGAAGATTAGATGGGAATGTGGAGGAGGGTTTGGGATCAAATGGGAACATACTTGAATTTGGAACATTTCAAACTGACTTTGAATGGGAGAATAGTAGAACTTGGAAGAGCAACACCAAGACATTAATGTATTCAATACCTGTCATCTCTAGCTAGTATTATCAATAAAGTAGATAAGATGTTACAGTATAACAAAATCTATTGTACCCAAGTTTGTCCATGCCTGATATGTAAAGAGTTGAGGAGCAGCCCTATACTGGTCATGAGGTTCATGGGTAACTTGGACAGTTATGCCTATGTTCCATATATTTATAGTTCTTTTTCTGTCACCAACCACCATTATGGCTTAAAGCTTTCCATCTCATCAAACTGAAGAATTGTGAACCAGATTAGATTAGATTAATAATTGGCTCACATTTACCCCTGAATTTCACGGAGGAGTGAGGATTTGAACTTGAGTTATGAACAGTGCCTCAAATAGCAGTCTGCTTGTAGCCTCTTTATGATTTATTATGTCTTGTTCTAGTCTTTGGCACATATCTGGAAGTCCCGCCATACCCTCCTGGAGCCAGAGGTTCGGTATTACCTCAAACAAATAATCTCTGCTTTGAAGTACCTCCATCTTAAGGGCATTTTACACAGAGACCTCAAATTGGGTATGCACAGCACAGCTATTCTCTTACTCATGAGTAAAATAAATTGTGCCAAAAATATATATCGAACATGTTAACTATAATACTTGTTTTGAGAATGAGATTGCCTTAAGGAGACATAGTATAATCTCTCTAAATTTGCATGCTGAGATCTTCTTTTTTTAAAAAACAAAAACTGGAATTCTAAATGTTAAAAGTTACTCAGTTTAATTTTTTTTTATTTACATGGCACTTATATAGGATTACGAACTTGGCCTAGAGGCAGAGAGGTGTGATCTCTGAGAATATTTTTGTAATGTCAAATTGAGATAGAAAGGCAGGAAATAACTAATAAAAACTAAGCAAATAAACAATTTGTCTGCCACAGGTAACTTTTTTATCAATGATAATATGGAACTGAAAGTTGGTGACTTTGGTTTGGCTGCTCGCCAGGAGCCTGCAGATCAGAGAAAAAAGTAAGTGGCTCAACATTTTTATGCCGGGCATCAGCAATTTCTCAGGCCTTTGCTGTATTGCATGATATTTCCCAATTGCCTAACCTTTCTTTACCCTGCTGCATGACTGAAAATCAAGAGATTTTTAGTGGATATTCTAAATTCCATTTTTTCAAAGGAGACTATGATGGGTTAGAAAAATTAGAAGGAGGGACCAATGCAAACATTAGAGTTTGCAGGTCCATGTTGTCAGTCCCTGCCGTATTCCTCTGGGACTATGTTCTCTAATGCACCTTTATTCTAAATAAGGGTGAACTGCCTCCTTTTACAGAGCTTTATTGTCCTAATGCTTCATTCTTTGCAGCTGTGTGTTGGGGGAAGGGAAGAATCTGAGTGCAATAGGGGCCAAGGGACTTGAAATAGACTCCTTTGCATCAGCCTGGAACTTAGTCACCGAAGAAACAATGTGGTATCTGTAGTAATGTTTCAGGCTGAGACCTTGTGGTTTGCTCCACAGAGGGAAACAATGGGTAAGCTTATATTGTGTTACGCTTCGTGCAAATGTTGGCAGTTGGAGTTGGCCATCATACCTGTCAGAAATGAGTATTAGCGGGAAAGCAGTGTCAGTCTACCAGCACAGGTTGTTAGGCGCAGAATACTTCCTCATTGGGAAGTTGTGAAAAAGCTTCTTGCAGGTTCTGTTCATGGAACAATGTGTTCATATGACTTGTGAAGTGGCTGGAAGAAAGAAGGTTTCTGAAGCCTAGCTGCAGAATAAAAGAAATGACAAAATAGAAAAATGGCAAATCATGTTTTGTTTCCTGGCACCCTTGATGAAAACTTTAATTTCTCCTAAGAGCTAACAATGAATGGATCAAATTATATTATAGATTTTAAAAAAATTACCCCTAAATAAACTAAAAAAATAGTTTGGTTATGTAGATTTTCTTTAAAAGCTCATTTTTTATATACTGGAACTGTGCTTCTTTCCAGTATTGACAGCTTATGTTGATCAAATATCTGGCTAACTTGAGAGGCTGTTTTTGTGGGATTTTGGGGGAGGGAGGGAACACTTTAGTCCTATTTATTGGACCTGCTATGTAGTAGCAGCTGTAGCAGGTCCATTGCCTTCAGGTTCCTTTACCCCCAAATGTACACCCTTAAGTACTAGCTGACAATTCCAGCTGTCCTGACCACATGAAGTATACTAGGTTGGGAAAAGGTGTCCCTTGGTATAATAAATATTTTGTCGAAATAAATAGAATGAAAGAGAATTGCAGAAATGTTAGGCTTGGTTCATTGTCTCATAGTGTGTACTTTTGTCCTCTAGGACTATCTGTGGTACTCCAAATTACCTTGCTCCAGAAGTGCTATTGCGACAAGGACATGGGCCAGAATCAGATGTATGGTCTTTGGGTTGTGTCATGTAAGTCTAGACCTTAAACTTTACAATTGATTATTTGCTTCTGTAGCGTGGCTTTTGTAGAGATTTGCTCTTTCATATGGGTAAATAAAATAGTAAGCATTAATAGCTACATACATATGTATATATAATACCATTTAAAAGTCTGCTTCAGTTTTGTCAGTTAAAAGTACTGAAGTTAGATCAAAGGTAAGACCGATCCAAGAACCTGAATAGAAATTCTCGTAAAATGAATAGAATATAGCAAAAGGCCAAATTCTAGCCACTAAATCCAGTTTCAGCAGAGTATTATGGGGAAACTTCAAAGTAATTACAAAATAGCACTGTATGAGCCTTCCACAAGCTTTGACAAATAGCTGGCAATGGGATATATAAATCAATCACTTCCTTGAATACCATGTAATCCCAAGTCAAAATGGACTTCATGGAGGCAGTAGATTGCAATGAGGTCTGTTTTAGTTCCCTCTTGATTTCTGCAAATCTTAATACTCCTTCCGTAGAAGAACTAAAGAAGCTTCTTGGAGGAGAAGCAAAACGTCTTCAAAGAAAAACCAGAAAGCCCAGTTACCTCTTGAAAAAACACCTTTGGGACACTCCTTTTGTATATCTATAACATCCACTTCTGATGAAACCTAACAGAATAACAGGATTGGAAGAAACCATGGAGGTCTTTAATCCAACCTCCTGCTCAATTGGACCATAGATAATTTCAGACAAATGGTTCTCCAAAAATGTTTCCTTGAGGGCATTAAAAGGAGTCGATGACAAAGTGCTTCTACTTTCCCTTGTTGATGCCCAATATATCAGGTCTCCATAACAGTCTGGTTCCATTGTACTGGCAGTCTATAAAAATTAGCCTCAAGAAAAAGCTTGGGTGATTATCTAGACTGTGTGTAGATCACGGAGTTCAAACTGTGTGTCATTCAGGTGCTTTTAAGCATAAATGTGTATAACACTGCTTTAAAACTCAAAACCTTAAGAGCTGTCGTTAAACTTTAATGATCTACTTTCTAATTTCTTCAAAACAAATGGAAACAAGTGGCTTTTCTGCAGCGCACAGGGTAACTGTCTAACTCTCAGGTGGTATTCAGCAGTTTTCCGGAGCATCTTGAAAAAAATAGTTTGAGCCTTTAGATTGCTTTGTTTTGGTTACCCACAGTTTCCTGTTTACACAGCACATATGGAAAATGTACTTCTAAATGCTGAGAAAGGGGAGGGGGATCTTCACTGAGAAGCGCTTAAGGGGAAGAACTTCCTGGCCTTCAGCTCAGATTCATTCCAGAAAAGTTTAGTTCCTAAGAGATTCTTAGCTCTGATCACATGGAGAAACACTGTCATCTGCCAGCCGGATGTGCCTCCGGTCTGCAGGCACTTGAAGGAATAGCAATGTCTCATGAGCTTGATTACAGAGAAAACTTAAATCTGGGTGTTGTCTAACATCAACTTCCTCCCTGGTTGCTGCTGAGTCAAGTGCTAATAGAGAGCCTGTCAGTGCTGACTGCAGAGAAGTGGTATCCTTCAACCTCCTTAGCATTCATCATTTGCCCTCTTCTTTCTCTCCCTCCCACACCTTAGGTACACTTTACTATGTGGATACCCACCTTTTGAGACTTCAGATCTCAAGGAGACCTATCGTTGCATCAAATATGTTGTGTATACGCTTCCTCCGTTCCTTTCTGTGTCAGCCAAAAACCTCCTCACTGGCATCTTGAAACGCAATCCAGAAGAACGCTTCTCATTGGAAGAAATCTTGGACCATGAGTTTTTCACGAAGGTGAGTGGCAGTCAATTCAAAAGTCCACTATTTTAATTCTGGTGCAGTGATGCCAGGACCACAAACTGGACAGTTACAAAGTATAACCCATCGGTAGTTGTATCTCTATCTTTTGCTTGGATACTATCCTTCCAGAGGCGAAGTCTGCAGGAAAAGCCAACATTGGGGCCCTAGAAGTGTAAGAACATCACCGCCCCTATTACTAAGGGTGTGAGCTCCTGGAATCTTGCCTGGATTGTAATTTAGATAATTACATCCTGCTTCTAATTAACACTTAACGCTCACATGATTCTGCTCTTTGCTTTTGGCTTTTGTTTTCTGACCAGCGTGATTGTTCCATCCTTGCCTCTTAAATCAGAACCTTCTGCAGAATTTTAAAATCCATGACTTTAGAATATTTAATGAAAGTGGACCAATCTCAAACCTGCATAAGAGAGTTCTGAATAAACAGGGAAATATAATAAATGCTTTCTTGCTGTGACGCTTAGTTTAATTTCACTAATAACTTTTAACTTTCTAGGCATACACACCGGATAAGCTCCCATCTAGCAGCTGCATGATGGCACCTGAACTGAGCCCCCCCAACCCTGCTAAGAGCCTATTGGTAAAAGTCACAAAGACACTCTTTAGAAAAAGAAAGTCCAGAGGTGAGTTCTGCAGTGTGACCTCGCGTATGACATATTTCCTAAGATCCTAAAACAGCATTGGACAAAAAATAGTAGCATGCCTACCCTATCTGGTTAGTTTGTGCTCTTTTGATTGCACATCTTGGACCAAGCATCAGAGAAGATTTAATTTTAACTGGTTTGGGTGTTCCTTTTGCATGTCTGGGAAATTTTGAAAGAATTTGCAACAGACTATTTATGAAAATTAAAATAAAAATAATGGACAAAGGAGCTGTAAATTTGGCTATATTATCCTCTATATCATTCTTATGGTATCATCTTTTGAATAGAATTGTGGTCAAGAGGAGTGTAGTTTTCTGGTTTTAATGCAATCTCCTATAGATATTATCCTTCTTGAACTCATTTCATCACTTATAGAATTGCCTGTTATATAACTCTTCTGAATTTCCCCCCCACACAGTTAAGAAGGCTTCTTCTGAAGAGAAAGATGACATCTCTAAGCTGGTATCGGGCCTTGTAAAGACTTCTATCTGTAGGCAAATAAGTCACAAAACTGTGGATGGAAATGAAGTAAGTTAACTTTAGGAACTTTGTTGATCCCATGGCCCTTTCAGAAGGGGAAGAAAGAAAGATTAATAGTAAACACTGAAATCAACAAGAAATAAAAGATCCGATGGATAGAAGGATATAGTCTAAAATGACTGGTTTTTTTTAAGGTCACTCCTCTGAATGGTCAGAGTCCTAGCTGTAGCCCTGCAGAGACCCTAGCTGAAGAGGGTTCACAGAAGTCCATCTCCAGATCCATTCGTGGGACAACAGCTAGTAGCTGTGAAGGTGAGAATTACCATTATCTCCAATAGGAAATTTTGATGTTCAGAATACATTCACCCAGTGAAGTGGCTATCTTTAAACTAACACACAGTTGGTTAGGTGGATTAAATCCAGTAAGAAGGAGTTTACTAGAAGCAGTGCAGCTGAAGAAGCTTCTTGGCGGAGAAGCGAAACATTTTCAAAGAAAAACAAAGCAAGGCCCAGTTGCCTCTTGAAAAAGCACCTTTGGGACAACTATGACTTTAATGACAGAGAATCTTCATAGACAAGCAGTAGACTTGCAAATACCTAAGATCAGGATTGTAATTTGAAGAGATAACAACAGGTAACAACAAGACCTGGTATTGGCTAAGGGCAGGAAAGTCGAAGAAACAGACTAATTCTGGCTGCAAAAGATCAAGTCTTAAGAACATACAAAATGCATACAAAACCATAGCAAAGGCTGCTTCTGCAAAGAAACTGAAGTGGACCACTTAGTTAGCTGTTGAAGTAAATTGCACAGATGATCATGATCAGTGGCATGACAAAATAATAACAATGGTGCATTGGAATATCTGGAAGAAATACTATTTACCTGCTAGTAAGAAATGGTGGGACCCCAAAATAGATAAAATAATATAAAATAAAGAAGTTAAATTGCTCTGGGACTTTAAAATTTAAATAGATCAACACTGCCATGTAGCACCCCAGACATAACTATTAAGAAAGATTAAAAAAAAATGGAAATGGACATGGCAATACCTGGAGACAGCAGAACAGAAGAGAAAGAAATGGTGAAAAATATCACTAAATACAAAGACCTACAAATAGTTGTAGAATGATTGTACCGAAGAAAAGCAAAGATTTATCCAAGGCACCTATTGCTATTGGTACTATCCCAAAATATCTGAAGCGCCATCTGAACACCATTGTCATTGACAAAATCACAGTTAGTCAGTTGTAAAAGGCAGCTTTGCTTGGAACAGCTTAAAGGTTATATCTTTTGACACCATCAAGCAACACCTGCCTACTCCAGGTGTTTGGAAAGGACTCGAGATGCATAAAAACGCCAAATTCAGTCTAATCATCTGGCTGACTTTCTGACCAACAATTTATTAAACTTGCATGTTGCCTAACTTCAAGGACTCTGGGTGGATTACAGCAATCAAATTAGAATAAAACCACTGAAACAGGAAAAATAAAAGATAAAAGATGGCAAGTGTGACAGGCCAGGTGGATCAAAGTGAGGGAGTCTTGTTCTCCCTTGCCAAAGTCCCTGGGTCTCCATGGCTCTTCTAAACAACAGCAAAGTAGAGGGGGCCACCTTGGCCAGATGGACTTCTGCCATGGTTTTGGCAGGGAATAGCAAAAGGTATTAGTACAGTTTTAAGAGGTTCAACCTAATCAATTTTTGCTAATTTGGTGAACCAGAGATTGCAGTTTTACATCATCTTCTAATAAAAATGAATTTCCATAACATACCTATTCAGATGTTTAGCTTTGCAAACAAGAATGTCCTTAAGCTTGCTCCATAGAAGCTAGAATAATCTTGTGTCATTATTTTTCTTTTGTCTAGTATTTGAAGACTGTGTCACAGCATCAACTCTCTTTGAATCTGCTGTTGGGCTCCTGAAGAACTGTCTTTCTATTATGCCATCAGGTAAGTAAAGGGTATTAATTCAAAAATCTGGAATGGGCTGGTGGATCATATGGAAAGAACTGCTCTCCTGAAAGTTAATATCAAACAGGATGAAGCACAGGATGTATAAAGCTCTATATTGTACCCTCCCTCTCCCAATCCTTTTTAATATTAATGTCCAAGTGTTGATAATTTGTTCAGTAGGAGGGGGAATACAGAACAGCATCTTTTAATCATCCATATCTTCCCCTCCATTTATAGTGGGAGAGATATAGGGGAATTATCTTTACCTTTGGGACTCTCACTATGACTTCAAATGCTGGAAAATTGTAATCCTATTCAAGATTAAAATTGACCATGTAAACAGCTAGGATGAACCCTGTTTTTCCAGTTATATTTGTGTCAGCTGGAACTGCCCTTAAGGAAGCCTTCATTTGCATGCAAAGGCTTCCATGTGAACTGAAACGCTCTTTACAAAAGGTTTGAATTTGTGGGGAAACTAAATCATGTAGAGGTCTGTATGTGAGCTTTCCCTGCTGAATGCACAGTTGGTCATGAATGTGAAGAGAGTGGTTTTTCATAAATAAGAAATAGTTCTTGATTCAATATTTGTCCTCCATATTTAGAGGCTGATGTTGGGAAAGAGAAAGAGGAGCCACCTTAGTTTGCTCCTTTCTATGTTTTCTGTCTTTGACACAGTCCTTTAAAGAGGATTATTTGATCTAATAAAAATAATTTCTCCTAAATTAATAAGTATCTTTGTTCATTGTCCAGCTGAGACGAACCCTGCTTCCCTGGCTTGCCATGAACATTTTGTTTGGGTGAGCAAGTGGGTGGATTATTCTAACAAGTACGGATTTGGTTACCAGCTGTCCAACCACAGCATTGGTGTCCTCTTCAATGATGGAACTCACATGTCCCTCTCGGCTGACTGGAAGTAAGTGGAAGAAATTGATTGATTGAGGAGCTAAGGAGGGGATATGGATATGGTTGAGGCTGATAATGCACTTGGATCTGCTCTGCACTACAGCAGAAGACCTATTGCTCAGACTTATTGGCCGAATGATAATCACTGAGTAGAACAGGCAATAAAATAATGGATGACTGAAGACATGAGCAAGGAAATAACAAAGGGGAAGTGACATGATCTGCTTAAGGTAGCTCAACAATTTGTTCTTGCCTTTTCTTCCCCTTGGGATGATCTAGAATAGGGGTGTCAAATTTGTGTCGTCACATGACATCACAACTTTCCCCCCGTTGCTAAATCAGGTGTGGCACATCCAGCCCACAGGCTGCAAGTTTGACAGCCCTACTCTAAATCAGTGGCCTCCAACCTTTTGGGCACCAGGGGTAGGTTTCAGGTTGTAAGGTTTTTCCACAGACCAGAGGGAGTGTGGTTTTGCATGCTGCCTGCATCCCACAGATGGGGCTCCACTTGTTTGTGTGGCCTGGTTGCTGGCATGTGGTCCATGGACCAGGTCTACAGACCCATGCTCTAGAAAGCTTGACATGCATTTTTAAAACACCTTTTAACATTTATCACTATATTACAAACCTTCTTTGGGAGCTATGCACTTCCGCTCCCATGTCATATGGCAGGATTGTTGATGTTACCAATGCTAAATTGTTGAATGGCCAAAAAATAAAAATAAGAAGACACCTCTCTGTTCCATTTTGCCATGTGAATATAGTTTGTACATCATAATAGATTCAAAGTGCTTCTGGCTGCTATCGCTAACTGTGCAGTCTCTTGCCTTTTAGGAAAGTACATTACAACCTGACAAATAGCAAACGTTTCTCCTTCCTGACTTCAGCAATTCCCGAACAGCTACAGGAACAGATGGGGATTCTGCAGTACTTTGCTTCATACATGGAGGAGCATCTCATGAAGGTGAGATGTCATGTATATTTATGCTTATGTTGTGATGGTTTCTGAATGCAGAAGGAATTGCTGACTTTCTAACAATTTCATCTAGAAGTTGATAGGCATCTTTCCTAATACTTTCAAAGAGAATAGTTAAATACTCCCTCCCTCTTTCCCTTCCTTTCTCTTTGATCAGCAGGTCCCAATGTCTGATCTGAACTCAGATGCTATGCCTTACCCTTCTGGCTATGCCTATTCCACATGCGTTATGAAGCTTGAGCTAAAATTCTCCAAAATGCAGTTAATTTTTGCTACTCTGTCTTTTCTTAAATATGGTTTCTGGTATTGATATACCTAAGCTATTCTTTTGCAGTGAAAGCTGAGGAATTACTTATTCTCATCTGGACAGGAATGCTGAGAATAGATTGAGGAGGAACGTTAGGAATTGATCTTTCTTTTGTCCATTTTTCTAACTTTTCTGTCCTCTTTCAAAGGGTGGAGAATTGCCCAGCATAGAAGAGCCTGGACAGCTGCCTCTGCTGCTCCTACAGTGGGTGAAGACTAGTCAGGCTTTACTGATGCTCTTCAGCAATGGAACTTTACAGGTGAGTAATGCATCAAGTCCCTCACGTAAAAATATTTATGACCTGTGACCTTGTCTATTTAAGAGAATTCTAGACAGACTTCTCATGCTGAACCCTTCCAAGACTACTTCATTTTAACATGAATAATATTTTTATTAACAGCAAGATGCCAAAGGTAGCTTATCTTTTGAAGGTTTTTATTTATTTCCTGCCTTCACTATTTCGATAAATAATGCAAAGTGGCGAATACACCTAATACTCCTACCTCCTCATGAAAATATAAGGCTGTGCAGTGGAAAAGGGTTGCCTATGAGGAGGTTTGTGGGAACCCCTCAATCCTATATATTGCTTTGAGAGAAGAATAGGTACAATAAACTCATGTTTGCTAGCTACCTTCTGCCTTGGAGAAAAGGCAGGATATAAGTGCATTTATGTTTGTAATAGTAAATTAACATATATTGGATGCTTGTAGGCCTATTTCTGTATATCTGGTTTTCTAGCCCTTCAGCTCAACTTCTGCATTTTGCTTCCTTCCAGTGTTTTAACTGAAGGAACAGAGGAAGAAAACTACAGCCAAAGTCTCATAGTGTCCGAGCAAATGTGCTAACCAGGGGTGTGGCATGCATATTCTTTACAGTCTCCATAACCACAAAGATCATATAGCCAGAATTCAGTAGCAAGCCACTAAATAGTAGCTGTTCAATTTCCTATCAATTTTTAGCAGGAAGTGAAATGCAGTAAGTCTAGTAAAATGCTTATATGCTTAAAACACATCTAAAATATAAAAGGTACCTACCAAAAAGCAGATCTAAAATTTCAGGCCTATTACTGCCAAAGTTATGCAACATTGCTTACAGCACTCTATAATTGAAGAAGAGTTATTTGTGCTTAATCTACAGTAGATGCATGCAATATAAAAGTGGAGAATCCAAAAAGAAATGCTAGACCTGTGATGGGTCTAACCTATGCCATGCATGCCGGAAGTGGCACGCAGAACCATCTCCAGGCACGCCAGCCGTCGCCCGTTGCTCTTCTGGGTTCTGGCACATGCATGCACGCCAGCTAGCTGATCTTCACATGCACAGGAACGCTGGAAACTAGAAGAGCAGCTCCCCAGAGCGCATGTGCGCATTGGCCAGCTAGTCTTCACATACGCATGCGTGTTAGAAACTGGAAAACCAGGTGGCTGGCATGCATGTGTGTGCCAGAAGCTAAGCTTCTGGTTTCCAGTGCTCCTGTTTCAGCACTTGGTGCCAAAAAGATTAGCCATCACTGTGCTTGACCCTTAAATAGCCATCAGTGATGAGTATTAAAAAAGGGATTGTGCTGTCTTTTTTTTTTTAATAGGTGAACTTTTACAACGATCATACCAAGGTGATCTTCAGCAAACCTGACCACTCCTGCCTCCTTACCTATATAAACTCTGATAGGAATTCCTATACTTACAAGCTGAGCAGCATTGCAGAACTGGGTTGTTCACCAGAACTTCATTATCGGCTCAAGTATATACTCAAACTACTGCTACAGCGAGCAGATGCTTAAGGCTGCAAGTGGAGTCATCTCATCAGGACACCCCATTACTCCAAGGATGGATATGTTAATAGCATAAAAGATGGCAACTCTAGGCATCCACAGTGAAAGCATTCCAATGTCTAATTTTCTAGAAAGGAAAACTTCAGATCTGCACATGTGTAGCTCTGAATCATTCCTCAGGATTCATCCACTTCTGGATCCCCTGCATCATTGTGTTTCTTGTTTTTTTAAAAAAAAATTGGCTTGATGTGAATGCTTCAGTTCATGGATGAATGGTGTAGGGATAGATGCCTTAAGTTTTATGTGCAATTGTTGCACAATTGGTTATGCACATGGTATCACTGGGTAGAAAGGAAGGAGAAGTTACGCTCCATACACTATATACAGGGAACAGTACAGGGTAAAGAAAGTACAAATATTTTTTTATGATGGTTTATAGGCTTTTGGTCTAATGCCTGATAGTAGATATTTGGTATGGAAAGTGGTGTACCAGAGCCTGATGGAAAGAGGAGTAAAATATAGTAATTGGTGGCTTTACTTATGTGTTGTCTCAAGTCCTTGCAACACTACCATTGCCTGCTCAGGAAACTGCCATTGCATCGCTGGGCGTTGCGTTACTACCCAAGCTTCACTTGGCTCTGACTCATGGACCAAAGCTTTGAATTGGGTGTGGCTAGAGAAGAAAAGGTTTATGCAAGGAAGCAGTTGTGGCATGGCCAACTTCTCTACTGTGAAAGCAGACAAAACAGCTTCTTGTACCAGCTATAATATAGTTCTAAACAAAAACGCTTGAGCCATTAGTTGGCTAGAGTGCCAATTGCCTGTCTTCTAGAATTAGTAGAGAAGAATTCCTCCAAATTTGGAAGGACTAGTTAATGGTGAGAGTTTAATGTTTAGCCTTAAAATCTGGATCAATTCAGGCTTTTAGTGTTATTGCAAAGCACTTGAAGCTATGAAGGGACATGTTGGGTAATATAACCATTACACTAAGCAAATGGGATTCCTTTTTGCTGAAACTGTGAATGACCTGTTTGCTTCAATTTCTTGGCTGCTTTTCAGTCCAGGGTAAAGCAGGTGATCTCACAAATTGGTACAGACTTGAACATCTTAAAAAGAAGCTGCCCACTTGAAGTGTTGAACCTGACAGACTGTTCAGCTGTGGGGCCTTCATGGTGTGAACATTAAATAACTTTATTTATATATTTATGCCAACTATTTATTTTGCACATGTGTCCTATCAATCACGCACACCATATTTCCCAAAATGCAGCAGTTTGATTATAATAAACACATTTTTAATAAAAAGCAAGGAAAAAATGCTTGTTTTGTGTCGATACAGTGTCTTGTGGGAACCAGTTGACTGTGGAACTAGGAGTAAGGCAAATGACCACACAGATTTCTTTAGAGTGCTAATTCCAGCAATCTAACATGCTGCTGTATGCTCTTCACAATAAGAAAAATGGTTTTACATCATTATTTTGATACAGAAAAACTTGACAAAACAAACATCTGAGCGGTGGACAGAGTTGGTGTTCTCTGCTTCCAAATGGTTACAGGCTTCTGGCATTCTTCTACCTATTATCTAGAGAGGCTATTGACAGATATTGATTGTTTATTGTTTGCAATATATTCATTTTTATATTGCACAACTTTCAAAATGCCAGTTATATCGCCAGTTCCCATGAAAAGTATCACACAAAAATATCTATTATCAAACTCTGGTCAATGGATAAAATCCCAGATGAAAAACTCAATAATAGCATCAAAATTCAAAAGCTGACCTGAACAAGATTAACAATTTTGTGGAAAGCTAGTTGTGAAGGGGCCATCTGAGAGCCAGGGCCAAGTGTGTGGCCAACCTGGAGAAGTCCCAGCCCTCTGAGCTGCTTGAGTTTGCCTGGCAACCGATCATCAGAAGAATTTAGGTGATCAGTTTCCGGTACTTTGATTAGGGTATCGCCCTGTTATGTAAACACATTGGAGATTCTTGCCCCCTTTCTGGATAATTTTTATTTAATATTCTTTACATGCACAATTCACAAAACAGTCTTCAAACTTAAAAAATTGTAGAAGCAAGCTCAAAGAATGTAATTATGGAAAGGAAAAATTCTTACATTTAATACTGATCAATAAGCACTGATTTACATTTAATACTGATCAATAAGCACTGATTTACTAACACTAAATCAGTACAACATGTTATTGTAAAATATATCAAAATCTCTGCCATGGGAACACATAGCTGCATCCTTTGATCAGTTGAAAATTCTACATTTTCCAAAAACAGATCTCACATTTTGACAAAGCACCAGAGGGCAGGACAAGAAATAATGGTTGGAAACTAAAGAGGGAAGCAACCTAAAATTAAGCAGAAACTTCCTGTGAAGACATTGCTCCATTGCTCCATCATTTTAAGAAGAGACTAGACAGTCAATTATCTGAAATTGTATAGGACAGTCCTGCTTGAGCAGAGGGCTGGACTAGAAGATCTCCAAAGTCCCTTCCAGCTCATTGCATTTATTCATTTCTGACAACTAAATATCAAGAATAATGTTTCTAATTTCTCAAGTATTCTTCTTAATCACCTTCCATTCTTGGTACAATCATAATTCCTGATAAACAGATTCTAAAGTTTAGTACAACATCATAACAACATCCTATCATATGAAGATTTTCCAGTAAAACCTACATATGCACATTTTTCCCCTCTTTTTTTGTTCAATCATGTGCAGCATTCAGACTGCCTGGACAAGTCCCTGCAATTTTCTTGGCAAGTTTTAGAGAAGTGGTTTTCCATTGCCTCCTTCCTACTTCTGAGAGAATGTGACTGGCCCAAGGTCAGCCAGCTGGCTTAATGCCCAATTCAGGATTAGAACTCATGCTTTCCCATTTTTTTCAAATGAACGCATGGCCATATCCTTTGGGCGCATTTTTATACCTCCAACACAGAAAACCTGATGTCCAACCTTTCAGATATTTGAATGATACATTGAGACACTTGAACCCTTTCCTAATCTCTCTATGCTTCACTGTCATCTGAGTAGAGTGGAGCTATTTGGGTATCTACTGAATAACCAGAATAGTTTTTCATACAATTTATACTTTGCAACTCAGAAGACAGATATTATAGACTTAGAATCTCTGATGGGTTCTGGCTTTAATGCAGAATGTTAATAATTTTATCAGTATTTATCATTCAATTGTGTGTTTGAAGTGATGACAAAAATGTGCACAATAACCTACATACTAATATGCAATGTAAACTATTCTATCAACAAGAATTCAAACAACTAGCAATAGCAAAGATATTTTAAACAATTGTAGGTGTTTAAGTTCTGTGGAAATAAACATTAGATTTAATTAAGTTTAATTACTTTAAATAATTTAATTATAGTTAGAAGATAAGAGATTGTGATGAGCCTTTCATAGGAAATTATGCCAAGGGCAAGTTGACAGCATGACCTGGTCTTCTATATAAGGTCTGAGATGAAAAGGGGACGTGTTGTTTTACAGTAAAGTGGTCTCAGCTCTTACAGACTTAAAGATTAAAATATGCTATCAGTTAGCATGGAAAGAAGAACAGTGGCAAGGCAGAAACTTATTGCCATTTTTGGTAACATTCCTTGGTAACTAAAATCCATTCCCAGTACTAGAACAGGATTGGGTACATATCTGCAATTACTAAAGCTAAAGACAATGTTAGATTGGCTAGTGTTGGTATTCCATTTCCGCTATCTCTATTTTACCTGTTCAGGGATTTCAATACTATCAAGTGGAGTGAAATAATTTTATCTATGTAGGGAGAGTAATCCCCATATGGCATCTTCAGCATTACATTCAGTATGTTCATTTCTAGTTGATAAGTGCTGATAGTTTGTACATCACTATCCACATTTAGCAAAGTTGACAAAGATGACAAATTCATACTTGATTTATAGATTTCCTAAATTAGTGTTCATCCAATGCAGGTGTCAAACTTGCAGCATTATGGTGACATCATGTGACGTATCATGACTTTTTCCCCCTTTTGCTAAATTGGGCATGGGCGCATCCATCCTGCGGGGTCATGAGTTTGACACACCTGGCCCAGGGATGGGATTCAATTTTTTTAACCGGTTCTATGGGTGTGTCTTAGGTGGTAGGTGTTGCTTGGTCATGTGACTGGTTGGACATGGCTTGGTGGTCATGTTATTGGCTGAGTGTGGCCAACTCAATATCACTCACTTCGAGGTACGCATCTCCTTGCCTGGCCTCTCATGAGTGTGGGGATGTTGCAACAGTCATAAGTGTGAAAAATGATCATAAGTCACTTTTTTCAGTGCCATTGTAACTTTGAATGGTCACTCCACACAAGCAAAGAACCAGCAAAAGAGGGAAAGAAAACTCTAGAGAAGTTCCTGAGACAGAAAGTCTAGTCCTGCCAAGAATGTAATAAGGGTTAACGGAGAGGCAGTTTCTGTAAGCAACACCAGAATGTTTCCTTCCTGACTTCCTTACAGGATTAGGCCAGTAATTTCTTCTAACAACCGGTTCTCCGAACTGCTAAGAATGTTAACAACCGGTTCTAGTGAATAGGTGCAAACTGGTAGAATCCCACCCCTGCCCTGACCCAATGTGTTAAAGCATCACTGCCATTATTGTTAATATTTGGCTATGTTGTACTTTTTCATCAAAGCAGTAAATCTAATCAGTTAAAATATGATTTCAAGAGTTGAGTCAAGAATGTGTTTGGGTTTCCCCACCTTAGTGTTTACAGTATTAGGTTTTTTTACCTCAATGGAAAAAATTACACTGACATAGGATGCAGTGTATGCTTCTATGTCTCAAACATTCTCAAGGTTTTTAAAAGTCTTGGTGCATACAGAGGCCTTTTGATATTTTGGTCTTTCACTTGCAATATATGTCTCAAAGCCAGCAAATACTTATACAGCTATATTTTGGGCACCTTTAGCATAATCTGCTTTTGAAAGATCCTCTTTGCTCAAGGAAGAGCAATGGGTTGTTGTTGTTGTTTAAAAGGAATTTACATAATTTTTTTGTACAAGCAAATGCATAAGTAATACTACAGAACAAAACAATTCTAACTGCCAATTGAACAAAAGAATTCTTAAGGAGATCCATTGACCATTTTTAGCTTCCACTGGGGCAGATTTCTTAGTTTTATCTTTTGCTGCTCTATGATTTTAGCACATATATTTTGCACCTTATGTTGTTACTTTAAACTATGTCCAGATACATCCCCAGTTTTGACCAATCTTAATTTCAAGCAAGATAAAATTAGGAGAGAGGGAAGTTAATCTTTAGAAGCCGGATTCATTCATAATATAATGCGTGAACTGTGATTACAGCAAAAAGCGATGAATTTGTGAAAGTGGCTGAAGCAAAGCTATCATTCTCTATATCCCAGAGGGACCGACTAGCAATATGCAACCCTTGGTTGGCCAGCTGGCCCAGAAAGACATTACACACAAGTTTGTAGCGTGGTGGTGTTAGATCTTTGACCCTGCTCCTGACGAGGTCTGACAGATTTTGGACCAATTGCCCACTATTTGCAGGACTGTATTTGACATCATTGAAGAAGCTGGCCAGAATGGACTCAAGAATCTGCTGTGTGCACGAGGAATTAAACCTGCAATCTTTATCTGGCTGGGTCTTGTAGGTGTTCTCATAGTGCACCTCCTGAATGGGTTCAAAAAGTGGTAGCCCAGAAAAACTCACTCGACCGCAATGTATCCAGGGCCCAATAGAAAGGCGCCTTCCTCCAGCAGCCAATGAATTTCTCCTACTTGAAAATGGGACATTGAGGATGCTCATGATGGAGCTTCTCCGGGATGGTGGGAAGGGAGTTTTCCCTTCAATACTTTGCAGAGACAGTAATGGTCTGGGTGCCATATCTGTAGCCTGGGAGCTCTGGCGGAGAGGTAGTGATCCTCTCTTTGGATGGGTGGAATCACTATCTTCTGAAGCCATTGCCTAATGGAATGTTTTCTGGGATGTTGCCAGAGGCCAATCTACCCTACCTCAGCAGTAAAATCCTAAAAAAGAAAAGAGCCACACAGTTACAAATAATTATTTGCTGGAATCTATTTTTCCAGCACCCATTCTCCTTTGTATATGTACACACACACAAATATATATTCTTAATTATATTAAATGTAGTAGACTTTTGTTGATTTTTTTTTCCTATAAAATACTGTATGTCCATTAATAAAACCGAAGGGATTACTGTTACATCTTCTCTTATTATTAGATTTATTTACTTACTTATTATTAGCCACCTAATAATAATCCACTCCAATGGATTGAACATTTTAAAAAGAGCTCCAAATAAAGAAAATTTGCTTCCCAAAAACTTGATTTTATCTTATTATCTATAATTATATTACAAAACAAAATTATGTAATATACTGATTTGTTCGTACATATATTCTTCTACGATCTTTGTAATTTCTTCGTGTTCTAATTCTCTATCATCTGCCTGGCTGCCTGCCTCCCTCCCTCCCTCTCCCTCCCTCCCTCCCTCCCTCCCTCCCTCCCTCCCTCTCTCTCTCTCTCTCTCTCTCTCTCTCTCTCTCTCTCTCTCTCTCATCAGCTATCTATCACCATCTACATCTATCTACCTATCATCTATCAAATTAGAATAGTTAGATTGATATAATTTCATTTTTCAAAAAAAATATAACCCCCCAAAAAGAGTATGATTTCCATGTTTAAATACTACTTTCAAAATTCCTTTTCTGTTCATGTGGTTTTTCTAGCCTAACAATGTTGCTTTTCAATTGCCTACAATCATGTATTTACATGGATTTCAAAGATTAGATCTCCCTCTCATTTTAGCCCCTCACTGTCTCTTTTCTATTTTCTCCTTTCATTTTAGCCCCTCACTGTCTCTTTTCTATTTTCTCCTTTCAGCCTCTTTGTTCTATATCTCTCTTCTCAATGTATTACAAGTTCTATGCATCTATATGGACAATCCCTGTAACTCCAAATGCTATCTGAAGAATGTTTATGATTAAAAAATAAAACAAGCCTTGAATAAATAGATTATTGCTGAAATCATAAAGCCAATGAGAGAAGAATAACAGTAAATATTTGATGAGCTTCCTTTAATTATTTTTATTCAAATTGCAGAACAGTTGATAAAAGCAAATAAAAGAATTCAAGAATGGATCATCACTCTTGTAATAAAAATCATTGCTATATAGAAATACGTAAAGTCTTAATGTTGCCAATATTCTTAAAATTCAATTTTAAATTATTTTAAACACTAATATTTATAACAATATTGGAATAAATCTTGTAAATAGTCTGTTTTCTTGTAGATAGAATAGGTTAAGAATTTAAATAAATTCTGTTGATACTATGAATTCAATTTTTTTTTTGAATTAAGGAATATTATCTTGATCACCCAATGCAAATTATTGTATTTTTAAATTGTTCTCAATGCCTTTTTATTCATTAATTTGAGCTGATAAATTACTAATAAAGGATTATTTTCCACTATATTTTTTTAGTAGGATTTTTTCAAAATATCTTCTCTCTTCCTTTTTTTTTACCCACTTTAGCTTGGAATCACTAAATCTGCATTTTGTAGTCAGCATGCTTTCTCTTTTTTTTCTGTTTTTAAACATTCTTTGGATGGGTGGAAAAAGTTGCAGGCAATCTATGACTGTTGTTTCAATCAATAATGGAATGATTAAAACTTCCTAAGATTAATTGATCGTAGAGGCACACAGTATATGAATTCTATAGCACTCAAGAAAATCAGTAACAGAATAGCTGGGTGGTATCATAGTACCCCGTTGCTTTCCAAGAACCCCCAAAGAAGACATTATTTTGCATTGTTCTGAAGTTATGGAGTGCTGAGTTTGGATCTCTTCTTTCTTCCCTCAACAGAAATCTCTAGCCAGATCTATGTAAGACCAAAAGAAGGTTGATCAGTTTGCAGCTCAATATTCCGTGTGAACCTTGGCAATGTAGTTAGTTAGTCTGTCACAGGAACACAAATTGTTGGTTTAGTACCATACATAGTGGAACTATGATTCAGCTAATCATAGGTTAGTATGGTATGTTAGCTTAATCTTATTCTAGCTGTTTCCTATTGTTTAATTATTTACATTGTATTTTTGGCTGCTAACCATCTTGAGCACCCTATGGACTGAAAGGCAGCGCATATACTAAAATAATAAGTAACATACCTGGAAGCAATACAGACTAGAGGCTAGTAGGCTTCCTGGCAGGTGAACTTTGCTGGATCTAAGACCTACAGCAGATTGCAAAGGCTTTTAACACTGTTATCTTGCTAAAGCTTGCTCAAGCTTGTTGCACAAACCTGCTGGAGCCCTTACTACCCTGTCTTTATAAGTTTCTCCCTTGGCCATGGTAAATCATTGGCTCTTTGAAGTGACAGTTCAATAGGGAAGCCATCCAAAGGACTGCATTAGGGCTGGGCAACCTGCCATCTGAAATGTGTGATCCCCATGGAGACTGTATCCCTTACATTATTTTTGCACAGACTGGTGTGCGTGAAGAGGAACATTAATGCCTCTCTGTTTCTTGATAGCTTCTGAGTTCCTGTAAAAGGATCTGCATCTGGACAAGTGACTCTTTAAGGACTAGTTCAAGCTAAAGATTCCTCCTTCAACAGACTTCCCTGGAGTCACTTATTTTACCTCAAAGTTTGTCTTCTGAATTTAAAGCAGTATTCTCATAGCTGCAGAATGTTGATGAGATTTAATATGCACAAACCAGATTTAATATGCACATGTCCTTGTATGAGCGTCCTCTTAATGGTTAGTTTACTTCAAAAAAAATGTGAAATTTATCCCCAGTTTAAATTGTTTTTCCAGTTTTATAAACTAGAAGGGATGTATTTTGATACGGCAGCTTTAACTATTCACTGAATTTTATTGGTAATATTCTTTTCAGATGAACCCAATTAGTTTACAAGCTTAACAGATTCTTTTAAAATGATCAATATATTTGTATAAGATTTGTAACCAAATTCAACATGCCAAAAGCTTAGAAAAAACAGTGGAATTTATCTAAGAGGTATTTGCAGCAATTTTGGGCAGCAGTTTCCAATTTTATCAGCCGATTTTGAATAATATTTGAAGTTGCAGTAGGCTTAAAGTATGGAGATGTCAGGCCAGAAAGATCAGGACCACATATGGAGTTTCAATTAAACTGATTTATTGCTCATGCCTATGTATAGGAATCAATGCAACTCATGGTTTGTACTGTTTTGGTGCTAGATAAGGTAAAGAGGAATTGAACATAGTCCATTTATGGGTACGTAGAGATTCTAGGCTGATTCCTCTTTTGCTCTGCCTCCTGGTTCTGCCACTCCTTCTACAGGAGGGATTGAAACTACATTCCGAGGCTTATGTATGATGTGGTCGCTCCTGGCAGTTGTTTACAATACTAGGACTTGCTTAGAAGCTTATTATTTATGTACAGCTACAATTTACTGAAGATTGATGAGAAACATTTTTTGGCAAACTTTAGAAACATCATTTTATATATTTCTTATATTTTCTGATTGGAACCTAGCATATGAAATCAGCTTATTGGAATGCCCTTACCTTAGTCTTGCTTTCTGTGTTGTCCTGAGTTGTTAAATAGTCTTTGCTCCTGCTTGTTAATAGAATTGACCCATTCCAGATTGTCTTTTCTTGCAGTTTTTAAATCCAGTTTCAAGCCCTCCACCTGGTTATCAAAACTTTTTTAGGCTGATTGTTCTGCATTTTCACAATCACCTTTCTATTCACTCAAACATTCACTTTTTATTCAAGTTCATTCTAATTCTATTAATTTTAAACACCTGTCTTTCTGGCCCCATATAACCACTCCTCCTTCCCCAACAATTTACTGCCTTGAATATAGCCCCCTTAGCCACCAGTTTCCTGATTTAGCTGAAACTCATTTCTGCATTTCTCTTCTGAAAGTGTTATTTCTGACACACCTTTGTTTGGCTACCTTTTACACACCATTTTTGGAGACCTCCGATCATAGGAGAGAAAGATTCAAGAAATTATGTGTTTATTTTATCGTAAAACATTTTTGTTGCTATGTAACATGGGGTTTGTCCAAGTATATCATTCCCTTTTAATTCTTGCAGCCATTGTGTGTTTAGAGAAATCCTCTGATAAGATCAGAGCAATTTCAGTGTAGAAGTTTCCAGCTTTGTATATTACTATAAGGGCAGGATTACACAACATACTGAGCCAAAATGTGGTTTGATTGAATTTGATTTAGAATTTTCACAAACCCAACTGTGTAACCTGTAAACTATGTTTTACGGCTTAGTAAAATATATGGACCAATTGCAATTTATTCAGTAAACAATGTTTAAATGCAGTCCAGTTTAATATTTGCAGATTTATTCATGTGAAACCTTAAGAGAACGGTATAACATAAACAGAGGGATAGAATAAAGATAAAAGGGACAGAATCAAGAGCACACAAAGTGTTAGTATCACTTTATAATGCCTAGGTAAGATCACACTAGGACAGGGGTATCAAACTGGCAGCCCGTGGACCAGATGCATCATATGCAGGCCATGCCCACCCCAGCTCTGTGAACTGGAAAAATGTTGTGAAATGTCACGTGACGGCAACATGATGCTATGGGTCTGACACCTGTGCACTAGGAGTATTGCTTTCAATTCTGGTCACTACAATAAAAAAAAAGACGTTTAGACTTTAAAAACGAGCACAGAGAAGAACAAAAAAAAAAAGATTCGGGGACTGGAGACTAAAATATATGAAGAGTGGTTGTACAAATTGGGTATGCCTAGTTTAATGAAGAGATGGGGTGACATGATAGCCGTGTTCCATCACTGTCCCAATATGTAAAGGGCTGTCACAAAGAAGAGGGAGACAACCAGAGGTATTCAGCAGGGTTTTTTTAGTAGTTCGGAGAACCGACAAATACTACCTCTGACTGGAGATTTTACAGTATCCTTCCCTTACCATGCTCACCAAGCCACGCCCAGAAAACCAGTAGTAAAAAAATGTGAATCCCACCACTGGAGACAACCTATTCTACAAAGCACTTGAAGGCAAGACAAGAAGCAATGGATGGACACTAACCAAGGAGAGAACCAACCCAGAAATAAGGAGAAATTTCCTGCCCTCAGTGAGACAACTTGCCTTCAGAAGTTGTGGGTGCTCCATCAATGGAGGTTTTAAAGAAGAGATTGGACAGCCATTTGTTTGGAATGGGATAGGGTTACAACCTTACAGGGGGTTAGACAAGAAGACCTCCAAGGTACCTGCATTATTCTGGTAACAATAGACCAGGGAGGAGTTTGGTATTCTACTTCCACAACAATTGTGGAACAATTGTTGAACAGAACTGGAAACAAATCTGACAGCACAACTTTCATTAAGGAATGAAACATCAAGATTTCATTACAAATGTTTATAACTAGCATATAGTTCAACATTTATGTATTCAAAATACAAGACTAACTCTGTGGTTACTGCTGCTTATAACCTATTCCAGTAGTTGCTATCGTTTTTTAGCAAAGCTAGGTTTCAGCCATTATTGTACTAGATAGGTACACTGACAGTGATTTGATATTTCAAAATGTTTCCTGAATATTTCTTTTTAGACAAATTAAATGCAAGGGTGTCAGGGTGTGTACATCTAACTATGATCATGTAATTCTTTCCAATTAATCTGAACTGATTTCTTCACAAACATAAGAAATTCATTTTGACAGATGTTAGCATTTAATTACCAGGTACAGTTGTATTTATTGAATTGCATTGTACAGCTTGCTCTTGGGAAAAAAATGTCTTTTAATTGGGACTTGATTAGCCAACAGAATCAATTAAAGGCAGGTAAAATGTGAAGTTTAATTAAGGAGTTGTCAGTAACAAGAGAGCTTGCTTAGTCTCATATTTTTTCAAATACAAAGCCAGTGCATAACAGGTCTTTTGCTCACCAAGAAGAGGGTTAGATTACAAAGAACCAAAGAACTGTAATATATTCTCATACGACTTTCATCTGGCTGTTGGCTAAATTGCACCAGATCAGCTTACTTTCATAGTTGGAAAAAGCCAAGCCATTTTCCAGTGAGCAGATTAAGTGAAACAATCTCCTGGAAATTCATACAATTATTAGAGGTAGTTTCATAAGATGGTGTTTTATTCTACACAGTAAATTGAAGTGAGAAGCAAATGGGAAATATGGTGAGCAATGTTGTTTACAAGGATACTGATTCACGATCCTACTAGTTGTAATTTTTATAAGAAGAAAAGAACTGAAGAACAGACCTGCTGCAATAAATCCCTAGCCCATCTATTCAGCAGTCTGTTCTCATAGTGGCCAATGAATCCTCCTAGGCTCCCAGCAGATGGTCTTCAGAGGCAGGCATTGGAGGGTTTGTATTGCCATCAAAGCTATTAGTTTTTGATCTTCATAATTTCCATGAATTAGTCAAACCTGTTTTTGAAGCCAGCCAAGCTGCTAGCCCGCGCTACATCACATGCCAATGGATTCCAAAATTTAATTATGCATTATGTAAAATATATTTTCCTTTTGTCTATTCTAGTTCTTCCAGTATTCAATTTAATTGGGCAACTTCTTGTTCCAGTATTTTGGAAAAAGGAAAAGAGCATCTCTTTGTCCATTCTATCCACACCTTGCATGGTACACTTCAATTATATCTACATGTGTTCACCTGACTGAGACTAAAAAAACCCAAGTGTTGCAAACTTTCCTGCTAGGCAATCTTTTCCAGATGCTTTATTTAAGCAGATGGCACTAGAATATGAACAGTAAACATGTTGTAAGCAGAAACTGTATGTCATAATGTGTGTTTACAAGTAATTCACTCTGAATTAGTTTAGCAGCATGGGATCTTAACACAGAAGAAGCAATAATATCACTTAGGTTATGATTCCACTAATATTTGGGAAAACAGACGGTTTGCTGTGTCTGTCCATTCCCATACAAACCCTCCAAATGTGTTAACTTCAATTGTGTAGATTAAAGTCCAGTGTACTTAGAAGACACAAATCTTCAAGCTGAGCTCAACCTTGGAGATTTCACAATATAATCATGTTTCCTTGGCAGTGAAACAGAATTGATTTGTCACTACTTTTTTCAAGATTATTTAAAACTTCCCAGTCTTGTTTACAACCCAGGGCTTCATGGCTATTTCTCATCCAAGTACCAGACAGACTCTTCCAGATCAGTCAGCGTTAGTTGGATATCATCATGGAAAAGTATCTACTCTGGATGACAACACCTTCATTATGTTACTTTATTCTAAACACTTGCTCTCTCATAATAGTTCTTCCTCCACATTTCTGCATTTGTGGAGCTACCACAGAGTAAAGGGGTGAATGAGTTTGTTGCATTTGAAGTCCTGTTACTTATCATTCCCAAAATTGATTTGCATGAACATGATCTAATTGCACATAGATGTGTAATGTGCCCCTTTATGTTGGAGAAGATTCTTGAGAACATGGTAAACAGCCATGTAAACAAACTAGTGGAACCCAGAACTCTTACCTGACGTACAGATGACCAAGCTTAAATTATCCTACTTTGCACACGTTATGCAACACTCTAGTTTTTTCGGAGAATGTCTAATGGTGGAAAAGTTGGAAGGAAAGAAAAGGATGACAAGGAACAAGCACAGTTACAATGGCAACAAATGCTCTTTTGAAAGACCTGAAGGCCCAGGCTTGGGCCGGACTACAAAATCCATGTCAGGGATGTCAAACTTGTGGGCTGCAAATGTGTCACGTGCTGGCCATGCCCACCCCCGATTTAGCGAAGGGGGAAGCCATGATGTCACATGACTAAGGGATGCCACGGGTTTGACACCCCCCACCCCCCGGATCTATGTGGTCGCTAAGAGTCAAGACTGTCTTGATGGCATCTATTCTAATCTAATCTAATCACAATATGAAATTCCTTAGCAGGAACTTGTTCCATTCCCTGTCCAGAGAGGTATTGTTTTAATTTTGTGAAAAGAATCGTTGGCAGTTAGATGACATCTCAGTTCCAAGCATGAGCATTTTCCAAATATTGAGCTGGTTCTGAGCACAAAGCCCACACAGGCAATTTCCCCAGGTATGGAGAGAAAAGCCTACTTGTTTTTTTTTTAACAACACTCCTGACCCCTGGCTGGATGGTTTCTCTGACCCTGCTCTTGGGACTCCGTTTCTGCAGAACCTTTTCCTTTCTATATTTTTGTGGTCCCTCCCGTAACAGTTGGATATCAGGGCCTTGGCAGCTGCCTGTTGCCTAGCAACAGAAGTGTTGCTTTCGGCTTTTTTTTTTTTTTTTTTTTTTGGCCTTTCTCTGCATTCCTGCCTTGCCGCTGAGGCTCCAGCCAGCCGTGACGTTTCTCAATGTCACCGCGATTGCAAGCAATAAACCAAAGCCAAGGAAACTCGGGCAAAGCCCCTGTCTTTGGCTGCCCTTCCCTGCCAGGGCCGACTTATGGCCGCCGCCTCTGGCTCGGTTCTCCTGCTGGGGGATCCATCTGCTTTTGCTGCTGCCCTCAAGACTCTCATCAACAACCCCCAGTTCAGGTAAGCGCGCCAGCCAATCGGCCGGCCGGCCGGCCTGCCTGCCGTGGCAATCAGCCCAAAGGACGAGCAGGGATGATCACGTGACTGGGAAGGAAGGCAAGCCCCATTCCGTTAGACTTGCCGGAAAAAGTTCACTGCACAGTATCGCAAAGAAAACAAAGAGACGAATTTTTGTGTGATTTTTAAATCGTTTCCCTGACTTCGCACGGCCGTAAATGTGCTCGGTTCTTTGAATCTCCCCAAATCGCAACGACGCGTCTGACTGACAGAGAGTTTCTTTCTGGCCTACGTGGCTTCAGTTTGGAAAGAAAGTTCTGGGTTTACAGTAAAATTGCATACAAAGGCGTTGTGGTCTTCTTTCCTTTGGGCCCTGCTTTGAGGAAAGCTTTTAGGTTTCGTCAAAGATTTTAGTAAAAAGAAACAAACTTGTCTGCAAGAAATGGAAGCCCTCCTTTCAAATTATGGTTGATTTTGTAACCTTTCTAGTTGTAAAGAATGGAAAGGAAAGAGTTAGTCCCCTGAATGTTTTGAAAGAGTTGTCCTGGATAGATGTAAAAAGATTTGGATCAGCTGTTTTGGAGATCATTGTGAGAAATGACGATGAAAGTCTCTTTTTACAGATATGCATTGTGAACCCGGAATTTTTATTTGTATTTATTACATTTATGTGCCACATACATCTTGCCTAGAGGTGACTCTTCAGTGGTTTACAACGGAGTAAAAGCAACATTAAAATATTAAAATCATAAATATTCACATTAAAATTAAGAATGGGATAAGGATGGGAGCAAGATATAAGCCGGTTGAGGGTGGAAACTTCTGTCATCCATGAACCATTCCAGGATGCCACCGTTGCCATCAGGGACCCAGGTCAATTGCCAGAGCGAGATTGTAAGGCTCCTATGAAGGCCAAGAGGTGGAGATCTTAACTCAAGGGGGACAATGTTCCACAGGGTGGGAGCCATGGAACAAAAGGCTCTTTCCCCGACCCACCAGGGGGAATTCCTTGACTGATGGGGTCTGCAGCGTGTCCCTCCTGCCAGCATGGGTCAGGCAAGCCCATCCCCTTGGGATGAAATAGTTCCTCAAGTAACCCGGACCCACCATGCAATAAATGACTTTTAAATAATAACCAGCACCTTGAATTGACCCTGAAGCAAACAGGCAACCCATGCAACAATGGCATTTCATGGGCCACACTAGTGGTCCCCCAAAAGTACACACAACTGCATTCTGTGCTAGCAGTAACTTCTGAATCAGAGGTGGTTTTCAGCAGGTTCTGACCAGTTCTGAAGAAACGGTAGCGGAAATTTTGAGTAGGTCAGAGAACTGGCAAATACCACCTCTGACTGGAGTTTTTTAAAGTATCCTTCCCCTGCCATACCCACCAAGCCACACCCACAGAACCGGTAGTAGAAAAATTAGAATCCCACCACTGTTCTGAATTCTCTTCAAGGATAGCCCCATGTAGAGTGTATTGCAGTAGTTCAGACGTGGAAATGCATATACTATAGCCGTGTGTGTATACGGTGTGGGATTAAATTTTTTTTACTACAGATTCTGCAGTAAAATGGTAGGCGTGGTAGGGGAAGGATACTATAAAATCTTCAGTCAGAGGTGGTATTTGCTGGTTCTCTGAACTACTCAAAATTTCTGCTACCGGTTCTCCAGAACTGGTCAGAACCTGCTCTCCCTTCCTCTCTCTCTCTCTCTCTCTCTCTCTGTATATCCATGTACACATATATCCATGTATATGTATGAATATCCATGTATATGTATGTATAGCCATGTATTTGTATGAAGTACAGCACGATGCACAATTACATGAATTTATTGTGCATTGACAGGCTGAAATATGAGAGATAGCTACTACTTTGTCCTAGATAATTATTTCAAGTCAATTTAACTATGGTGTGTTAAATGTGTAACCCCTCTTATAATCTATTCATTGCACCTGTTCTTGTCAGGAAAAATAATGTCTATAACCACAAGTGTTTGTGGGAAAAGGGTAAGTGGCAAAATGTGCCTTCTAATGTGACAAATTCTCAGTTTCTTAGGTACTTGAGGTATAAGTATAAAAGGGTGGCACTTTGATGATGCACATGTTGTCATTTTGATGTAATTGTTGCAGACACCTATAATAATAGTATCAAGATTTGACAAAACCAGCTAATATATTTTTTCCTACACAGTAATTTGAATTACAATCTTAATATCCAGAGATTGTTTATATGCCTTATTCTAAGTAGCAGGCTTTTTCAGCAACCAGGGTGAACAAACTGGCCATTTAGAATAGAGAAAATACACTGTATTGTATCCTGTAAACGTAACTACGATGGTTGTAGTATATTCAGTAATTCATGATGAAGCAAATCACATGGTGTATTTATTGTACTTAGTGGTCTGTAGCATATTTTAATCTTGACTATGCCAGAATGTGATTTGATTTTGACTGATACAAAATTCAAAGGGAAAAATAAATTATATGTTATGGACACAAAATCATTCTCAAAACCTTTTGAGATTATTTTGAAATATATTGCATATTGGTAATATCATTGTGTGATTAATGTTATTAATCCTAATTTGTTAGATTTGAAATTAAAGTCATATCATAACTCTTAACAGCATAGATAGCCAATTGTCTCTATAAGCTAGAAGGCTTATAACTAGACCTAGATTTGGGTTAAAAGTTACGTAGCTGAACTTCCTGTTTTTCTGTTTTATAGTGTATACAACAGGGTCAGCCATGCACGCTGTACAATCCAACAGAACAATGAAACACCAGATCAAAGGCCTAAACTGTGATCTAATAAAAGTTTTAAGAAGGCAGTTGTTTTCAACATATTCAATCTATTTAAAGCAGTCAAGAGAATGATGATTAATATTGATGAGAACCAACTGCTAATGCTAGAACATATATTGAATGTTTCCTTCTACCTTTTTTATGTTGAATGTCTTGCTTTTTTGAGCTATCTTGATCCATGTTTTCTGACTATATTCCAAATTTCCAGGGAGAGCTGGCATAGAATACAAGCTTATTTCTATAAAAGTAGATATTGTCTGTGGCAATAAATTACAGTAAAATATAGCTGCCACCTACTAAATATATTAATAAAGTGCAATATAGTAATAAGTAGTAAACTTGTTTGAATATTAGATGTTTCCAACAATGTAAACTAATAAATATTAGCAAGGCTACTTGTTCTCTATCTTTTATTATTTTTAATATATATGTTTGGGTTCTGATTCTCAAAAGGAAAGTACATAGTCCCATTCCTTTTTAAATTGAAAAATAAATTTGTTCAGTCTTGATCCCTGTGGAAAGCTTGTCCAATTTTAATATGTCTGGAATTGAGTAGTTAATGCTGGCTAGATGAAAACTCCAACAAAATGTAAATAACTCTTGGCTGATTTACATTACTCTACAATAGCTATTGATCTGGTGCAGCTAGTAATTAAGATAATTGTCTTGATTGAGTGATGCTCCATTTCCTAGAGAAATTAAGAACATTCCGTTTTCTAGCCTCCAAAAGTGAGAAAATCATTAGATAATGAAAAATGAAGTGAATGCCAAATAAGTTACTGAAGATACTCCTGTAGTTATCTAAATTTACACCCCTTACAGACCGAATGATATTCAGCAGGTTCTGACCAGTTCTAGAGAAATTTTGAGTAGTTCGGAGAACTGGCAAATCTCACCCCTGACTGGAGATTTTACAATATCCTTCCTCTGCCACGCCCACCAAGCCACACCCACAGAACTGGTAGTTAAAAAAATTGAATCCCACTGTTTTGTTTGGAAAACACACGAGGTAGACCGGGTTCCAACAACAAA
>BLBF01000020.1:46571909-46639161 GCA_015471245.1 Laticauda colubrina
ATCAGAATGGTAGATTTGGAGTCATCCACTTTACATACAGAACACCCACCACTGCTTACAGAGTGCTTTGTCACTACATAATCTGATAGGAATATCAAATTACATGTTCTTTATAATCTGGTGCAACAGATCATTTAAATCTAATGATCCTGAAATATATAATTGACTGCTCTGCAACACTGCTTGGAAAGCAGGATTCAGTACATGAGGCTCTACCCATTAAATTAGTGAGGTTATTGCCTCATTTTTATTTTATCTGCTTGCAGTGTGTTCTGACCTTGTTATATACACCCATTCCTACATACTAATTTATTCATCATTGGGTATTCTCTTATTACTTTTTGTTGAAGGCAACATGACTAGTCCAATAAGTTTGTTATCTGATGCAGAATAGGAAATTTGTTCCTTTTCAAGTTAAGGCCCGGTCCCACTGCGCTTACGGATGCAAAGAGGATGTAAAACATTAAAAAAAAGCTTGCCATCCGTTGGAAAACGCTATGCATCCGTTGTGTACTCACTGCATACGTGTTTCATATGCTCTATCTGTCGAGCATCCGTCCACTGCAATTTCATCCGCGCAAGAAGTTTTGAGCTGCACAAAACTTTGTGAACGGATGAACTTTCCGACGCGTACGATGTACATTCGTGACATATACAGGCAACATACGTTCTATGTCCGTTATCCGTTAAACGTCCGCTGTATCCTCTCTGCATCCTCTGGCCATCCCCTCAACTCACATCTGCTGCAGCTGAAAACGGAAAGAGGGAGGAAACAAAAGGTACACGGAACGTCTACATAGCGTTAGTAGCACAGAAATAGAAAGAATGTAAGTGTATGCATCTCATATATAAAGTACTCAAAACGGACAAAACGTTTGTATCTGGGATGTATCTCGTATATTTAGGATGTCTGGAGTATGTCTAGAATATGTAGAAGGACACCGAGCGGACAACCGATATTTTCTATAAAAAGGGGGAGAAATAATCTGGATGCTTCCTTGAGACTGTTGCATAACACTGATGAGATTGTGCCATATATGTTGAGTGGTCCTACAATGAATAGGGCATTAATAAAGAGCTTTGTTTATTTTAAAATGTGTTGATCAATGAATAAATTGTTTTTGATAATAAAGGTCCATATGTGTGGCAGCTGGGATGGTGGACCATACAGTCCCACTATGGTTGCACTGGTTGCACTATGGTTTATCTATCCCACAACTATCCTTATCTATCCCACAAGCATGCAAAGGCTTAACCATTTTTTCAAAGTTTTCACCAACACTTTATTAAGTAAAAAAAAATGAACCAAGTAAACTAAGTGTGTTAAGCAAAGATAACCTTTATTAACTTTCTTAGGTAAACTTTATGACTTTATTAAATAAGCAAAATGAACCAAGTAAACTGTGTTAAGTGTCTTAAGCAAAGATCAACTTTCTTAGGTAAACTTTATGAAATAAGCAAAATGAACCAAGTAAAGTGTTTTAAGCAAAGAAAAACTTAACAAGTAAACAACTCATTCTCTGACACTATTCTCAGTCATTCTGAGTCATGTCCATGGTCTCAGCTGTTAAGTGGGCAGGGACTGTGGAGGTGGCTGTAGCTTGAGTGCTGGTCTGAGGCACCATTGGGGTGCTTGGCCCCAAGGGTACAACAGGGGATGGTGTGTTCAGGAAGCTCTCCGAGAGCTGACTCAGTCCCGTGAGGTTCAGAGGTTCATCAAGGACTTGAGATGTCAGGCCCAATACTGATGACAGATTGTCTGTTGATGGGCTTGGCTGTGGGGTGGAAGAAGGAGGAATGTAGTGGGGCTGTCTGGTCTGCAGCTGGGTGAGGACTGGCATCTGTGGCATCCAATGAACCTGGGCCTGGACTGGGAAGTTCTGCTTCTGCTGTGGGAAGTCCTGGTAGTCGTAGCCTTGGTGGATGAGGGGCTGTTGAAAGCTGTGGAAGGGCTGTTACATCACCTGGGGTGGAGGAGCAGACCTGGACTGGGTAGGAGCAGCTTCAGCTGGGCATTGAGGGTTGTGCAGAAGTGCTGTGATCTTCTGCTTCATCACCTGTACTGGGCCTCGGGCAGGTCCCTCAGGGTCTGGCTCACGTAGGTGATGAAGGTGTTCCGGCCCGAGGATGCTCTGTCCAAGTGGACCAGCTGAGAGAGAAGTTCTGTGCTGGTCTTCATTGTGCCCCTGATCTCCAACAGCACACTGTGGTCCTGGCCCTCCAATCTGCCTCTTTGCCTGCATCCTCTGGAGCTGGGGGTGGGGGTGGGTTGGCCTCTGGTGGCTGCTGCTTCTTCCTCATTTGTGACAGCAAGGCGTCATCCTCCATGGGATCCTCCAAGTCCGCCGGCATGGGGAGTGCAGCTGTCGGGGGGGGGGGGTCTCTGCTGTGGGGCCCTCTGAAGACACCTGCCTGGACAGGGTATCTGGCTCCTGGCTGGAAGAGGACTGGATGTCTGTGGGCTGTCTGATGGAGAGGGGTCTCAGAGGGGCTGCTCCTCGGTGGCAGATCTCACCCCCCAGGAAACTGCACTTGGCCATGACGTACATCTCCTGGTCAGTGAGCTTGACAGCGGCCTGCCCAGATTTCTTGAGGTGTAGCTTGCCATACCAGGTGTGCATGTGCTTCCACCATCCAAGGAGTACTTCTGCAGTGTACCCCAGGCTGTCTGCCTTTTCTCTCCAAGCTTCCTGCTTCTTCTTGGTGTCCCGATACAGTCTGTGGCCCTTTCTCCAGAGGTACTCGTTCTCCCTCAGCCATTCCAGCACCTCATCCTCATGCTCCTCAGAAATGGTGTACTGTTTCCTCTCTCCCTTCTCCTTCCCTTGCCTCTTCCTCCCTCTGGCAGGGGCTTCAGCAGGGCCTTCAAGGGCTTCAGCAGCTGGGCTTTCAGGGGCTTGAGCAGCAGGGCCTTCAGGGGCTTGAGCAGCAGGGCCTTCAGCAGCAGGGCTTTGAGGGCCTTGGGGCTGGTCCACCACTGCAGCAGCAGCTTCAGAGTCAGTGCCAGGGGGTGGGGTGCTGGTTCTGGCCTTCTTCATCTTGCCAGGGCTTGAGCAAGTAGGCACAGGCTTCCTCTTCTTGCCTGACTGACGAACCATAGTGTTCCTGCAAGATGTATGTGGCAGCACGTCTTTCCCCTGTATGCTGACTGCGTGCGTGCTGCATCCTTTTATATCCGTGGAGCTGACGCAATTCATACTCCCCGCATGCGCAGTGAATGCTTTGCATCCAATATACATCCGTGCGGCATCCCATTTGTTTCCTATAGGCGTCCATGATGCATCCGCTTCATCCGCTATGCATCCACCCCTTCTGCTATGCATCCACTTTGAAATTCTCCCCCGGAACCCCTTCGGAGGTGTCATCCGCTTCCATCCACTTTCATCCGCTTGGCTTCCTATGAACATCCGTTTTACATCCCCGCTACATTCTACCCACGTCCGTTCTTTTCCGTTCTTTTCCGTTCTTTTCCGTTCTGTTTATGCAAATTTTTGCCACTTTTTGGAGCGGATATGACAACGGATGGAGCCACCCCCAAAATTTTGCTCGTCCGCTGTGTCCTTTATGCATACGTTTTGCATCCATCGGCCAGTGGGACCGGGCCTTTCGTCTCTAAAGTTGAGTATAATAATATTTTTTCAAAGATAGCTATTATCTTCAATTTTAACCAGTTCCTCTTTGCTGGTAAGGATTACGTCGAGAATCTAGATCCTCTCCTTCTTTCTTCTACCTTCTGAAAAATAAAGTCGCCAACAATAGGGAAGAAAAATTTCTTGGACGTTTGACCCTTGGCAGGGATAGTTTCCCAGAAGATGCAAAAAAGAAAAATTAGATTTCCTCATTATTACTGATGCATATCTCTTTGAAAGTGGGGCATTTTATTTGTGTCTTTTGACTGCCCAGGCAGTCAATAATAAACTCCTACTCCCACTCTTGTTTTTCTCATCTTTTATGTTTTCAACAAATCCCCACTTTCAACAAGTTGCTATATACTCTGATTTTTTAATATCTGATTTTTTTCCCCTTTTATTCAATGGACACCTCATTCCTTCCATTGCACCTTCTCATTTTGAGTAAATTCTAGCCTTCCAATACTATGTATTAATCATGAGTATCATCCTATCAAGTTTTAATTATATTTGTCAAATCGTATTTTTCTTGAGAGAACATGAATTGTTTATTTATCCCTGTTTATGCTCATGCTTTGCTGTGGATGTTTATCATCATCATGTAAAATTTTGGGTCCATGTTCTAGCCTCCTGTTTCTCCCATTATATTCTGTTTTTTTGGTTCTAATCTGGATATTCAGTTTTTGGTTTTGTCATCCTCCATCTTTTATTTTAGTTTAGTGCCTTGATGAGAGTAATAAAGCATCTGGCAAACACTTTCTCCCCAGGTTCTATAATGCAAATCCTTCTTGTAACCCCATCTGTGTAGCCAGTTATTGACTGCTATGGTTCTGTTTTCTCTTATACTTTTACCCCCAGTTGAAATAACAGATACAAAATTACCTCTTTTATTTATTATTTAGATTTTTAAATTCAGTCTTTATTATTTTAACTCAAGATAGTGAACATACATCTTTTCCCCACAACAACCACCATCTTATGAGGTAAATTGGGCTGAGAGAGAGTGACTGTCCTGTCACCTAGCTGGCTTTCATGCCTAAGACAGCACTAGAACTCACAATCTCCTGTTTTTCTACTGTAGGCCAGCATTTTCACCATTACATCAAACTGGCTTTTCTCAGTTTACTATCTTTCTGTACAAGGCATCATAGTTTCCAGATATTCTTTTTATTTACTCGTCTACATATTTTCTGATTGCTCAAAATCCCACAAAACTAATGGTTTATATCAAGTGTCAAAAAAATGTTAAGCCATGAAAGACCAGGATATGGAAGGCACAGTCAGATGCATCCCTGCAAATGGGGAATAGATTAAAATTGCCATAAGCTTCATCATTAAAAAAAGAGGAAGAATAAAGTGTTAAATAATTACATAAACATACAAGACTCAGCAGTCAAACACTGTTGATTACAGGATCAGAGAAATCTACAACTGCATTCAAATACATCTTTGTGTCGATGTGCTCTTAATTAGTAGTTCAGCCCTTGGTTTCACTTGCTTTACCAAAGGTAATCTGAATTCTTCATGTTGGCTCTCAAAAGGAAGCATCTATAGAAAAGTGTTAAGAAAGCAGGCTAAGAAGTTGAGCCATCTGTATGGAAAACTCTGCTAGTTATACTGAGATCTGTGTGGCCTCTCTTTCCACAGTGATGTAACTTTTCTGGTTGGCAAAGAGAAACAGGAAGTCTTTGCCCATCGGTGTCTACTCTCCACCCGCTGCCAAGTTCTCCATGCAATGCTAAGCCAGCCCCATGAGACACAAATCCCGCTTATCTTGAATCATATGCAGCCAGAAGTGTTCCTTACAATCATTGAGTACCTGTACACCAATGGTGTCACTCTCAACAATATTATTGTAAGTATAACATATGCTACTATCTGGTTGGGCTTCCAGGGAAATGGATGTAGGAGTAATTAAAATTAGTCAGCAGTATTTTTAATTTATTTGTAAGATGAAATAGATGAATTTTGAAATCTTATCAGCTTTTTTAGGAACATACAAAAGCATTCTTTTTTTTTTCTTCTTCTTCTGATTTTGATTGATTCTGCAGTTTGGAAATCGGTTCATATTATGTAGTCTTGTCTAATTGTGAATTTGCTGTTTTTGTAGTCTTCTAAAATATTCTTTACCAAGAACCACCATTAGTATAGATTTTTCCAGTAGGACAGTGAAGTGTGTAGTAAACAGATGATAATGAAAAATTAATGTGAAGATGATAATTTTTAAAAGGCCGTGGTGAATTAATGGCCTAGAAAAAAATCAGATAGATATCCAAGTGGGTGACTGATCAATAAACTCTTAATCCACAGAACTGACAGTTAATACAGTTGCTGCATGGCTGAATGCACTAAAATTCTAGATGTGTCCAGATGGCACTTGTAATGTGCAACATGTATGAGTCATTACCATATTTTCTTTGAACATGCAGATAATCTTTTCTCATTTTAGTCATCAGCCAAGTTTTATATCTCTCCTATTTTTTTCTCCTAATGGAAATTGTGCACTTGTACTTCCCTGATTTGCCATACACATTTGCATGCTCAGCATTTTTAGTTTTTACTCTTGCTTTTGCTTCTATATGGTTATATTTTTCAGTTCAAAATACAAATTTATCACCTCATGTCCACTTATCTTTTCTCTTTGGCTGTCCCCTTCTCCCCAAAAAGAAAATTCTGTTATATATATGGCAAATAACAGAATCTGTCTGCAATTAGTATTTTTTTTAATTTTAAAAAGTATGCAAGTGAAATAAAATGAAATAAAATAAAAATTAGAAGGAACAAACTGTGTACAATCTGTATTATAATTCCATAAACAACAATAAAAAAACCCCTCCAATGGCATAATGTGAATGAAGACTCAGTTCTGGAAGCAGCCTTTGTGATAGTGATATACTATATGAAAAATAGGAGCATTAGTGTTTGCACTGAATTTCATCCATATTAACAATTCTTAATATTTAAAGCAAATCTTTTCCATAGAGTCTAGAATTGCAGAATCTTGAATTTTAAAATTCTTTCACCACTGCAGTATAGAAGCTGGTTGAAGATGGGAAGGAAGGATGTTTGTGTAGGAATTCTGGCTTAAGCAACTACTCTGAATAGCTTTCGGATAATAAGTTGTTGCTTAGCTTTTTGCTAATTTAACATTGTTGGCAGCCACCCCAAAAAATCACTGCCACAGTTCTGATATAAGAAAGCTGTAAAACGATTTCCAAATAACGGGTTTTAAAACTACCCTTGGTATATAAGGCTGTCTTTTCCTTTACTAGCATGAGGGAAAGTCTTCCGAATACAGAGAACTAGACATTTTGATCTCAGTCAACCTGAAATTCCCTATTAAGCTGGCATTTAATAATGTTTAGTCTCTTTATTTGTACTGTGTAATTGCAGAAATACAACAGTTTTATTTTTCCCACTATCAGTTGTGTCATCTGGGAAGTCCACTTTTATAGAGGACTTTTCTGCAATAGAAGATCCTTTTTGGATTAAAATGCCCATCCATATGGGGCATGGAATTGATGTTGGGTTTGGAGGCAGATATTGCCTTTACCATATTGTTTTTACATGTATGGAGGATATGATATCAGATTATCCTGGATCTCTCTGCTTTTGTTAATAGTGATTAGTTTCACTTATTGAAACAAAAAAGGTACATTTCCCCATATATGTGCCAGAAGTAGTAGCAAGATGATTATTTCAATGTATACCAATTATCTTTACAGAGGTTTTTTTTATGTCCAATTTCCTTTCCTTGATTTTTAATATCTACAAGAATCTTCAGAGTGAGTTGTCCAGAATTACAGAATTCAAGGTTATTAGTATGCACTTCTGAAATACCAAGGCCATAGATATTCAAATATTCTTTCACAAATCAGAAAATAGAATGTATCATTAAATCTGCTTCATCTACCATTTTTTTCCTGTTTACTGGAGGAGCTGAATGACTATGCAGATTAAAATCTGCAGATGTTATCTTAAAATAGAGATGGACAATTTGTTTCTCATTATATTTTGTTGAGCTACAGCTTCCATCAAGCCAGCATATTAATTACTGAGGAACAATGAAAGTTGCAGATTTCTGTCCCTTTCTTTAAAAAATGATCATACAGTTACAAAGAATGCATAGTGAGCAGAGATAGTGTCTCCCAACAATCCTGAAGGTATCAGTTTGAGTAATTTGTGATTCTGTTAACAATGTACAACATTTCTGAGAAGATCAAAATAAACACTGAAAAGGCTCAAAGCATGATGAAATCACATAGACATTTTTCATACTGCTGGAGAGTTAGAAAATAAAACATTTAGGTACATTTTAAAAAAATATTTGACAAGATAAAGGAGGTGGCTTATTACAAAATATTTGCTTTATTCATTTTATCTGCAGGCCCTTGAGGTTTTGACTTCATCCATTGAGTATGGGTTGAATGACCTCAGAAAGGTAAGGATCTCACACTGCAATTTATGAATCCTTATCTAGGATTTTATAATTTATGGAAGTATGTGCCATGTAGTTAGTGGCATTGGATACTGGCTTATCTGATTCAAAGACTGCAAGATTTATTTATATCCTTATACTACTTTAGACACTTTGCTATTCTAGATTGCACTACAGATCATTTAACTCAAATTCTTCAGATCCCCATCTATGTAGAAGTAATACAATGTTAAGACTTTCTACCATTCCTCATTATAAAAGAGAAACCTTGTCAGTGCAGTGTTGATATTGGCAGGACAGAACTACATATTGATTCAGTCGATAATCAAAATGTTATTTATTATAGTTTTGTATGTGAATGGCAGCAAGAAAATAATTATTGCAGTTACCACCCGTAGGAAAGTGAGCTGATTTAATTAAATTAAGAGCTTTTCCCCACTTGAACACAATCATGGCAAAAACCTGTCCTAGGAACGTTTTTTATTTTTTTTCCTGATTGAGTTTTATCAGCTCAGATACTAGTAGTAACAGTCCTGTCCTCTTCATCTTTTATCCCCAAAGCATTGAGTGGAGCAACCTTAAGTTATCTTTAGCACAATGGGTGGGCCTCATATTCTAGCACCTTCCAAGGGCGCTCTCAAATCAGGCTTTGTCACTTGTTATCTCAAGGAGGTCAGACAATGTGTAGTGACTTGAAAGAGAGGCAATCTGAGCTGGACATGGCAGTGGGAATTTCACACTGTTATCTTTTTCTGCCAGCTAAGAGATGGAGGATAGCACTTCTACTCAGCAGTGGAGAAAAGCCAAGTAAGGACTGCATTTAGATGAAGGTTTTGTTGAAAACTTGACATAAATGCGGTCTATTAGGCAGAGATGTAAGATCTAATGGTGGAGTTTAAGCTGGGCCTTCATTATATGTTGATTTTTCATTAATTGGAATTTACATATGATTTGTCAAAACTCACAGTACCTCTGACTTTAATAATTAATTGAATTTTTGTATACTGAAAATACATTGCTTTAATTTGTCACTGATATCAAGGAATCATATCGGGGAATTGCTGTGGGAACAGCATTGGGGAATTCCTATAATCTAAACAAAAATTAGAAATTGTATTTTGGAAACTGATAATCCTCTGCATATGTGCATACACGCAAATTAACCGTCGGTAACTTGGAGGAAGCAGCATATATTGGGTACTTCCAGATTTGCATCAGTTATATAAAAACAACAGCAACTGTCACATTGGTGGCACCACTAAGTTTTGTCACGGCAGGTGCTGTTTAACACAGGAACTGCTGACATTGTAGAACTCTCTTCTAATGACTTCATTAACATCTGTCCTATTTAGACAAATCTAATTTGAATAATTTCTGTTATGTGAAGGCTTTGTGTCTCCATTTGGTTTGCTTCTATTTTGGACAAAAATCCATGTTCTCCCTCCACACGTTTAGTTCTAGAGCTTCTTTCTTTAAACCCTTAGCTACATTTAGCCAGTTTCCTAACAAATTGATAATCGGTTTCTTGTCCTTGTCCTTTCTCTTTTTTCTTTTCCATGTTTACACAATTCCAATTATAACATATTTACTGGCATTGTGATTGTTTAGTTAGTACAAACTTACTGAATTATGTGTAGTGATGAAAAATGGTCCATATGAGTTAGCCATGTTGTGGTAAAATGGAATTGAATGGAATGGAACGGAACAGAACAGAACAGACAAGACAGAGTTGGAAGAGATCTTGGAGGTCTTCTAGTCCAACCCCCTGCTTAGGCAGGAAACCCTACTGTTTTGTTCGGAAAACACACGAGGTAGACCGGGTTCCAACAACAATTACTTTATTCTTCAACTAGTTAGTAAATAGGAACACTTGGCTGAAGCCGAGGCCAGCCTTTTATACAGGCTGGCTTGCCTGCTTGCAGCCAATGGCAGTTGTTTAGATTTGCTGCCTTTTAGCAGCTCTTTGGATTGGTTCCTAGTGAACCAATCCAATGTTCATTTTATTTGACCAATCAGGTTTGTAGATTTGGAGTCACCCACTTTACATATAGAACACCCCTCCCCCCTTAGTTCAGTCCTACGTGGTAACGTAGTCTCGCAGGTAGGCGGGGCTTTTCCGGACTCGACTTGACTTGCGCGGTTCATTCTTAGTGCAGACTTCGACCGGTTCGGATGGGGCTGCTGTGTCGTCCGTCCTTCTCCCTGGAACCGTCTGGAAGGGTGAGTCAGCCATTTTACCGCCGCCTGAGTTTCTTAGGCTGGCGGTTTTGCCGCTCCCTCCCGTTTCCTCCGGGCAGGTCGAGCTGGCCTGGCTGGCCCCTTCCGATGGGCTCTTCTCGCAAGTCTCTCCCAACAGTGAGTCTTTTATTTGCTCTTTTTGTTCATATGTTTCATTGGGTTTTGTTTTAAACAGTTCTTTATTTATTTCTCACCTTTCCCCCCCCACCTTGGTTTGCGATTCGCCGTTTTTTTCGGTGAATGTTTGTAAGTCTGTGGTTCTCTCTATAATTTGGGATCGAAGCTGGTCTATGTGCCGCTTCCATTCCCTGCCATCCTCTATTTTTAATCGGTAGGATTTGGGGCCTGTGATTTGGGTAATCTGTCCTGGTAGCCATACCGGGTCCCCAGTGAAGTTTTTAGCGGATACCAAATCGCCTATTTCGAATTGTCTAAGCCATGTAGAGGAGTCAGGGGGGTTTTCTGGGGTAAAATTTGGGTGTAACCTATCAAGGTGAGATCTTAACTTTCGCCCCATGAGTAATTCTGCTGGGGACTTATTGGTTATGGTACTGGGCGTTATGTGCTGGAGTGTGAGCAAACGGTTTACTTTCTGTTGGACATCTCCAGCGTCCATTCGTTCCAACCTTTCTTTAGTAAACCGGACCATTCTCTCAGCCCTGCCGTTCGCAGCTGGGTGAGCCGGCGCGGTTAGGGCATGTCTTATACCTAGGGAGGCTAGGTATTGCTCAAATTGTATGCTGGTTAGCTGTGGCCCGTTATCTGAGACAAGAACGTCCGGTATGCCATGGGTGGCAAAAAGGTTGTCCAGCTTTTTAATTACAGTTTCTGTTGTCGTTGATGGCATAACTTTTACTTCAAGCCAATTCGAATAGGCATCAACGACAATCAGAAAGGTATGCCCCTTGGTAGGACCCGCGAAATCAATGTGTATTCTTGACCAGGGTCCCCGAGGGGTTTCCCAGTCCTTAACGGGTGCTTTTGGTGGGGATGGTCTAATTGCCTGGCATTTTTGGCATGAGCTTACCCAATACTCTATGTCCTTATCAATACCCGGCCACCAGACATAACTTCTAGCAAGGCTTTTCATCTTAACCATTCCCGGGTGCCCTTCATGTAACAACCTAAGTACCCTGGATTGTAATTTGGCAGGGATTACTACCCGATCACCCCACAACAAACACCCCTTTTGGATTGAAAGTTCAGTCTGTCTGGACCGGAAAGGTTTAAAGTTTTCAGTTTTTTGATTCTCCGGCCAGCCTTTACCTACCCAACTAAGAACGCGGGCAGTCAATGAGTCTTTCGCGCTGGCTCTGGTGACATCATACGCTGATATGGGTAGATCGGGGCAAGTCTCGATTTGTAGCGTTGTCATCGCTGGTGCCGGGTCTTCGTCGGTTGCTGGTAAGGGTGCTCTGCTCAAAGCATCCGCATGGGAAATTTGTTTCCCTGGCTGATGTGTCAGAGTGTTGGAATAAGCTGCTAGGAACTCTGACCATCTCGTCATTCTTGGGGACAGTATATTAGGTGTTGGCTTGTTTCCTGCCAAAATCCCCATTCGCGGTTTGTGGTCTGTTATGATTTGAAAAGTCCGCCCATATAAGTATTCGTGGAAGCGTTTTACTCCAGCGACAATTGCTAGAGCTTCCCTGTCCAATTGGCTGCAATTCCGCTCAGTTTTTGACAGAGTCCTAGAGTAATATGCGACGGGTGCTTCTCTGCCATCAGGTAGTTGGTGGCTCAGGATGGCACCTACTCCATATGGTGAGGCGTCGCAGGTCACTCTTAATGGCAGAGTGTTGCTAAATTGGATGAGAACGTTTGTTGATGTTAGCAAGCTTTTAATATTTTGGAATGCTTTTTTTTCTTTGTAACCCCAAGTCCAAGTTGCGTTTTTGTCTAGCAGACGGTGTAACGGTTCTGCTATAGTGGCCTTGTTTGGCAGGAACACGTTATAAAAATTAATTAGTCCTAAGAATGCTTGTAGTTCGGTTTTATTTCTTGGTTCAGGAGCGTCTTTGATTGCTTTAACTTTTTTGTCTGTAGGGTGGATACCCTCTCCGTCTATTGAGTAGCCCAGGAATTCGACGCTGTTCTTAATTAAACAGCACTTTTCTCTTTTTACCTTGAGGCCAGATTCCCTAAACTTAGTTAATACTTCTTTGAGTCTGTTCCTTAATTGAGTTTCATCTCTGGCCGAGATTAGGACGTCGTCAAAATAGGGAACGACTCCTTGTATGCCATTTAGAAGGCGTTCCATCAGACTCTGGAAGACGCCAGGGGCCACGCTTACTCCAAATTGGAGCCGGTGACATTTGAATGCGCCCTTATGGGTGACTATAGTCTGTGCTTCTGCTGTTTCTGGGTCCACTGGGAGTTGTTGATAGGCTTGTGCCAAGTCGAGTTTGGCGAAAACTTTGCCTTTTCCCAGGGAATGAAGCAAATGCTGGACGACTGGCACCGGGTATGCGCTTGGTTGTAATGCGTGGTTCAGGGTAGCCTTATAGTCACCACAGATTCTAATGGACCCGTCAGGTTTTATGGGTGTGACAATAGGCGTTTCCCACTTGGCATGGTCCACAGGTTCTAACACCCCTTGAGCTATTAATTGTCCAGCTGTTCCTCTATTTTTGCCTTTAGTGCAAAAGGAACTCGCCTGGCTTTTATTCTTCGTGGGGCTATTTGGGGGTTTAGATTGAAAGAAATGGGATTTCCCCGATACTTGCCAAGGGAGCCGTCAAAAACGTCCTGGAATTCTCGGATGAGGTCGTCTTCCCAGCCGGTTGTAGTCACTCGATCGACCCCGGTCATCCCGATGCCCAATGGCGCGAACCATTCGATGCCCAGGAGGCTTGGTCTGTCTTGGTCAACTATGGTCAGCGGAAGCACCTTGACGTGATGTTTGTAGGTGACTCAGAATCGTCCCATGCCTACCACAGGGATTTGGTTTCCCTGATAGTCCTTGAGGGTTAGGTGCTGCTTCTTCAATTCTTTGGGTTTGATACCTGGGACTAGCTGTTTTATTGTGTCCCATGATACCATGGAGAGGAAGGACCCCGAGTCCACTTCCATCTTGCAGTGTTTTCCTTCGATTTTCACGATGACTTTAATTTTTTTTCCACTTTCCGTCTCAGCGCTCTGTATAATGACAGTTTGGTGTGTATTGGCTCGCTTTTCTTGTTGCCACTTTCTCTCGGCTCATTTAGGCTCGGCTCGTGTTGGGGAATTTCTGCGTCTCGTCGGGCTGTAGTATTTTTTGTTCCTGCAGACCTTCTCCATGTGCCCTCGTTTTTTGCAATGCCGGCAGATGGCATCGAGAAATCTGCATTCGGCTCGGGGATGGTTTCCTCCGCAGCCAGCGCATTCCCGCCAATTTCTTCTTTCACGCTCTTTTCTGTTCGTGAGCAAACGGTGGACCTCATCGTCTTCTTCGCTCGATTCAACTGTTTTGCCTGACTCTTCGTAGTGAGTTGTGGTGGCAGGCTGCTTTCTGTCTTTGGTTGGTGTTTCTTCGCTGTGTGTGTTCTTCTTTTTCATGGTTACGGCAGATTTTTTCGCGGCTTCAGCGGCTGTGGCTTCCGCGATGGCTTCGGTAACGGTGATGTTGGGCTTGTTGAGCAATTTACTCTGTGTGGTCGAGTCTCTCAGACCCAACACCACGCGATCCCTCATTGCCTCGTCAATGTTCAAAAATTCACACTCATCCCCTAATTGTCTGAGGGCAGTGATGAAATCGGCGACGGTCTCTCCCTCTCTCTGGTCTCTGCGGTAAAATTCGTGTCGCTTTATTAAGTTGGACACCATCGGAGCGTAGTGTGCTTTGAGGAGTCTTTGCAATTCTGTCCACGTTAGTTGTTTAACGTCCCGGGGCTTCGCAAGGGCCTTTGCCATCTTGAAAACTGTTGGCCCGCAGTGCGTCAGGAATACAGCTCTCTTGCGTTGCTCTGAAATGCCTTCCATTTCATTGCTCTCCAAATACATTTGGAAGCGATCAGCATAGGAATCCCAATCCTCTTCGTTGGGATTGAAGGGTGCGGGCGGGGCGTTGTTTCCAGACATCTTGGTTGTAATCTGGACTTCTTATCACCGCGTGCAGGTTTTTCCATTCAGGACGATCCCATCCTCGTCGCCAGTGTTTTGTTCGGAAAACACACGAGGTAGACTGGGTTCCAACGACAAATACTTTATTCTTCAACTAGTTAGTAAATAGGAACACTTGGCTGAAGCCGAGGCCAGCCTTTTATACAGGCTGGCTTGCCTGCTTGCAGCCAATGGCAGTTGTTTAGATTTGCCGCCTTTTAGCAGCTCTTTGGATTGGTTCCTAGTGAACCAATCCAATGCTCATTTTATTTGACCAATCAGGTTTGTAGATTTGGAGTCACCCACTTTACATATAGAACACCTACAGCACTTTAACTTCCAGTATTGGAGCATTCACAACTTCTGGAGACAAGTTGTTCCACTGATTAATTGTTCTCACTGTCAGGAAATTTATCCTTAGTTCTAGGTTACTTCTCTCTTAATTACTTTCCACCCATTGCTTCTTGTCCTGCCCTCAGATGCTTTGGAAAATAGCTTGACTCACTCTTCTTTGTGGCAGCTCTTGAGATCTTGGAACACTGCTGTCATGTCTCTCCTTTTCATTAAACTAGAAATACCCAATTCCAGCAACCATTCTTTATATATTTTATCTTCCAGTACCTTAATCATCTTTATTGCTCTTCTCTGCACTCTTTCTGCAGTCTCAACTTCTTTTTCATGTTGTGGCAACCAAAACTGGATGCAGTATTCCTAGTGTGGTCTTACCAAGGCATTATAAAGTGGTATTAACATTTCACATGATTCTATCCCTCTGTTAATGCAGCCTAGAACTGTGCTGGCTTTTTTGGCAGCTGCAGCACACTGCTGGCTCATATTTAAATGGTTGTCCAAGATCCCTCTCACAGTTACTACCATTGAGCAAGGTAACACATATATTGTACCTGTGCATTTTGTTTTTCTTGCCTAAATGTAGAACCTTACCATCTCTTTGATCTTCCACTTGTGCCCTATTGGAATCCCCCCCTATTAAATTAATATCTAATAAAAGAGGTATAGACTTTCATGGGAATAATCTGAAGGAAGTGCTAGTGCTGGCCTTTTCTTAGACTCTGATCAATCTCCTTTCTAGCAGTTGTTATGGTTTGCTTTGAATATTTTACAAAGTTCTATGTTTGTTGTTTTTAATTCTAAGCATCATTTTCAGTAAACTGAAAAAGGTCAGTAGGTATACAGTTGCAAACATAGATTGTTCTTATTTCTCATTTTAATCCATGGAAAAATATATGGTCTCCCCACCACCATCCCGGGTATAGGGCAACTTCAGAAGACAAAAGTTGTCCTATATACAATGATACTAGGTGGGATGCTACTGCACAGCAGGAATGGGAGGTTTTTGTTGTTGTTGTTGTTTTTTGCCAAATCATATGCTGGCTAAGTATTCACAAATAGTATCATTTTTAATTTGTTGGTGTTCATTCACTGGGTGTTGTACGGTGGAATAGTGCTTGTTCTCATGTGCCTTGTTGACCCAATTGTCTAGTCGGGGGGAACCATCTTTCTTACATTAACCTCACCGTGCTTTTTCTCATTCTGGTGCCAGTTCTATGGAATCAGCTATCACCAGTTCTATACCTTGTGTTTGAGTTGTCAGATTTTTAAAAGATACTTAAAATGCTTCTTTCTTATGGGCCTTTGTTAATCTGCTTTAAATATTGTTTTTATGCAGCAAGATATTAAGCATTTAATGTTGTTTTTAGTGGTTGTTTTAGATTACTGAGGCTGTTTAATTGTGATTTTAAATTGGATGACAGTGAGCTTGTGCCTTTTTGATTTTATGTTTTACTATTTTGTTTTGCTAAAGAGAACAAAGCTAATGCATCTATATAACTAGTTACAGATGTATTTTTTTTTTTTTTAAATTATTGGTTTTAAAACAAACATAAACAAACAAAACATAAAAACATTAAGCCATCTTCCGTATATATACATACAGTGTGCCGGTTGGTTTACAAATTGTTTTGTGCTACCATTTCGTAGTCTTCAATTACAATTACATTATATATCCTCTCATAGTTTCAATCAAATATCAAGTACATTAATATCTTTATTAATCAATCATTGACTATATTTTTATTCATTCATGTTTTATAAAATAATCATATTTTACTTAGTTTATTTTATAACAATTCATATTATCCTCCCAGATCTATCCTAGAATCATTTTGTAGATATAATTAAAAAAAAGAAAAAAAAAGAAAATACATCTTTATATATTTATTATTTTCTAAAAATCTACATATTTCATTACTATGTTTTGTTATCTAACCATTGATAGAATAGATCCCAAATTTTATAAAATTGTTTATCATCTTGTTCTCTAATTTCAAATGTCAATCTACTCATTTCAGCACATTCCAATATATTCTTAAAGATCTTCCCCTGTGTTGGTATCTTCTCATTTTTCCATTTTTTAGCAAATACAATCCTAGCCACTGTTAATACATTTACAATCAGATATTTCAAATCTTTGCGATATATTTCAGGCAAAATTCCCAATAAAAAAATCTCTGGTTTCAAGTCTATATGCTTATTTGTCATTTTTTCCAGCCACATGTGGATTTTAGTCCAATATTTTTTAGCGTCCGAACATGTCCACCACATATGGTAATATGAGCCAGGTGTCTGATGACATTTCCAACACTTTTCGGACTTAAACATTCTTGCTATTCTTGTTGGGGGAAAGTGCCACCTGTAAAACATTTTATACAAATTTTCTTTATATGCTGTTGACATTGTCATTTTATAATTTTGAGACCACAATTTTTGCCATTTCTCTAAATCAATCCTATATCCAAAATTCTTCCCCCAAGAAATCATAGTTTCTTTAACTTGTTCTTCTTCTAATTTAATTTCTAATAAATATCCATATAATTTTTTAATCACTTTTCATCACCTGTCAAAATCTTGTCTAAATCAGTCAATTTATCATAAAAACCTTCTGTTTTAAAATCTTTATCATATCTTGATTGTATTTGCGCATATGAAAACCAATTCATCTTTATACCTTGTTCCTCTAATTTTTGAATAGATTTAAGTTCACCCTTTTCATTCAGTTTTTCACCATATCTAACTGTTTGTTCCTTTATGTATATCATAGGATAAGAAAATGCTTCAATAGTCGATAACAGACAGGAATTTTCAAATAACGTTGTCTTTTAGTCTTCTCCCAATTTAACCACAGAGACTCCCGTATATAATGTCTTCTAAAGTACCCCTGTGTTTTCGTTCCTTTATACCATAAAAAAGCATGCCACTCCAACAACAGACCATGTCCTTCTAATGTCAACAATCTAGTATTTCTTAATGTTATCCATTCCTTTACCCACACAACAATCTAGTATTTCTTAATGTTATCCATTCCTTTACCCACATCAATTTCGTAGCTTGATAGTACAACTCCCAATTAGGCAAGCCAAATCCTCCTCTTAGTCTAGCATCTTGCAAAAGTTTTAACTTTATTCTCGCCTTCTTACCTTGCCATATATATTTCAACACAATTTTATTTAAATCTTCAAAATAATCTTTTCCAAGCCTAATTGGAATTGTTTGAAAGAAATATAAAATTCTGGGTAATATATTCATCTTGATTATTGATATTTTCCCTATTAGTGACAGTTGTAAATTTTCCCATTTCGCCAGATCTAGCGCTATCTGCTGCTTAAGTTTAATATAATTATTCTCTTTTTGTGTACTGCATCTTGCTGTCAAATATATCCCCAAGTATTTGATCTTATTTATGACCTGGATTTTCAATAGATCTGCTAATTCTTCCTTTTGTCTTGATAACATGTTCTTTGTCAGAATCTTTGTCTTATCTTTATTTATTTTCAAACCAGCCACCTTTCCATATGTCTCTATCTTTTCTGTCAATTTTGATGCTGTGTCTAGTGGATCTTCTAAGATGAAAACCAAGTCATCTGCGAATGCTTGCAGTTTAAATTCTTCCTTTTTAATTTTCATCCCTTTTATATCCTTTTCAGTTACAGATGCATTTTTATGCATTTTAACTCTTCTTACAGATGTGTGAAAAATGAACATGTACTGGCAATATAATTACTATTGCAGGAGGGGAAAAATAAACTATATTAATTCATGCCCTCATTTTCAAAAAGTTGCAGAAAATTAATATCCCTTTGGACTAAACAAACAATTCCAGATAATTATAGCATCCCCTATAATGCTACATTAAAATACTAAAGCAACTGTTGGGGCATATAATCCATATAATCTGAAGTCATTAATGCTTCATTCTATTTCTCCTGTCTAATTCTGAGAGATAAAATGGAATTACGCAATTTCATGTGCAGGTGAAAAGAATTAATTCAATTTACAAGAACTCTGAGATCAGAACCAAGTATTCCTTACCTGCTTTTCTCTACGTTTTCTGTTCCAGACATTAGTAGCCAGTATCTAGGATGCTTAAAATATGTCAGTAATAAAATGAACCTGACATGTTCAAGTGATTGATATGTTCAAGTGATTGCACAGTTATATTAACCATCCTCTTTTGAATAAACAATAACTACCAGAAAGGAGGGGAGAAAAACTATTCTGGGAATAGGAATCCACGGTTTCTCAATTGCTTGGTATTGAATTGCAGAATATACCCTGCTAGCTCAAATGAGTTATGTCCCATGTAAGTGCGTTGCACTTAGAGATGGCACTTGGTCAACTCTGAAGAGGATCCATGCCCAACATGGTATCTTTCAGGACTCATTGTTTAAGTGGGGTCTTGTTCTAACCCTCAGTATGACTGTGGTGCCCATTGACAAAATAACTACCACATTGCGTCCTAATGTCCCATCAAGAGCTCACACCGACCCAATGTCTGATTTTTTTCAACATATACCACCCTGTCTTTGAATGGCTGGGTGGACTGGACATTAACATTTGAACTACTATAAGCCCATGTATTTGCCATACGCTAAATAAATATTAAGAAATGGCATTCTGAAATTCTAGATTGTTAGCTCTCTTTTTATATACATAAAGGATATATTTCCCTTTTTATACTTAAGTTACATTAAAGCAACCTATTACACATATTTTAGTGTTAAAACTAAGTCTTTCAAGGAAAACATAAAACACCCTGGACTTCTTTGTTATTACAAGTAAGAATATACATAGGCTGAGAAAAATACCATGTATTAATAAGAAGATATTTACATGTGAAAATGAATCTAAAGATAGTACTTTAACTGGCAGTGTTAATTGTTAGTTTATATATATTTTTGTATATATGTGTGTGTATATATAGGTAGACATATTATGAGTCATGGTGGTGCAGTGGTTAGAGTGTGGTACTGCAGGTTACTTCTGCTGACTGCTGGCTGACTGCAGTTTTGCAAATCGAATCTCACCCGGCTCAAGGTTGACTCAGCTTTCCATCCTTCCGAAGTGGGTAAAATGAGGACCCAAATTGTTGAGGGCAATATGCTCTATAAACTGCTTAAAGAGAGTTGTAAAGCACGGTATAAGTCTAAGTGCTATTGCTATTGCTATTTTTTCAAATCTGTAACAGCATGAGATTATTTAGAATTTCTCTGTCCTCTGAAGAGGACTAAACATGTGTTCCCAGAAATAACATAGCAACAAAGACTCATAAAAGGATGGGAAAGCTGGATGAGAGAGAAGTAGTTCTTGACTATTAACACAAATTGGTGGCTTTTGGAGTCCTTCCTTTCTTTCTTAGGAAGAGACTAGAAGGAAAAACATGGAAATAAACAAGGGAGAAATAACAGCTGGCTAGGGACATAAACATATCCATCTGTTTTAGCCTAGGCACTGTTCACTGGGGAGTTGTCATTACTGTCATTTCCTTACTGACTTGATGATCCAAGAATAGCCTTATGTGACCATCAGGAGTTTCCCAATTGATACAAATATCTTAGAATGTGGGAGGAGCAGGAAACTATATTTGGATGAGCACATCCATATAACACAAGACAGCTCACAAAAGCGACTTTGAAAGGATTAATGTCATGATTCTTGCAATTAGGACAAAGTATTGAATCTAGAATGTGGGAATTATTGGAGATTAAACAAAAGGGAAAAGTTTTTTGAAAATCTGATGGTACAAACTTGAAGATTTTACACAAAAGTATAGGTCATATATTAAAAATTGTGAGCGAACAGAAAAATTGGAATAATAGTATCTGCAATGAGGAGAGACAAAACTAGAAGAGCCATGTTGGTTTGTGGTAGCCAAAATCAGAAAAACTCTGATGCCATCTTTTCAGGCAAACTAATTTTATTAAAAGGCATCAGCTTTTGCAAACTACAAATTTGCAAAATTTGCAAATTTAAACTGGAATGATAGGGGTAAAGGAGGAAGAAGACAGTATGGTTATGCCCACGTGAGTTATTGATGAATCAGATTGCAAATACCTCATCAATTAACAATTGCAATTTAATTGTTAATTCTGTGTTATTAATTGTTAATTCTAAATCTGTGTTCGTCCAGATTTTCTGAGAAAGCCTAAACCATTTGATGTATAGGAGTTCAGCAGTTTCTTGTTGGATATTGTTGGTGAAGGGTTTTTTTATTCTATAGTAATTGCTCTGAGATCTCTAATGGAGCATCTGGACAGATTAAAGTGCTTTGCTATTATTTTGTCTTTGTTCTCTGATGTCAAACTTGGGTCTATCTATTAATTTGTTTATGCAAATTCTGTCATGTTTGTCAATTGTGTCACATTAAATCCTGTATCATTTTAGCTACTCTTTGTATTTGATAAACTGAGCTCTTTAAATATTTTTATGCTAAAATATGTCATCAGACTACTCTCTAAATTGTAAATGTGTCCATAAGAGCCCACTTTAGCTCCAGGATATCCCCTACGTACTTTTCAAAAATGATGTTTCATAAAATTTGGTTTGCTTCACTTATAGTTTTAAAAATATCTTTACCGATACCAGGTAGCAACTACCACACTGCAGCTTTATTATCTCTTTTTGATTAAACATTTCCAGTTTAAAAACCCCCTCCAGTTAAATAAACAAGAGCTGAAATGTTTGCACAGCCTGTTTAATTCCAGAGGGATTGAAGTTTCCCAGCAGCTCCTCTTTCTCATTTTGTATAAATTCAGCATTTTGTAACTGCATAAGTAAGCAAATCCTTATCTGAAGATACGTGAATATACATTGGCAAGACAATATAGCATTTCTAAATGTAAAAGAACAAATTGAGGACACATTGATTTTTTTTACTACTAGTTTAATAAAAATCGTAGTAGCATGATACCAACAGCTGGTCCTGCCATTGAGCATTGCTGAATGCTTTGGAAATAACACGAGAAACAGGTTTGGGGTTTATTGTAATCAAATCCTTCAATTGCTCTTCAACAGAAAGAAAACTGGCCAGTCAAATAAAATACCATAAATTAAATAAATCACAAGAGCTAGCACTGAAGCATTCATCAATTATCAGTCACATTTATAGATAATTTATTAGGGGAAAAAAAAAATCCTTGGCAGCTAATTTGAAGTTGTGTTCCATTTTTCAGGGCCAGCTGGAAAGAAAATACAAATCTATAGGGCAAGATAGTATGCATTAGGTTACAATTCTTATAAAATTTGTTGGACAATATCATGTTGGCTAGAGATGATAGGAGTTGTTCCCTGCAACCAGACTTCTAGGGTGGGAGTATTATTGGAAGAAATATCCATCTGGGTTGAGTTCCAAGTGGGAAGAAATACACTGGAAACATGGAGGCTGTTAGGAAGGATGGTTTAATGGTAAAGCAGAACCACCAAGCACTTGTGATTCTGGGTAGATGACCACATGGAGTAGAGAGTGAGATATATTTATCCCCTCTCTTGGGCCTTGCAAGAAATGTATCCTATTGGTTGTCATACTCCCAGGGGGCTGTCTATGTCCCAGGCTTGGTTGAATCTTGTCGGGTGATGATGTAATGAAGAGGCTTGTGTTCTGGAAGGGTGTTGGGCAATTTGTATTATGACTTAATGGCTTTGTCCTGGTTTGGATCTTGAATGAGAGCTAATCCTATCACCCTGGAGCTGAAGGCCTTTTGTCTTGTACATAGGATGGCCCAGTCTTTTCTGGAACCATTAACAAAGGTGGAGGCTGCTTTCCAAGAGCATGTTTATCCTTTTCTCAACCAGGGAGGTATAATATTCTGCCTTTTAATATTTTCTATAATATTTCATTCTTCTAAAAGGGATGGGTGCTCACTCTACAGTATACTATCTCATATGATGGGCTTCAAAATATTGTTCTGTTTCTGGGGATATAAAATACTGGGTCTATTAGCTTATCTGCCACTGCCTAGGATAGTAATAACATTTCGTGAACTGTGCAACAAGATATCACATTAAATTTCTTAACACCATGGTGGTTTGCTCCTATAGCTCTTCTAAGAATTGTACAGGTAAAGCATTATGTGTAAGTTATATTATCAGTGCCGTTGTCCTTCACAAATCTTAGAACAACAAACATCCAGTCAATAGTCAACTCTTTTGCTTTAAGGAGAAAATGTCTTTAAAAGATGGAACTGAATGACACTGGAAGTGAGATTCTCCCAAGGGAAGGGAACTAAAACATCAGTGAATTTTCCGAGAAGATGGCTGAGTTCCTCTTGCCCTTTGATTTTTAACACTAGACTTGACTGATTTACAACCCAACCCGCTGGGAATTGGTGAGAATGTATGCTGCTTCCATTCCCCCTCTCCCAGGGTCTCCCAGCAACATCTGAGTTTGACTCTGAGTGAGTGGGACAAGGTTGCTAATAACTTCTGGTGGATCAGACAAGGGTGGAAGTGACCCCTGGTGTGAGAGCCAAGCCCTTGCAGATGTGCAAATGTTTTGACAAAGAAACTATCTGCAGATCTTCCTCTGCTGCCTTACATAGTTTTTGAGGTTTTCTCTATATCTTTCAGCTTCTTTTGCCTCCTGAATCCCTAAAAATGTTTAACCCTTTGTTATATGAAACTTTACACAGTGGGCCAAAAATAATTAGATATTTTTCTTCTGTTTAAATAAACTTCTAACATTTCCTTGGTTTAACATAAATGCTGTGGGTGACATTAATGCAGTTTCTAATCCCATATGGAGCAAGAAGCCATATTACCTGACAGAAAAAAAAATATTCAGGAATCTGGTAGTAGTACCTTTTCCAGTCAACATATGTTATCAGAAGGCATAAGGTTTTGCAATTTCACCAGATGGATTACAACTACTAACGTGTAAGATATTTGCAATCTGTCTCACTTGTAACTTGCACCTTCCTAACCAACCTGTCTCCTACATTTCCCATCCCTGCCCCAATTTAATCTATAAACCAATAAAACCCTTCTTTGCTTTTGATGAAGCTAATGCTGCAGTTCATGAACACTATTAATAAAATTATTAGCCAAAAAGAGGCTTTTGATTTTTTTTGCCATCATAAACTAACACAGCTCCCCACTTACAATGTCTACTTAATTGTCAAAGGTTACTCATGCCCAAAAGTGCAGTCAAGGCTCTATGACAAATCACTGCATGTTATTGCCAAGGAAACTATTGTTTTATCCCTGAAGACACAAAGGATTCAGCTAAACTCAAGTTGCTGTCAAGTCATCATGGGAAAATTCACCCTTCCATTATGCATGAATTGGGTGCATAGAGAGTCACTGCACCACTGCTTCTGTGAACTGGGCTCAGATTCCTTTTTATTTTAGAACATATTTCTTTTATGATTGTGAGAGTACCTTAGTTCAGCTCATCCACTGTATAAGTTAAAATGAAAGAAACCACCATATGTGAATCCAGGCACTGTGATTTTTACTTGTGAGTTTTTCAACATCTTGTGAACATTATTGAATTCTTTCTGTGAATTGTTTTAAGAAACAAGCTAGTTTAATTGCCAGGCCCAGCAGTCACAGACAGAGCTATAATTTGTTATCCATGGGCACAATCAACATGTCTTAAAATGATTATTTCACTGTCTAGAAGACATACCAGCACAGATTACCAGTGACTAGTTACATGAAACAGATAAGATAGAAGACCATGTATATTTCAAGACTATTTTTTTCAACTTCTGCCTTTTTACAACATTTGTTGTAATCAGAGGTGATATTGAGCAGGTTCTGACCAGTTCTGGAGAACCAGTAGCGGAAATTTTGATTAGTTCAGAAAACCGGCAAATACCACCTCTGACTAGCCCTGCCCCCAGCTATTCTCTGTCTCCTGAGTCCCAGCTGATTGGCTGGGTCTTCATTTGTTGCCCTGCACTGGAGAACCGACCTGTAAAGCAGGTTAGTGGGGAGAGGGAGGGAATGGAGATTTTACACTATCCTTCCCCTGCCACACCCACCAAGCCACGTCCACCAAGCCACGTCAAGCCCACCAAGCCATGCCCACAGAACCGGTAGTAAAAAATTTGAATCCCACTGGTGGTTCTGGCCTACTTGCTATAACTTTGGCATGACAAGTAGTGTCCGATATTATTATTTATTTTTTTTGAAAATTTTATTTGGGTTTTCACAAAAACAAAATACAAATAAAATATCTTTTTTTAAAAAATAGCATGGTCCCCAGTTATCACTTCTTCATACAGACACAAAACTCAATTTCATGCTCATTTTTATATTCTATTCCATATCTTATTACTGTTTTATATTTTCTACATAGTTTTTCCCCTCTTTTAATTTTCTTAACTTTATTTTAATTATCTCATCTCAATTCAAATCATTACATTTATACTATTGTCTGTCCTGTTTCCATTTCATATTATCTTTTCTTATTAAACAAATTTTCCCTGTAGTTACCAATTGGAGTATGACACCTTTATATCTTTTAATTTTATCAGTTCAAACTCTTATTTAAGCTTCAATGTATACCTTTAAGATAATAGCATTCAATATAATACATAACTTCCAATCGAATTCTGCTTGGTACATTCTTAAAATACACACTATATTCTTAAAAAAGAACATATATATATAAATATATGTTTTCTTAGGTTTTCGCGGGTACTTACATGTGTGCTGTTTAGCTTCTTTCGGGTATTATCCCACGTCATTGTAGTTCTGTTAAAGTTGTAGCAACGTTTCAGCAGAATCTCATCTGCCATCATCAGGCTTCTGTATGGATGTGGGTCTTACAGCTCCTGGTTTTAAATTTGAGGCTGGTCCATTTTGATTGGTTGGGAGCCTGGACCTGTGTTCATTGGACTTGGAGTTTGATTGATTGGTGTTCCTGGTTTCTTCTGTCTGTTTTGTGGCTTTGATTGGCTGGCAACAGTCTGTTCTTGTGTTGGAGGCTTTTAGTGCAGCTTGGCTCCGTGTGAAGGGACGGCTGCTCTTCATTAGCAAGCTGCTCTTCATTAGCAAGCTGGGTTTCACCTGGGTGCCTGGTGGGGGGGTTAGGTTGGAGCTATCAGAGGGAGTCTGTTTTTGCCCAGGTGTTTGCCTGGCTTGTGGCATGGAGATCTTTCTATTTGAGAGTGCAGGCTTCCAAATGATTGACAGTCTGGTGGAATCATCTCTTCTATTCATGCTGTCAGGTCTTTTTTCAATCTCTATGGCTTCTCTGATGATTCTGTGGCTGGGGTTTTCTATAGTGGCCAGGGTTTTATATATTTATATAAATAAACAGCCAGATCAAAAGCTATGAGAAGCTGGAAGTTAAAAGAGCAGGAACACTATGTGACCTAAAATTCCTATGCAGCTGCAGAGACAACAATGTAACACCAACCTGCTTCAAATTAACATTTCATAAGAACACAGCAGCTACCAAATGTATCCTGAAAAGAACAGAGATATCTCTACTCAGAAATGAAGTTCACAGTAAAAGATTCCAATTAGATCAGTTAAACAAAGATTTGCTAGCACTACACCTGGAATTGAGCAGCAAATCCACCCTCTACTTTGGGATAAGATCAAACAACTTACAACTTGGAGAGCTGAAACTGAAAATACTTGTAAAAATGATGAACTCTCAAAAAAACTGAAAAAATTAGAAAATGACAAGAAAATTCCCAATAACCCACCACAACACCTGAAACAACTAGTATACAATGTTTCCAACAGAGAACTCAACAAAACAGAAACAGATGTCCTATCCAAAGGATTCAATTATGCCATAGCACCCAAAAAAATCCCAACAGAATCCATCATACGTGCAGTAGAATCCAGCCTAACCAAATTAAATACAGATGAAGCTGACAGAATAAGACACCAGGTTACTCACATCTTATGCACAACGAAACCACCAAAAAATAATTTGCAAAAAGATGAATTCAGAGCGTTACAAACCCTGAAAAATGATAATAGTATAATAATACTCCCAGCAGACAAAGGAAATGCCACAGTAGTAATGGACAGAAAACACTATGAAAAAAAATTGACAGACCTACTCCAAGACTCCACATACAAACCTATAAACACAGACCCAACCACATATCTAAAAAAAAAAAAAAAAAAATTAAACAAGAAGAAAATTATAACCAGCCACATAAGCAAAGAAATCCAACAGACGATCATCCCAAGAGAAAAATCTTCTAGATGCCCCAAATTATACGGCCTCCCAAAAATACACAAAGAAGGCATACCTCTCAGACCCATAGTCAGCTCCATAGGAACACCATTACAAAACCTAGCTAAATACTTAGCAAAACAACTACAGCCCCATGCTGAAACCGCAGCTTCATATGTACAAAACTCATACCACTTCTTCGAAATGATCAAAGATCTACACGTAGAACAAGAAGATCTGCTTGTAAGTTTCGACGTGGTTTCACTATTCACTCAAGTCCCAATAAAAGAAACTCTTGAAATCATCAAAAATAAATACCAACCAGCCAAAGACCTCATGGAACTAACAGAACACTGCCTAACCAACACATATTTCATATACAAAGGACAAAGATACAAGCAAATTGAAGGAGCCCCTATGGGATCACCACTGTCACCCGTCATTGCAAACTTGTTCATGGAAGAATTCGAATCCAGAGCCCTGGCTAATGCCACCCACAAACCCAAACTATGGCTAAGATACATCGATGACACATTTGTGATTTGGACCCATGGAAAAGAAAACCTAAACAATTTCCTAACACACCTAAACAACACACACCCCAAAATCAAGTTCACCATGGAAACGGAAATAAACAAACAACTACCATTCCTAGATGTACTAATCTACAAAAGATGGCACACTGGGACACACCATATACCAAAAGAAAACACACACCAACCGCTACCTCAACGCCCAATCCCACCACCACCCAGCACAGATAAATTCCGTAGCGAAAACACTAATTACCAGAACCAAACGCCTGGCAGATAAGACACATATAAAGACTGAACTATGCACCCTGACTGAAATATTGACAGCCAATGGCTTCCACAAAAACAAAATCACCAACCTGATCCACAAAAACACACCAAGACATAACAGAGACCTAGAAGATCAACAGATCCATGGAACAGCTGTCCTGCCCTACAAAAGAGGTACCAGAGATAAAATCAGTAAGATACTACACAGGCATCACATCAAGACTGCCTTCAAAACAGACAAAAAAATAGCAGCCATCCTGAGGAACCCCAAAGACAAAATTGACCTGGAAAACCAAGGCATATACAAAATTCCCTGTACATCATGCCCGGCCACATACATTGGACAGACCAATAGAAGAATAAGTACCCGCCTGGATGAACACAAAAATGCAGTAAAAAAGCTGGAACACATCTCCTCACTAGTCCAACACATGAAAACCACAGGTCACAACATCAACTTCAATGGCACTAAAACCCTAGCCACTATAGAAAACCCCAGCTACAGAATCATCAGAGAAGCCATAGAGATTGAAAAAAGACCTGACAGCATGAATAGATGATTCCACCAGACTGTCAATCATTTGGAAGCCTGCACTCTCAAATAGAAAGATCTCCATGCCACAAACCAGGCAAACACCTGAGCAAAAACAGACTCCCTCTGATAGCTCCAACCCAAGCACCCCCCCACCAGGCACCCAGGTGAAACCCAGCTTGCTAATGAATAGCAGCTTGCTAATGAAGAGCAGCCGTCCCTTCTCATGGAGCCAAGCTGCACTGAAAGCCTCCAACACAAGAACAGAGTGTTGCCAGCCAATCAAAGCCACAAAACAGACAGAAGAAACCAGAAACACCAATCAATCAAACTCCAAGTCCAATGAATACAGATCCAGGCTCCCAACCAATCAGAATGGACCAGCCTCAAATTTAAAACCAGGAGCTGTAAGACCCATATCCATACAGAAGCCTGATGATGGCAGATGAGATTCTGCTGAAACGTTGCTACAACTTTAACAGAACTACAGTGACGTGGGATAATACCCGAAGGAAGCTAAACAGCACACATGTAAGTACTCGCGAAAGCCTAAGAAAACACACATATATCTATATCTATATCTATATCTATATATACTTACATGTGTGCTGTTTAGGTTCCTTCGGGTATTCTCCCACGTCATTGTAGTGCTTTTAAAGTTGTAGCAACGTTTCAGCAGAATCTCATCTGCCATCATCAGGCTTCTGTATTGAGTTTGTATGTGGGTCAGGCTATCACAGCCGTTGGTTTTAAATTTGAGGCTAGCCTATTATTGTGGCAGGATGTTTTTTTTCTACATCCTGATTGGTTGGGAGTCTTGGTCTGTGTTTATTGGACTTGGAGTTTGTTTGATTGGTGTTTCTGGTTTCTTCTGTCTGTTTTGTGGCTTTGATTGGCTGGCAACACTCTGTTCCTGTATTGGAGGCTTTCAGTGCAGCTTGGCTTCGTGTGAAAAGACGGCTGTTATCTATTAGGAAGCTGGGGGGGTGTTTGAGCTGGAGGCATCAGAGGGAGTCTGTTTGTGTCCAGGTATTTACCTGGCTTCTCTGATGATTCTGTGGCTGGGGTTTTCTATAGTGGCTAGGGTTTTGATGCCATTGAAGTTGATGTTGTGACCTGTGGTTTTCATGTGTTGGACTAGTGAGGAGGTGTAATATCTTACTGATTTTGTCTGTAGTACCTCTTATGTAGGGCAGGACAGCTGTTCCATAGGTCTGTTGATCTTCTAGGTCTCTGTTATGTCTTGGTGTGTTTTTGTGGATCAAGCTGGTGATTTTGTTTTTGTGGAAGCTGTTGGCTATCAATACTTTAGTCAGGGTGCATAGTTCAGTCTTTATATGTGTCTTGTCTGCCAGGCGTTTGGTTCTGGTAATTAGTAATTTAATTAATAATACTACACAGGCATCACATCAAGACTGCCTTCAAAACAGACAAAAAAATAGCAGCCATCCTTAAAAACCCCAAAGACAAAATTGACCTGGAAAACCAAGGCATATACAAAGTTCCCTGTGCATCATGCCCGGCCACATACATTGGACAGACCAATAGAAGAATAAGTACCCGCCTGGATGAACAGAAAAATGCAGTAAAAAAGCTGGAACACACCTCCTCACTAGTCCAGAAGCCTGATGATGGCAGTTGAGATTCTGCTGAACCGTTGCTACAACTTTAAAAGCACTACAATGGCGTGGGATAATACCCGAAGGAAGCTGAACAGCACATATATATATATGTTTTTTTTTAAGTTTTCGCGGGTACTTACATGTGTGCTGTTCAGCTTCCTTCGGGTATTATCCCACGTCATTGTAGTGCTTTTAACATTTTAGCAGAATCTCATCTGCCATCATCAGGCTTCTGTATTGAGTTTGTATGTGGGTCAGGCTATCACAGCCGTTAGTTTTAAATTTGAGGCTAGCCTATTATTGTGGCAGGATGTTTTTTTTCTACATCCTGATTGGTTGGGAGTCTTGGTCTGTGTTTATTGGACTTGGAGTTTGTTTGATTGGTGTTTCTGGTTTCTTCTGTCTGTTTTGTGGCTTTGATTGGCTGGTAACACTCTGTTCCTGTGTTGGAGGCTTTCAGTGCAGCTTGGCTTTGTGTGAAAGGACGGCTGCTATCCATTGGGAAGCCAGGTTTCACCTGGGTGCCTGGTGGGGGGTGGTGTTCGAGTTGGAGGCATCAGAGGGAGTCTGTTTTTGCCCAGGTGTTTGCCTGGTTTGTGGTGTGGAGATCTTTCTATTTGAGAGTTCATTCTTCCAAATGATTGACAGTCTGGTGGAATCATCTCTTCTATTCATGCTTTCAGGTCTTTTTTCAATCTCTATGGCTTCTCTGATGATTCTGTGGCTGGGGTTTTCTATAGTGGCTAGGGTTTTGATGCCATTGAAGTTGATGTTGTGACCTGTGGTTTTCATGTGTTGGACTAGTGAGGAGGAGTGTTCCAGCTTTTTTACTGCATTTTTGTGTTCATCCAGGCGGGTACTTATTCTTCTATTGGTCTGCCCAATGTATGTGGCCGGGCATGATACACAGGGAACTTTGTATATGCCTTGGTTTTCCAGGTCAATTTTGTCTTTGGGGTTTCTAAGGATGGCTGCAATTTTTTTTTTGTCTGTTTTGAAGGCAGTCTTGATGTGATACCTGTGTAGTATCTTACTGATTTTGTCTTATGTAGGGCAGGACAGCTGTTCCATAGGTCTGTTGATCTTCTAGGTCTCTATTCTGTCTTAGTGTGTTTTTGTGGATCAAACTGGTGATTTTGTTTTTGTGGAAGCCGTTGGCTGTCAGTACTTTAGTCTCGGTGCATAGTTCAGTCTTTATATGTGTCTTGTCTGCCAGGCATTTGGTTCTGGTGATTAATGTTTTGGCCACGGAATTTATCTGTGCTGGGTGGTGGTGGGATTGGGCATTGAGGTAGTGGTTGGTGTGTGTTTTCTTTTGGTATACGGTGTGTCCTAGTGTGCCATCTGTTCTTTTGTAGATTAGTACATCTAGGAATGATAGTTGTTTGTTTATTTCTGTTTCCATGGTGAAGTTGATTTTGGGGTTTGTGCTGTTTAGGTGTGTTAGGAAATTGTTTAGGTTTTCTTTTCCATTTTCCATTTTCTCTCCCTCCCCTTTTTACCCCCTTGTCTCTCTAATTCAAACTCTCTCATCTGTAATCCCCTCTTCTGTTGCTTTCTAATATTATACTTATCTTTAAAATTTTTCTTCTTCTTTTTGGTTGTTTTTTCTTGTCTTAAACCTTTCACTCTCTTTCCCCCCTTTTCTTTTTTCCCCCCACTTAAAATTATTTGATCATTAAAGATGGCTTCTTCTTTGTCCCAATCTTCTTTTTCTGCAAGCGTTTCTTGTTGTTTCTCATAGTCCAGATCTCCATTTCTAAGAATTGAAATACGAAGCCAAAAGAACCCCTCCCTTCCTGTGCATCTTCTTTCCATTTTTTAAGTTCCCTTTTCAGTTCTTCTAAGAGTGATATCATTTTAAAGACTTTTAAACAACCACCCAGTTAATTTTAATCATCTAGATGGAAAAACCAAAAATCACCAACTAATCCAAATAATCCAAGGCTGTTTCTTCTTGCTTCTTTTTTCCACTTTCTCATCCTCAGGTTCTATTATTTTGTTACCAAGTTTCAATTAAAATGTATCTTTGAGGAATCTTGTTAAAATTTCACTGTAAGTTTCTTTTAGTTACAGTTCCATTCCTTAGTTCCAGGCAGTCTCCTCCATTTTTCCATATCCTGCCCTTTTATTCTTTTTTTTCCTCCTTTCCTGCTTTTAAAAACTTTTAAATATCCAGAAATCTTTATTATCCTTTTGACTTTTATTTTCAGCTTAGATGCCTATTAATGTCAAAGTGGATTTTTTTCAATTTCTTGCTTAAGTCTCTTAGCTGTCAGTATAAAGAAGGGAAGAAAAAAAAAACCTAATCCTTTCCCTTCTCTCTCTCCTTCGCGGCTTCAAAATCTTCTTTGGTTATTTAATTTAAATTCCAGGGTACCTTATGTTGTTGCTTTTTCGGTTTAACCCAGTCAACCAAAACTTTCTCTTCTTATCTTCCTCTTGCACATTCTTTTCCGGCTCAGTTCTTCTTTGAGGTGGCCATTTCTGACCACCGCTGCAACCGCCTTCGGGAAAGGAAGTAATGGCCAGCTGGGGAAGAGAGATGTGGCTCTCCTTGACCCTGCTGGCAGTCTCCTCCTTCTTCACCACCTCTACGGGGTGGCTTAGCCCTGAAACCAGCCAGCTCGGGGTGCTTTGGCGGTGAGCACAGATCGGAACAGCGCACGATCATGGATTTCGGTTTGTCGCTGAAGAGACCCAAACCGGAAGTCCTATATTATTTTTTTTCTAATTTGCTGGGAAAAGTTAGGAACCCTTAAAGATCAAATAGGTGAGGAACATTCTGCTCTATTAAGCTAGGAATCGATGGCTCTAAGGCACAGGTGTCAAACTCAACCGTCTCACGTGACGTATTTCAACTTATCTAGATGTTTTTTGCCTTTGCAGAGCTGTGGTGGGTGTGGCCTGGGTGTGACCTATGTGGCTCGGGGGCTTCCAGTTTGACACCCCTGCTCTAAGGCTTCATTCATCATTGGGATCACTGGTAGAGGAAAGAGGCCTTTATTCCACTCGTATGATAATCACCTACTCTGCTTCTGCTTTTGGTCTCTAGTTTCAGAGTCTCTTTAATGGAATATTTTATTGAATTAGATTCTTTAGTTGGCGATGTGTGATTAGACAGACACACAACGAATTTGTCTCCAGTACAAAAGCATTCAGTGTACATGCAAAGCAACAAAATAACAACAACAGCAACAACAAAAGGGGGAGTAAAGAAGTTAATAATGACTGAGGGAATGAATGTTCACTTTCTGGAAAGGAAAAAAGGAAAGCCAGCAATAAGGGCAGATAACCTGCTGCTCGCTCCTTCAACCTGATTCCCCAATTTTGTGCATAGAATAAAAACTGAAGAGCCTCTTTATTCTAAGGTGCAAAAGCTGAATGTGATGATGTGTGAACCAAGCTTCCTTATCTAAGCACTATCCAGACCCAAACATGCTTGACTTTAGCAAGCCTTTTAACAGTATGTGCTTCCAGGACAAGCCCTTACCGTATAGGCGGGCTAGTAGGGCAAAAGGCATTTGAGGTCATTTATTTTTATACCACATACTTCTGGTTTATATTGTTTATACAGTTTTATTTAAGAACCAGAGTAATATATTTGTTTCTGACTTATCACCCTCACTGTGGAGTTAGCAAATTGGAGAGAGGCTGCATTCCTTCCGTTGGAGGAAATCCATTAGGCAAAGGAGCATTGGGCAATGCTCCTGGCTTATGGGTATGGGTTGTTTTCATCCACCACCTTTCTTTTCAAATTATCTTGGAAGAAACATATTATTACAGATTACAGAGTGTATAAATAGGAGGTGGTTTTATATTAAAAATATTTAATCCATTGGTCTAGTCTGCAGAATTGGCATGATAGTTAAGGATAATCAGGAATATTCACTGTCAGTTTTGCCTTTAGAGCTAAGAGGAAAGTACAAAAAGGTTGAAATAGAAGTGAGTGAAGTCATAATGACGCCACAGATGCCAGCTATGGTTTCTACGTAATAGCAATTTCTAAAGCCCATGTCACACTGAACCAACGGATGCAAAGAGGATGTAAAATGGACAAAAAAGCTTGCCATCCGTTGGAAAACGCGATGTACTCACTGCCTCCGTTTTGCTTCCTCTCTATCCGTCCAGCATCCGTTTATGGACGTTTCATCCGCTCCGAAAGTTTTGGGCTGCCCAAAACTTTTCCATGGAAAATGTATCCAGTTCATCCGTTCTGCATCCGCTAGGCATCCGCTAGGCATCCGCTAGGCATCTGCTAGGCATCCGTTACGCATCCGCTATATCCGCTAGGCATCCGCTATGCATCCGCGCAACTCCATCCGCCCGGACGTGGGGAGGAAGCGGAACGGACGCAGAACAGATGCAGAACGGATGCCTAGCGGATGCAGCACGGAAACAAAGCGTTTAAAATGGAAAAAACTGTTGTAACTATGTATCATTCATGTGTTTGCAACTGTGTATCATTGCAACTATGTATCGTTCAGGCATTTGCAACATTGTATCATTCATGTGTAGTCATTGAGCTTCTGTCTCCTCAGTGACCTTTTGCAGGGCACGTACAAGGGACAAGGAGCTAAACATCTGTAGATAAAGCTTATTTACATTGTGAGTAGTTTGTCTGGCATGCAGCTTTGTAAAGAAGGAATATCCTGATCGAATTATAAATCTCGCAATCCTGTCTGACCTGGTATCTTGCCTGATCTGAGCTATTGTAAAATTGCATATCCTGTCTGACCTGGGCTTAACCTAGGCTCTGAAAAAACAATCACCCCCTTTTGAAGGAGCATAATAAAAGAGCGTGTACCCAGACCTTCTGGGCGCACTCATCCCGAGGAACTTCGTCTCCTGTCGTTTTTTTCTCCTTTCGCTCCCTATCATGAGATGCCCATCTGATGCGGGATAGCAGATACCGCATTCTGGTGACCCCGACATGATTCCCTAAGGGGGATACGTTGCGACGCGCTCATATCTTACCCGCTCGATGGGAGCTGTGCATCGCCAGGCCTGAAGCGAATTGCACATCATCGGATCTGAAACATGGTCTCGACTTTTGTAAGTATGGGTGGAAACTTTTCTCAACAACAGACAGAGCATCGGAAGGAATTGAGGGAGTTAGTCGCTTTTTCTTCTAAATATTCTGCTAATTTAAAGGGCTCGCCTGTAAAAATGAAACCTATTGCTACATTATTGACTTATGTGTGGCAACGTTGTCCCAATTATCCAGAGAAAGGGTCCTTAAAAATCTCCACTTGGCAAAAAATTGGTGAATATCTCCATAGTCCTCCTCGTGCACCTATTGGCATTTTGGTCACTTGGAGGAAAATTATGGAGGCTTTAAAAGTCCATTATAAAATAGAAGTAGGGAGTGTATTTGAATCTCCCCCACCAAGTTATGATAACTTTTCTGTCCTTCAACCCTCCGCTCCCGATGATCGTAAGTCATTACGGGAGCCTCCCTCCATTCAATCCACTTCCTTAAATGTAGAGCCCCCGTGTCCTCCACCACCCTCCTGAGGTGTGGGGGGGTGTTGTAAAAGCCATTCAACAAGCCTTTTATGAAGGAGAAATGGATGAGGACACCCTTGCAGCTGCCTCCCTTTATCCTATCATACAAACCGGCAATCCTCCAGCTCCTCAGTATACCCCAATGCCGTACAAAATAATTAAGGATTTAAAAGCAGCTTGCAAGGAAAATGGTATTCAATCTCGCTATGTCTTTTAGGATCAATAACCCAACCAGGCGCTGACTTGATAAATGCTGATTGGCGTACATTATTTAACATGATCCTCACGCCTTCACAATTTTTGGTCTGGGAGTCAGAATTTCATAAACGTACCGCAGCCGCAGCCGCTAGAGGCTTGCCGGCAAATGTCACTTTAGATATGCTTAACGGTACTGGCACCATGTTTACCATTGCCCAGCAGATTGCCACAGATGCAGCTGCTTTCCCTATATTACAGGATTGTGCTTTGGCCGCTGCTCGAAAGGTTGATAATGCGGGATGCGTGTCCAAATCTTTCTCTAAAGTTATTCAAGGACCTTCTGAGCCTTTTTCCTCCTTTATAAACCGTCTCACAGAAGCCTTAGAGAGACAAATTGATAATGAGGAGGCTTGTAATGAATTAAAATTGAAACTTGCTTATGAAAACGCAAACGCTGATTGTCAGAAAGTTTTGCAACCATTAATTAATAAGAAAAATGTTACCTTGGCAGATTATCTTACAGCCTGCCGAATCATAGGAACCACATCCCATTCCATGTCTACTCTGGCTACAGCCATTACTGAAGGCATGCAGCAGAACATGGGCTCTCTTCTTCCCATTTCCCAACAAAACACTCGCAAAATGGGCAATTGTTTTAATTGCGGCAAGCCAGGTCACTTTAAGAGCCAATGCAGAGCCCCGGGCAGGGGAGCAAATATGTCAAGAAACCAGGTAGCTCGCCCAAAGACGCCATGCCCTCGATGCCAAAAGGGCTATCACTGGGCTAATCAGTGCAGAGTCCAAAAGAATGAACAGCAGAATAACCCTGCAATCATTCAAAAACCTTTTTTGAATCAGGGAAACTAGAAACGGGGCAGGCAGCCAGCCCCACAACAAAGGCTGCTGAAACTTGCAACTTTTCTTCTTTCGCTTACGATCTTGTTGCTAATGAAACTGTTACTTATCTTCCTGGTGTCGCTGACTTTCTCTTTGTACGTCCTGTTCAGCCTTTTCATATGCCCCCCGATATTCCAGTGCTAGTCTTTCCTGTAAGGGATTTAGCTGAACAAGGTATTCTTGCCTCTCCTTTTCTGCATGACCCCACTGTATTGTCTGATGTCTGTCTGTCTGTACTAGCTAATACAGAAGTTACTATAAATGAGGGGGATGTTGTGGCAAAAATGATTGTGCTCTTAGACCAACAACAAGAGCAACTCTATGCAATTGAAAGACCAATTAGTCAACCAAAACCTACGGTAACATTCTTATTGAATGGTCGATCCTTTCTTGGTCTTTTAGATACTGGAGCGGATATTTCCGTCATCCGAACCGCTGAGTGGCCAAACACCTGGCCTGCAGATGTGGCACCAGCGGTGAGAGGAGTGGGGGGACTCCAGGAGACTTGCATTAGCAGAAACTGGGTAAAAGCCCATTCCCCTGAGTCTCAATGTGTTGCTTATATTAAACCAGCTGTAATTCCTCTGTATACTAATTTGTGGGGAAGAGACCTTATGTCACAGTTTAATGCACAACTTACCCTCCACTAACCATGCTTCGCTTGCATTTGACTCACAATAACCCTGTGTGGATTGATCAGTGGCCTCTCCCTTCTATAAAGCTTGAAGCCTTACATTTTCTTGTTCAAGAACAATTAGATAGAGGTCATCTAGAACCTTCATTGAGTCCATATAATACCCCAGTTTTTGTTATCAAAAAGAAAAACGGCGCTTGGCGCCTCCTTCAGGATTTAAGGGCTGTGAATTTGGTCCTCCTTCCAATGGGACCCCTGCAATGTGGTCTTCCAAATCCTAACATAATTCCTCAAGAGTATGACCTTATCATTATCAATTTAAAAGACTGTTTTTTCTCCATTCCATTACACCAGTTAGATAGAAAACTATTTGCTTTTACAGTACCAACCTTAAATAATCAGAGACCTACCAAATGATATCAATGGAAAGTCTTACCGCAAGGCATGTTAAACAGTCCAACTATGTGTCAATATTTTGTGGATTTAGCCTTGCAACCATATAGGGACAAATATCCTCATTTTTTAATCTATCATTACATGCATGATATATTGGTATCTGCACCTGGCCCAAAGGGCACGGTATTAAAAACTCTGCCGTGCCTGACCTCCATTCTAGGTAAAGCAGGTCTCACAATAGCCCCAGAAAAAGTACAATCCAAACCACCCTTTTCCTATTTAGGTCACAAGTTACTTGCTTCAGCTGCTGCTCCTTCCCTTCCCCTCCCAACACTTCCCCCGAAACCCACACTTGTGATCTTACAACAGTTCCTAGGAACCTTAAATTGGGCACATCCTTATTTGGGTTTGACCACAGCTACATTAGCTCCTCTTTTTAATGCCCTCACACAAGGTAAAGCCCCGTCTGATGTTATCATTCTAAATAAAGAGCAGTTGCAGGCATTAAAAGACGTTTCCCATTCACTGGCTACTCGATGGGTGGATCGAGCTATAGAGAATTGCCCTTTATCAATTGCTTTACTAAATACTGTTCAGAGACCAACAGCTGTTATTATGCAATCTCATCAGACACAGGTTCTGATTTTAGAATGGCTGCATTTGTCTCACACCCCACGGACCACAATCACTAGTAAAACCTCTGCATATTCCCAGTTGATCTTTAAAGGTCGACAAAGATGTAAACAACTCATGGGATGTGAGCCTGTTTCAATATTCACTCCTTGCTCACTGACCACGTGGGAAATGCTATGGTGTAATTCAGAAGAACTACAATACGCTTTAGAAGAGTGGCCAGGGCAAACTTCTTGCCATTTACCAGCGGACCCACGTTTCACTTTTCTTAAAACTCTCCCTTTTGAATGGCAATCCCCCCTCTCAATATCTCCATTAGTAGATGCACCTACGCTTTATGCAGATGGGGGGAAAATGTATGGTGCTTGTGCATGGTACCAGGAGGGAGAGTGGAAAACTAAAATTACCCCTCCTCAATCTTCTGCTCAACAGGCAGAACTTGCTGTATCTCTTATTGTGTTTCAACAGTTTCAAAAAGCTCCTTTTAATTTAATAGTAGATTCCTTATACGTTTCTCAGATTTTGAAAAATATATATCAAGCCTATTTATCTCCTAGCATATCTGTTCCTTTTTTAAAATTGTTCCTTCCTCTACAACAATGTATCAACAGCCGTACGCATCCATTCTTTGTAGCACATATCAGGAGCCATCAACCTCTTCCTGGTATATTACAGGAGGGAAACAAGGTGGCAGACGCAGCTGCAGCAGCTGCATCAGGTAAATCAATTTGTAATCTGACAGCAGCCCAAAGCCATGACTATTTTCACCAAAATAAAAAGGCATTACAAAAACAATTTTCTCTAACTCAGGCAGAAGCTGCTGCCATTATTCAACAATGCCCCACATGTAATAAGCAAGGACATTCCATTCCCATAGGAGTAAATCCTAGAGGATTAAAAGCTTGTGAAATTTGGCAAATGGATGTAACTCAGTATTCACCTTTTGCCCCTTGGAAATATTTGCACGTTTCCATCGATACATATTCAGGGTTTATTCTGGCTACTCCTCAAAGGGGAGAAACTGTAAAACATGTCATCAATCATTCAATTCGTACCTTTGCCTCGCTGGGACGTCCAAAAGAAATCAAAACAGACAATGGACCTGCCTATACGAGTTCTGCTTTCCAGGACTTCTGTAACAGATGGGATGTAACTCACAAGTTTGGTATTCCCTACAACAGCCAGGGGCAGGCTATTGTGGAACGAGCTCACTTATCACTGAAATGTGCTCTTGATCGATATTCGTTGCGGGAAAACCCCCCTAACCTCCCAGCATTGCAAAATTCTCTTAACATTTGTCTTTACACTTTAAATTTTCTTAATTTAACTGGCATTCCTCCCATTTCTGCTGCTTCACGTCATTTTTCCTCCCCCTCACCCCCCCCAACAGACCTCTGGTACATTATCGCAGATTGCCAGATCCCGCCTGGCAGGGTCCCGCTGAGCTTCTCACCTGGGGACGAGGCTACGCTGCGATTTTACTACCAGACAAAACCACTTGCTGGGTCCCTGGTCGGGCGGTAAGACCCTGTCATGGGAATTCCTCCGCTACATCTGCATCTTAAACTCTTCCTGATATTCTTGCCTATATCCTCTTTGCAATTTCTACCTTATTCATATCCTACTTATACCTTTGTTCAACATGGTCATTGGACCACATTAGAATTTCACTTTATTAATTATGATAGTGACTGTCCTATTGTTTGTTGGCATAATAATCTTCCCATAAATCTATCTCCTTATATTCACACATACTTCAACAAAACCTATGCTTCCTGTCAAAAGATTATTCGTGTTAAAGCCACTTCATTAACAGAAGGCTATTATACTTGTTCCATGTGGGTACGTCATGAAAATGCTACCCATAGCTTTCACTCTGTCACTTCTGTTTTGTTTACAGAACACTCTATCACTCGCTCTTTTGTTCCTTCTTTACTCTTCCTATGGAAAAGAACCTTAAAATCTTTTCCTCTATTCAAGCTAGATATAGGGGGACCTAAATGTCCTTCTCTTGTATTACGGGTTCCTCCAACCCAACTAACATCCTTGATGAATGACCAAATTAATCTTCATTGTCATTATTGTAATTATTATCCTTTTTCTACTAATTGCATTCCCTTTTCATCTCGTAAATGTTCTACAGCTAACTTGTCCATAGTCCTCTCTCCTACTTGTGATGCTTTTATATACCCGAACTCTGATCCTGTCAACAAACGACGCTTCAAAAGAACTGTCCATGACGATCCGCAGAAGCCTCATAGAAAATATAATATTACTTGGACTATAACTGACTTTCAAGGCATTCGTTTAAGCTCTACAGCCAATTCTTCTCGCATAGAAGACTTCTACCCACCACTTCAATTTGATTTGGCAGAAATGCTTGTAGGCTCCACCGCCTACAACTCGCCTTCTCATCCAACGGAGCCTAGTCATAGAGTTGTAAATAAATATAGGTTTTATGTATGCCCCGGACAGCCCGTTTCCAACACTCAGTCCCCTGTCCAACGACTTCTCGACTGCGGGGGGTTGTCGGATTACTTTTGCAAAGCCTGGTCGTGTGTTTCAACTGGACATATTTATTGGGATCCGGGCACTAAGGGTGATCTCATTACTGCCACTCGCACCACATGGGATATTCCATGCAGTGGTAAAAAATTGCCCAAATGCAACCCGGTAACCAAAAGGTTCACGGACCAAGGCAAGAAAAGTACCCTATGGGACACTGGCTTGAAATGGGGTGCCCGCCTAAAAGGAGTCTGGCTGGAAAAGCATTATGGAAATATTTTTTACATTCAACGTCACATTGAACTCCCTCGCTCTAACCCGGTGGGACCACATGAAAAGGTTATTAAATCCCCATTCTTGCAACCCATAACACAGGGAGTTAACCCATTGATTCCATTGATCAAAGCTTCCTATGCTTTGCTGAACTCTTCAAACTCATCAATTGCCTCCACATGTTGGCTTTGTGTTTCTGCCTCTCCACCTTTTTACGAAGCCATCGCTTCCCAAGAATCCATTGCTAATTCCACATCAGACGAACGTTGCCGTTGGAGGAACTCCACTATTACTGTTTCTTCCATCACTGGGGTTGGTTGTTGCTTGGGAAATATTCCATCCAATTACTCACAATATTGTCATAATGTTTCTAATGGCTATCATTGTAATGTATATCTTCCTAATAACCGCCTTGGCCGCACCCACACCATCGGAGGATACTCTGCAGTCTACACCACTTCAGGAGGAAATTTAACATCACGCCTGAAAGGAATGTATTTTATCCCTGGCAATAATTCTGTCTGGGCTTGTTCCACCGGTCTCACAGCATGTGTCTACGGGGATGAACTTGTTAAATCCAAATCATTTTGCATTCAAGTATGGCTTGTACCAAAAATTGACGTGTATAATTCTGATGATTTTATATCCCTACAGGCACCCATGGAATACCCCCTCAGAGCAAAGCGGGAAATTATTAGTACTCTCACTCTAGGTCTACTGCTTGCTCTGGGCACCACGGGCGCAGCCACGGGCAATGCAGGACTAGCTGTCTCTGACCAAAAAATTACAGCTCTGGGTTCAGCCATTGATGATGATTTATTACGAATTGAGAAATCAATTACAGCTTTGCAAAACTCCTTGACGTCCCTCTTGGAAGTGGTCTTCCAGAATCGTAGAGGCTTAGATCTGTTATTTTTAAAACAGGGGGGATTGTGTGCTGCGCTTAAAGAAGAATGTTGTTTTTATGCTGATAGCAGGGGGATCGTGTTGGATTCTATGAAAGAATTAGAAAAACGCTTAAAAGATAGAGAAAAAGAAAGGTTAAACATGTATAATTGGTATCAAGGCTTGTTTTCTATTTCACCATGGCTTACAACCTTTTTAACTGCATTGGCAGGACCATTAATAATCATTATATTGATATGTATTATAGGACCTTGTTGTTTTAATAGAATATTGCAATTTTTGAAAAATAAATTATCCTCCATAACTGCTAATGTTAATGTGTTATTGCAAGCTCATGTTAAGTCCTTAACACTGGACGAAAAAATGTCATTGCTGAGTTACCGCTCCTTGGACAACCCTGACACTGACGGGTCGCACTCCTGCCTAGATGACTGGGACGGCGAACATTTCAGAAAAAAGGTTCCTGTCTTCTTGGACAAGGAAGAAGACTCGTCAAAAATAATAAAAACAGAGGAGATGTTGTAACTATGTATCATTCATGTGTTTGCAACTGTGTATCATTGCAACTATGTATCGTTCAGGCATTTGCAACATTGTATCATTCACGTGTAGTCATTGAGCTTCTGTCTCCTCAGTGACCTTTTGCAGGGCACATACAAGGGACAAGGAGCTAAACATCTGTAGATAAAGCTTATTTACATTGTGAGTAGTTTATCTGGCATGCAGCTTTGTAAAGAAGGAATATCCTGATCGAATTATAAATCTCGCAATCCTGTCTGACCTGGTAATCTTGCCTGATCTGAGCTATTGTAAATCTTGTATATCCTGTCTGACCTGGGCTTAACCTAGGCTCTGAAAAAACAATCACCCCCTTTTGAAGGAGCATAATAAAAGAGCGTGTACTGACATTCTGGGCGCACTCATCCCGAGGAACTTCGTCTCCTGTCGTTTCTTTCTCCTTTCGCTCCCTATCATGAGACGCCCATCTGATGCGGGATAGCAGATACCGCAAAAAACGTTTGCAGAGGGGACCTATCTCGGATATTAAGGATGTCTACAGGATGCCTAGAGGATGCCTAGAGGATGCCTAGCGGAAAACCTATATTTCCTATAAAAAGAGGGAGCAACTCATCTGCATCTCACTTTCAGAACAGCAGCCCAGCGGTGCAGACCTCTGCAGCCTTCATCTGGCTCTTCCTCTTCCACAGCATCCAGTCATGTCCACCGTGGATTGTAACAAAGTCCTTTCGGCAGCCACCATCGTTCTGCAACAGTGCGAAGCCATCTGCAGGCTCTGTGAACTCTACTGCGAGAAGAAAAAGAGGCAGCCAAAAAGAGTCTGGGTCTGAAGATGGTTCGCCAGAAGAGCAGAGGACGGACTGTACAACAAGCTGATGGTGAAGCTCAGGAACAAAGACACCCGGGCGTTCCAGAACTTCATGAGGATGCCTCCAGCCATGTTTGACGAAGTTGTGCAGCGGCTGACACCCAGGTTGACCAAGGTAAACACCAGCTTCCGCCCCAGCCTGGAACCTGGGCTCAAGGTGGCACTCACTCTGCGCCACCTGGCCTCAGGGACCACCTACAGGAGCATGCAGTACGGCTGGAGGGTGCCATCCAATACCATCAGCATTGTGGTCAGAGAAGTGGTGCAGGCCATCATCGAAGAATACAAGGAGGAGCTCCTCCAGTACCCCTCCACTGAAGAAGGATGGAAGAAAGTTGCAGAGCAGTGGTATCAGAAATGGAACTTCACACACACCGTTGGAGCCATAGATGGCAAGCACGTGGCCTGCAAAGCTCCAGCCAAGTCGGGGTCCACTTATTTCAACTACAAGGGCTTCTTCAGCATCATCCTCTTCGCCATGGTCGATGCTGACTACAAGTTCATGTACATCGATGCTTCAGGCAACGGCTCATCTTCAGATGCCCAGGTATACAACGCCAGTCACCTCAAGGAGGAGCTGGAACGCAACCTCATTGTGGGCTTCCCAGATCCAGAACCCCTGCCCAACGACACACAAGATGTGCCCTACTTCTTCATGGGGGATGACGCCTTCTCCCTCACAACCTACCTCATGAAGCCTTACACTTCCAGACTCCTCACCCGTGAAGAGAGGATCTTCAACTACAGGCTGTCCAGGGCAGGGCGGGTGGTGGAGAACGCCTTTGGCATCCTGACCAACAGGTTCCAGGTACTTCTCACCACCATGCAGCATTGCCCAGAGACCGTGAGGAGGATCATGGAAGCTTGCTGCATCCTGCACAATCTCATCCATCCCAAAGCTATCCTTACCCATCCCACAAGCATGCAAAGGCTTTAACCATTTCTAAAAGTTTCCAGCAAGACTTTATTAAAAAAAAGAAATGAAGCAAGTGTGTGAATCAAAAATAGACTTTATTAACAACAAGCTATAAAACAAAAATGAGTCTCTGGCACTCCTCTTGGTCGCTCAGTCTCAGGGGTGAAGGGTCCAGGTGCTGTGGAGGTGGCTGGTGCTGGAGTGCTTGTCATCAGCTCCCCAAGAAGCAGAAGCAGCAGAAGCCCCAGCCCCAGAAGAGCGAGCCCGTGCTGCAGAAGCCCCAGCAGAACCAGAGTGAGGGCCAGGGGACGGGATGGTAGCCCTGTCCCTCTTGCAAGGGCTGGCAGCAGATGGCTGAGGCTTGCTGTGCTTCCGCATAGTTGTGGGGTTGCTGGCTGGCAGGAAGGCTGGCAGGCAGGCAGGCACCAAGGCTGGCAGGAAGGCTGGCAGGAAGGAAGGCACCAAGGCTTGCAGGAAGGCTGGCACCAAGCCTGGCACCAAGCCTGGCAAGAAGGCTGGCAAGAAGGCTGGCAGGATGGCTGGCAGGCAGGCAGGCACCAAGGCTGGCAGGAAGGCAGGCAGCAAGGCTGGCAGGCAGACCGGCTGGCAGCAAGGCTTGCAGGCAGGCTGGTACCAAGGCTGGCACCAAGGCTGGCACCAAGGCTTGCAGGCAGACATGCAGGCAGGGCAGGCAAGGCAGCCAATCCGTTCGGCAGCAGGTCTTTCCTCTGAATGGCGACCTGCTTCTGAGGTGCTTCCGTTATATCCACGGGGCTGACACAATGCATCCCCCCCACATGCGCAATTAACGCCAGGCATCCGTTCGGCTTCCGCTGTGCATCCGCTAGGCTTCCGCTGTGCATCCGCTTCATCCGTTCGGTGTCCGATCTGCATCCGCTGTATCCGTTCCGCATCCACTTTGCTGAGGTCCCCCGGAAGCCTAGCGGATTTGCCATCCGCTCCCATCCGCTTCCATCTGCTGGGCTTCCGTTCCGCATCCTCTTTGCATCCGCCCTGCGTCCTCCCCGTGTCCGTGTTATCCATTCCGGTTATGCAAATTTTTGCCCCTTTTGAGAGCGGATAACAACGGATGGAACATTTTGCTCATCCATTGTGTCCTTTTTGCATCCGTTGGGCAGTGTGACATGGGCTTAAATCCTTTCATCTGAATTAGCTTGGATAAACCAAATCAGATACAAATAGAACATACATTATCCAACCAACTTTTTCCACATATAATCTTGGACCTGAGGGACCACCAAACTCATAATTTTAAATCCCATGGACCACTAATATGAATTTTGACTGACAGTGGCTTGCTGACATTGGTGGGAAAGTCAGTGCCATATTTCAGAGCTGCAGTAGTCACAGGACTGGCCTTTTGGTCATCCTGGAGCAGCTGCTTCTTCACCTGGGTGCACCAGCCTGCTATGGACTGAAGGAGCTGCTCCAGGATGACCAAAGGGACAGTCTTGTGACTACTGCAGCTCTGGAATATGGCATCGACTTTCCCACCAGTGTCAGCAAGCTACTGCGGGATGGATTTCCCTCCCTCGCCATTGGTCTTACCTTCCAGTTCCAGCTCGCGTGGCTCCACTCAAGGTAAAGTTTGCGCTCGGCTGAAGGGTGGAGGCCAGTGGGTGGGTGGGCCATGTGGCCGGCACAGCCTAGATTAATTGCTTTGGGGGGGATGCTTTGGGGTAGGACATTTCTCACCAAAATTTTCTCGCAGACCACCAGTGGTCCCCGGCCCACCTGTTGGCAACCATTGTTCTAGTCCAACCGCCTGCTCAGGCAGGAAAACCTATATCATTTCAAACCAATGGTTGTCAATCTCTTCTTAAGAACTTCCAGTGTTGGAATATTCACAACTTCTGGAGGCAAGTTGTTCCACTGATTAATTATTCTGTCAGGAAATTTCTTCTTAATTCTAGGTCGCTTCTCTCCTTGATTTGTTTCCATCCATTGCTTCTTGTCTTGCCCTCAAACAAAAATTAAACCTCTTGAGATTCAGACCTTTTCTCTGATTCACATGGGTGAGAGAAATTAAAATCAGGATCATGAGATCATGAGATCATGAGATCATGAGTGTCAGTCAGGGAAGAAGGTGTAATCTTTTCCCTCTGCGTGACATATTTTCCACAAGTTCAGATTATTGCTTTCTATACTTCTTAAGTATATTCTTTCCATTATTGCTGGAATTCAATTTCCATCAAACTGAAGACAAAATCTGTGTCTGAATCTTTTCTCATCCATTTGCTGAGAATAAGAGTTGGGCATGGAGGAACAGCCCTGCAGATTTGGGAAGGCTATTTTAAGACCAGGGAGTAGCTTGTTCATGTTTTGTACTATGGTGTAAAAATAAAAAACAAAACAAAACCTATCCCCTGTTTAAAGAGATACTGTTTGTTGTCTAAGGTGCTCTCAACAGAGATCCTGTTAATCTGTACAACTGAGAACTGACACAAATCTTTGTTATGGTTTTTCCTAATAACAACTTTTGGAAGTATATAGTATATGTGGTCCACAAATTCAAGTTGCTCATTGTCCGTGAGTCAGCAGCTGCAAAGAGCTGGCTGGGGGCCTGGAGCCCATGCGCTTTGTGGCAATTTCCTGGCAGGCTCATCACTTTTCTTATCTTCCAAGCTTTTGCTTTCGGAAGAATAATTTCCTGTTCCAGAGCTAGAATAGAATAGCAGTCATGTTAGAGGAATGCAGATTGCCGTTCCCATGAAGTGCAGGAGGTTAGCTGAATGTTATTTTTAGACAATATCATCAACAAAACCAGCCTGCAGGGGTGGGAAAGCTAAATAAACAAACTAACATTCCTAAGATAGTAGGGTAAATCCATTAGAGTGCCCACAGTTGATACAGGGAGAATTTACAAACCTGCAATAACTGTATCTACTCTTTGACTCTAAAGAATGTTTTATTTGTTTAAAGTAAAAACTCTTGTCTTTATTGCATGTGCAAATTTTCTCTCAGAGTCTAAAGAGGATCATGTGTTTAGCTTGATGATTGCAAGTAGAAGAACCTTCAGTGCTTATATGTAACCGCATTTCAGTTCCTGTTCACTTATATCTAAGAGTTCAAGAAGTAAAAAATTCCTGAGAGTTTTTAGGAGTTTGATGATTTATGCAACACTGGAGACTCTGACTGGTGATGGTCCAAAGGTCCAAGTCAAAGTTTGATTCCTAATTCCAGCAGAGAAATGATGTGGAGTTTGGCATGAGGGAAAGCATTCTGTGTATGCTCTGAGGAACTATGTGCCTGCTGAATATTGGTTCAGATTAAGCACTGAAATTGAGAATTTCTTGTCTATTTTTCCATTGGGAAGAATAGACTTGATTTTTAGTAAGAAGGAATGGTTGTGGTACAACATAAAGGCCTGAATCATGTTTTATAAGGCTGCCATGTCATACAGTTCTGTTTAATATGTGATTTAAAAAAAATAGAAATAAGGAGGAACACTCTTTTCATTATGCACTTATTACATTAAAGGTAAAGGTTCCCCTCACACATATGTGCTGTTCGTTTCTGGCTCTAGGGGGCGGTGGTCATCTCTCTTACAAAGCCGAAGAGCCAGCGCTGTCCGAAGACGTCTCCGTGGTCATGTGACCGGCATGACTAAATGCCAAAGGCTCACGGAACGCTGTTACCTTCCCACCAAAGTGGTCCCTATTTTTCTACTTGCATTTTTACCTGCTTTCGAACTGCTAGGTTGGCAGGAGCTGGGACAAGTAATGGGAGTTCACTCCGTTGTGCGGTGCTAGGGATTCAAACTGCCAAATTGCTGATCTTTCTGATCGACAAGCTCAGTGTCTTAGCCACTGAGTCACCCCTTATTACATTATAACAGGGCTATTGAGGTAAAATTCTATGGCAGTGATTTGATTTTGTCACCTAGCATGTGATGCCAATTCAGCCAATCACAGTTTTTTCCATTGAAAAGTGATGAACACAATTGTGGCAATTGAGTACCTGAACCCAGTTAGTATGTTTGAATTATAAGGTTGTGAAATATTCATAGAAATGCTTATTGCATTTTTATATCTCAAGATTTAAATACAAAGAAGAGGACAATTTCAGTCTTAGCTTCATGTCACATGATATTGATGACTAGTATCTTTTACACTCAGTTCAGAAGTGCAGCAAACTGTTTCCTGTCCATCAGCAGAGCAGGCAAGGAGGAAAGGGAGACTGCAGAAATAGGAACTTAAAACGTCATCTCCTCCAACATCTTTTCTCCCTCTTCAGCAGTTGAGTAATGGAGGAAATGATTCTGTGGACTAGAACAAATAGATGGAAAAAGTAGGTGAAATTGCAGGTAGTGTATAGGGGAGGCCTCCCTGGCCATCAGGTCTCATTCCATTATTTCAAGTGGTATAAAGACATTGAAAAGACATTCTTTCTAGATGGGCCAGCCGTATCTCTCCTGGAAAAGGTGAACACAACCTTTCCTTCAAGTTTGCCTTCAGCATTGTGATATTTAGGTGGGATGAGTGGGATCTGCAGCAAAGTGCAGCAGCAGTATACATTTCTGCTATTCGGAGTTCTAGCCAGCCAAGATTCTACATTTAATTTTAACTTTTTCCCAGTTTTCATTTCCCGTTCCTCACTTGTTAGTATTCTAAGCCTGTTCAGCGTAGTAATTCCTCACTAATCCATTTGGATGAACTGTATCAGAGATGCTTGTCTTCTCAGGACATTTTTCTTCTTCATAATGTTTTCTGCTTTTTCCCAAGCATGCTAATACACACTATAATATAGTAGCACTATTTATAGAAGAGAATTCTTTTTTGGCCAAGTGTGATAGGACACACAAGGAATTTGTCTTGGTGCATATGCAAGAATTTGTCTTGGTTTTATGCATACATAAAAGTAATGTTCCATTCATCAAGAATCATAAGATATAACACTTAATAATATTTTGGTTGTATACCATAATTATCCTTTGAATTACTTTTAGAGGTTCCAATTTATGTCACTGAGGGAGCTCGGCGTCTACCCCAAATGAGGTGGTTTAATGGAATTTCCAAACATAATGGATTAGCCATGTGTTTTTGCTCTCCCAGGCTCTGGGGATAGGTTTTCCCATGAGGAGAAATGTGATCTGAACAAACCATATACGTTGAAATTTCCTCATCATACCATTGGGACATAGATCTTGACTAATATATTTTCATCAACTAACTTATAACTCTAATCACTAAAGAACTGCAAATAGTTAAGATGTTGCAGGTATGCAAGAAAGAAAGAAAAAGGCTCGGCTAGAAATCCAGCCTACCAGGAGGAAGCAATGTATGGAAAGAATTCAGATGAGCATTGTGATCCAGGCTATTTGTTATGAAAATGGAATCTGGGCATGCTTGGGCAAAGGGACTTTAGGAAATAGGTAATAAATCCCCAGTTCAGAATACAGGTAGTCCTCAACTTACAGCAGTTCATTTAGTGACTGTTCAAAGTTAGAATGGCACTGAAAAAAGTGACTTATGTTCACGGTTACAACCTTTGTAGCATCCCCATGATCATATGATCAAAATTCAGACGCTTGGCAATTGATTCATACTAATGACCATTGCTATGTCTCAGGGTCATATGATCCCCTTTTGCACCTTTTTGACAAGCAAAATCAATGGGGAAGCCAGATTCACTTAACAACTAGGTTATTAACTTATCAATTGCAGTGATTCACTTAACAACAGAGGCAAGAAAGGTCATAAAATGGGGCAAAGCTCAACAAATGTTTCACTTAACAACAAAAATGTTGGGCTTAATATATTGAAGACTGCCTGTTTTACCAAGGAAAAAAGAGTTGTTCCTGGAAAACTGAGGTAAGAAAGAGGTTGGAGTTGGATAGATTTCTATCAGTCATCTGATTTCTCTTTCCCTGTAAACTGGATGAATCCCAGCCTTGAACATGGCTGGGAAGGAGGTGAGATCATCTAATCTCAGCTGCCACATGGCAGGCAAGGAAACCTCCCTGTACTACATTCCTGAATGATGAGTCCAGCATAACTTCAGATATTTAAGTTAACTGTTCTTTATCATGACTGTTCCTCGAGAAAGTGTATTCTCTAGTTCTCTATAGTTGCACCATCCAAAATAATTATGTCGAGCTATAAAATGAGACTTCCATAATAGCCTTCTGCTATTAAAGAGAAAAAGAGATCTCCACCAGAGATAAACCCATCATTTCAGAATCAAACAGCAGCTGGAGAGGACAATTACAATTTAAGAAAAAGATGTAGCTACTTTAAGAACAAGGATCCAAAGGATCTTTCATTTCTCTTTTGGAACCAAAGCACGACATGTATATGTATTTATATAATTTATTTATTGTACTTGATCATTTAATGATCATTCAAAGTTGCAATGGCACTGAAAAAAGTGACTTATGACCGTTTTTCATACTTATGACCATTGCAACATCCTCATGGTCATGTGATCAAAATTCAGATGCTGGCAACTGGCTCATACTTATGACAGTTGCAGTGTCCTGGGGTCCTGTGTTCCCCTTTTGCGACCTTTTAACAAGCAAAGCCAACGGGGAAGCAAGATTCACTTAACAACTGGGTTAATAACTTCATAACTGCAATGATTCATTTGACAAGTGTGGCAAGAAAAGTCAAAAAATGGGGCATTCAGTTAACAAATGTTTCACTTAGCAACATACATTTTGGGCTCAATTGTGGTCGTAAGTTGAGGACTACCTATACACACTTTTTGCATATGATTCTTTCCTCTGTCCCCATCCCTTCACCACTTCAATCAAGCATCTTATGCAACAATAGAAGTAGGAGTATGGGATGTGGAATAATGCATATCACTGACAAACAAGGCCTCACAGATTTAGTCATAGGCTAATGACTAAAGGCTGAGGGCTATAATTTGGATGCTTCAGAAAATTACGACAATAAACTATGCTTATTGCACCTTAAAAGTTTCCTGTGGAAGCAGCTTTTGTACTCCCATTCATAGTTATTATTATTTAAAGATGCATTCCTGAATTTTCTGTTATCAGCAAACTTTTATATTGAAGATCTGATTTCTCAAAGAATTTGCTGACTCTTGGTGAGATGGGAAGCAAATGAATTTAACAAATAAAAAATAAATTAACGCCACATAAATAGGTACTTTATAACAAAATTAAACATATTTCTGTTTTTGCTTATTGGGTGGAAAGGGACTTTTCTATACCTGTTGACACACACACCCCTTTTTTTTTTACATCTATTAAAGGATTGCAACCTACTTTTGTACCTAACTATCTATATTCTGTGCTCAGCTGTAGACTCATAACAGCTTGTTTTGCTGTTGTCACCATATAGCTTTCCAAATCCATATTTCTAACTGTACTTTTCTCATGGAGACATGGATTGACCCAGATCTCATGTCCTCAATTATTTCACATTCAGGAGTTTTGAATACCTTGTCCCTGCTTTATTCTCTGCTAAAGGCTTTTCAAATTGTGGTATTGTGTAATTTATCTAGTCTTCTAAAGTAGCAATGCTGCTGAATGCCCTTCTTGGACATTCCTTGCCCTTATTCTTCCCTCAGAATTAATTATTATCTCTTATGGCCCTTCTGGTCGTGTTGCAGCCCATGTGACACTGTGTTTCAGTTAGGTGTGTTTGAACAAGGATGAATTAATTGACTAAAATTGAAGAACATGGATTAAATATAGAATTACAGTCATGGGTTAAGAAGGCAAAGGACAATAGAATTTCTGTATTTTTAATTGTACAAAAACATTAATTAATTGTAAATTAATAACTGTGAGAAAAGATACCCTTAAATTTCCTTTAAAAGAGTTTATTTTTGAAACTGATCATACTATGCTTCATTATAATTATAGTCCCATCCTTCTCAGCTTGGATACTGAATGTTGAATTTCAATCCCACAAGATCCAGTTTCCTGGCCATATTGGTTTTGGATTATGATAGTTGAAGACCAGTGCAGTGGGCACCATGCTGGAGAAGAGATTGAAACACAGCAGTTGGTTTCCTCTACATCATTTATAATTCTATAACAAGAATTTCTTCTTTTTTTAACTTTTATAATATTTTTTTGCTATGACCACATCAGAAATGTTGCGATGAATACCAAAAGTGGTATTCAGCAGGTTCTGACCAGTTCTGGAGAACCGGTAGCGGAAATTTTGAGTAGTTCGGAGAACCACCTGTGACTGGAGATTTTACAGTATCCTTCCCCTGCCATGCCCACCAAGCCACACCCATAGAATCGGCAGTAAAAAAAATTGAATCCCACCACTGGGATACACGCATAATGCTTGCTAGCAAACTTAAGAAAATGTAACACCAAGTGGTAACTTTGTTTTTTATAAGGCATCCAAAATCACGTGCCCTTAAAAACAACAAGGTGTAATTTGTGTAATATTAATATCAGCAACAATAATAATGCTAATACACAATTTGGGAAAACATTACACACCTCATTTTGAACCACCATTATGAGGAGCGGGAGCATCTGTTGCTATAACATATTCTGATTTTCAATACACAACTGTCAGATATCCTATTCTCATTAATTCTTGAGCACTTTCTTTCTGATCATTCAGCTGAATTGCCTGCCTATGCATTTTGTTAGGTTAATAATTAAACAATAACTTTTGACATTTATTACTGTCTTTTTAAAAATTCAGCTGAAATATTGGAAGGAACTGCAAGTAAACACATTCTCCAGATGAGCTGTTCAGAGCATCCAGACATGGGAGGTGCTTCCTTCTCTTGTCCGATAGGCTGAACTGATTTCTGAGGACACTCCTCCCCAAGGCTCCTCCTTAGCGTCCCCAGTTTTTGCTCAGCCTTCATAAGAGATGGGCATACTTCTCTTGGCTAGATTCTCTGAAAGCGAATGTGAAAAGCAGAAAATCTGCATTTCACATTCAGAAGGCTATCTGAAGAGCAACTGCGTTCTTTTTGCTGATGATGTAAAGCTATTCAACACCACCGACAATACTGTTACCTTTTAAAAAGACCTCAACGATGTATCAGAATGGTCAAACAAATGGCAACTTCAAATCTCAACAAATAAATGCTCTGTCTTACATATTGGCAAAAAAAAATCAGAAAATAAAATACAAACTGAATAGTCAAGACCTTGTTGATGATCCAAACTCTGTCAAGGACCTTGGAGTATTCATCTCAAATGATCTAAGTGCTAGAACCCACTGTAACTACATAGCCAAAAAGGCATTAAGAGTTGGTAACCTAATCCTACATAGATTTTTCGCCGGTAATATCACACTACTAACTAGAGCATACAAAATATTTGCTAGACCAATACTTGAATACAGCTCATCAGTCTGGAACCCACATTATGTATCTGATATTAACGCAGTTGAGAAAGTCCAGAAATATTTCACAAGAAGAGTTCTCCACTCCTCTACTTGTTGCAGAATACCTTATGCCACCAGACCTGAAATTCTAGACCTAGAAAACCTAGAACTACGCCGCTTTCAGTCCGATCTAAGTATAGTATATGTAATCATACATTGCAATGTCCTACCTATCAATTAATACTTCAGCTTCAACCATAACAATACAAGAGCAAACAATAGATACAAACTCAAGGTTTATCACACCAAACTTGATTGCTGGAAATACAACTTCAGCAACACAGTGGTCAATGTCTGGAAAACTCTACCTGACTCTGTGGTTTTTTCCCCAAACCTCAAAATCTTTAATCTTGAACTGTCTAGTATTGACCTCACCCCTTTCCTAAGAGGTCTGTAGGGGGCATGCAAAAAGCACACCAAAGTGCCTACCGTCCCTGTCCTATTGTTTCTTTTTTTCTCTTATGTATCCATTTCATGTATTCATAACCATGCTTATACTTTTACCTGTTATCTTATAATCGCTTGACAAAACAAATAAAAAATAAAAAATAAAACTAGCTGTCTTCCCTCCCCAGAAGTTAGCAGTGATAATTAACAAAAAGTATATTCTTTGTATGTAAAATATTCCAGGTTCGTTTCCTGCATCCTCAAGAAGGACCAATAAAGATCCTTAGCTAAAACCCTAATGATTAGATGTCAGTCAGCTAATAGTTGCAAATAAAATCTATTTAGTTTATAATGTTCTATGAAAATTGGTTTAATTGAATAAAATATGATTAGGTTACCAGTGAGTATATCATGTGACTACAGTTGAATTCACATTACACTTATCTATGACAAATATAACCACAAAATATAGAATCAAATCAATTTTCTATGGTGGTAAAATATACTGAGCCATAAGCTAACTGCACAAGCTGAGTTTTTATGTCATATTAGGTCATAACATGAATTGTTTGGTTTTAGGACAATGTAGTGCATGAATAAGTATTCAAAACATAGTTGTACATTTTTTAAAAAGACATATGAACCCAACCACAGTGCATATTGTATTGATAGTATATAATTTGTTATGATATATTTCACATTTTTACATGTTTGATACACATGAGGCAGAACTAACTACATAATTTTTCTTTTATAAAGTGCATATACAGAATAAAATGTTGCATTTTTATGTCAAAGTAATTTATAAGTGTTTATGGTATACTCAAAATATTCATAAAGCTCTGGAAGAGGTTTGATTTTTTTGTTTCCTTTGTAAGTAATCAAATCTGATTATTTGCCATATTGGGGGATAGCTCATGTTTATTTAATACATTCTGTTAGCAATAGATGGGGGAACTCACTAAGTTGTTTTGCAATGTGTTTTACCCTGGAATACATAAAAGGAGTGGCTTTGACAGCTGTATGGTAACTCTTGTTTCCAAAGCAAAAAATACCTAGTCTACAAGTAATGAAACAGAGACATAAATAAGCAATTTATTGTATCGTAGATTTCATTGCAAAATAGCTTGACATAGAATCTGCATAACTGTTGAATGTGTTTCCTTGGTATCAATAAGGCTCAATAGGGATAACATTATAGTGAATTTGGGAAACAGTAGTGGATGGAGGTAGAAATATTATGAACATTTCCATATATTGCTTTCTTTTTTTTTTCAAGACTGATGCAACTCTTCACATTTCAGGTGCAGATTATGAATTCTACTAGAACTGGAAAATAGGAATCTGGATGTATTCATAGTAGCCATTCCTACAATGAGATCAAGCAGCTCAGGAAAGGTTGTTGCAACACAATTGGAAGGACTGTACAACAGCAGCATCCCCCAGGCTTGTCTCTGAAAGCTTAGCCCTTTTTCCAAAAAGATGACTTGAAAACTAGACACTTGAAAAAGAGTAATACTTGCAATAATACACAATTGCCATACTGCCTCTTCTGTCCCCATAATTAGAACTAATGCAAGACATAAAACCTGGTTGGACAGGTCTCACTGAGTAGGATTTTCCCTTCTTTTCCAGCCAGTTATCACTGATACATGCCAGGTTTTCCCTCTTGTCCTTGAGTAAATCATGAAGTTTCATTGCAGCCAGATCTGGCATTCAAAAGCATCAAGCTGTGCCCAGCTGTTCAAGTTGCCTGGGTCTTGAGGTGGGATTGGAGAGCCAGCAACAGATTGGCACTGAATTTTAGTCTCACCTTCCTCTGGCATTTCTCATTATATTTCCCCCATTCATCTCTAGTATTACCCTTTCACCTCCTTAGTGTTCTTTAATCAGTGCTATTTATTTTCACTGTCCAGAATCAAGAAAACTGAAAAGGGGAAGAGATTTTAACTTCACTTCCAGAAAGTTCCCTACTTAAGGACAGATTACATTCCGAGAGGCTGTTGGGTTGGTAACTCGGTTTTGTTTGCAAGTTCAACAAGCATAAAAATACTCACAGTGCAGTTCTTGCCTTGCATGGGTTGTAGTCCAGGGAGCCTTGGGTGTCACCAGGAGGAGCTGGGGGGAAGGAGAGGAAAGAGTGTGTCAATTTCTGGCATGCCACATACCTGTGCTAGAAACTGGCCATTTCCTACTTTTTCCCAAATTCCTGTTTTCTCTCACTGCTGCCCAGGGTTTACTGCCCAGGGTTAAGTTGTGGCTTGTATAGGGTGATAACTTTGCTGTCTGCAGCTCCAGCCTAAAGGCTCATAGGAAAGAGCACGACTAGGTTTTAAGTGCATCCAAAGCTGGTGTGTCCCCCCCTCCCCCACTTTCTCCTGACTTCTGAATGCGGACAGGTTAATTAGTTTCAGCAAAAATTTGCAACTCAAACATTCCTAGTAGAGTAATGTTTGTATTTAAATTAGTGAAAGTGGGAAAATAGATTGACAAGGAGAGTTCATAGGAATAATCCTTTTCCATTTGTACTGCAGGGTGAATAAGAACCATTGTGATTCAGGGAAGGCTAATTTTGGCTTCTTTCACATCACATTAAAGGGGGCTGTCTTTTAAAATTATCAGGATCCCACTGTTGAGCCATAATGAGTCACACATATGCAGTAGTTGGCACTGCTAATAATAGTGGGTGGTTGGTTAGTATGGACCTGGGGAACCCCCCCCCCCCCCAAAGCCATATAATCCTCTGCACTCATTTCTTTTCCGGTCCACTGGTATTCTGCTCATTACCAGAACAATATTTTTGTATTTTTAAATCAGAGATTGCAAGTAGGGGTGAATGAAATCCTATAGAAAGTTTCAGTAGCAAGAGGTGAGTGAGTGCAAAATTCTATTTTCTTCCATAAATGAGTAAGCAGCATATGACTCTGTAAGAAGACCAGCCCTCTGGTCCAAGATAAGCTTTTTCCCCCCAGCCTTCCTGTTTTATCATTGCAAAATGAATAAGAGTTCATAATCTGTCTTCAGAAGGCAAAAGAAAACCAAAACCAAGCTAAAACTGGTTTGGATAAAAGAACCCATGTAATTATTGACCATGTAATTTTACTCATCTTTCTTAAAACTCACAGTGTGAAAGGCTTTAAATTTATTAATAATGGAAGATTTAATTTCTCCCAAGTTAAACTCATTCCATCAATATGTGTTGGTTGACATTTAGTTGTCTCTGTTATTATTGTATCACAACATACCAGTTCTGTTACTTAATACAAAAAGAATTTTTAGTTTCAGATTTTGGATCATCCAGAAATATACGGAGTATATAATAACGAGCTTCTGTTTAGTTGACTTCATGATATCAATCAGAGGTGAAGGCCTTGATGATTCTGTGCCAGAAGATGGGAAAACTCAAGAATCCAACAATTTCAACAGATATTTTAACAGTACAGGTTGTCCTCATAGAGTAACTACAATTGGGACCGGTAACTTGGTCATTAAGTAATGCTGTCACCAAGTAAAATCACAGCTGTACTCATGATTTTACAAGCAGCTTTCCTTTGTTTTACAGACTGGTAACGGTTGTATGATAAATGCTAGGATTGTTGCAAATTTACTTTTGCATCATCATTATAACTATGAATGATTGCTAAACAAGGCAGTTGCGAAATCAGGATTATTCATATTGCACAGTATTACAGAAGGTTTTGCAGTGACTGACAGGCTGTCATTTTCTGTTATTTTGATACTGCTTTAAGATATTTTAAATCTCAGGTAGACCAGTTTTGATAAAAATTCCATGAATGGCTACGGTAAGATTTAGCTCTGGTCCAACTCCTAATACCTTTCTGACAGGGGTGGGATTCTACCAGTTTGCACCTATTTGCTAGAACCGGTTGTTAATATTCTAAGCAGTTTGGAAAACCGGTTGTTGGAAGAAACTACTGGTCTAATCCTGTAAGGAAGGCTGGAAGGAAACATTCTGGTGTTGCTTACAGAAACTGCCTCTCTGTTAACCCTTATTACATTCTTGGCAGGACTAGACTTCCTTTCTCAGGAATGGCTCTGGAATTTTTTTTCCCTCCTTTGCTGGTACTTTGCTTGTGTGGATTGACCATTTAAAGTTCCAGTTGCACTGAAAAAAGTTATTTATGACCATTTTTCACACGACTGTTGCAGCATCCCCACAGTCATGAGAGGTCAGGCAAGGAGGAGATGCGTGCCTCGATGTGATATTGAGTTGGCCAGACCCAGCCAATAACATGACCACTAAGCCACGCCCACCACCTAAGCCATGTCCACAGAACTGGTTGTTAAAATTTTTGAATCCCACTCCTGCTTTCTGTGCCTATTACAGTAAGCCAGGAAGAAACAGATGGGGCAAATTTGGTCACCCCATTTCTATGCTATACTAGTCTCCCATTTAAATGCCAATTCCAGAAAAAAAGCTAATGTAGTTTAATTCTCTTTTCTTAATTTAGACAATATGGGGAGTCTAGAACAAGCTAAAAGAAACAACAATTATGTTTGGTTATAAGGAATGGTTGAAGTGTTAATTTTCACGTGTCCAACATCCTGAGTTCATGCAACTAGCACTGACTTTTCTTGACAATATCACACAAACACAGTTCTTATATTGTAGTGCATAAGAGTGCACTGCTAGGGTGCTTGTAAAAAAAAGTATCCTTCTGTCCTTGGTAGAGTTAATCTAGTTCTACACTATTATTGCCAAACCGGTGACTTTAGATTATAAGGAATATAGATATGTTTTACTTAAATATTTGATTCATTCAGCAAAAAAATTCTCTAGGATCTGTTAGATCCCTCAAGAATGTTTTTAAAAGGTTGGCTGTTATTGTTTCTATACCACAGAAAATGATACATTTGAAAGAATATTGATAGATATGTTCAAGACTTCCCATTATTCCTTATTGGTATTATTGTAATTGATATTATTACCAGGGTGAACCAAGTTCTTGGAGGGGTATTAAAAGCTATATATTTCCCCTGAATCTGGAATCACTTCATTTGTGAAGAACTTTGGAAATACTGAACTTGGAATGTGTGTGGGAAAAGATGATGAAGTTTTCCTGGAAAATTGTTCGTGTTCCACCTTTTGATGAAATTTGTGAGTTTTCAACTTTTGAATTGACTTTGTGCAAAAGGAAAGATAAGACCATTTGATTTTATATGGTCACAGTTTGTTCAAACACTAAGCTGTAATGATAGAATTGAAGCAAGTTGTATAATTTTACTAGCCTAATATTATTTTTCTTAAATGTTTAGAATTAATATAAATCACTGTGTGAAGGCTTTATTTATATTCTTTTTTTGTTACCTTCCCCTCCTCTCTCTTACATAGCTGATTATAGTTTTTTTTCCTATTCTTACTTTTTTTTACTATATGTCTTTTTAATATATATTATATGTTAACCTCCCAGAATTACCTTATTCCTTAAACTGTAGGGACTTGTACAGGCAATCTCTGTGAATCAGATACGATTGCACAGAAAAAAATGTGGCTATAAAGCATCAGAATGGCTTAGTGCATATACATTATAATCAAAGCAAAAAAAGATGTTTAATAATTGCAATAACAAAAAAAATATTATGGCCACCAAAGTTTATGGGACACGTAAACTTTAATGTTGCAACAGAGTGACTGTAATGTGATTTGTTTGGTTTTAGCTTAGTATATTATGTGGGAATCAGAGGTGGTATTCAGCAGGTTGTGACCAGTTCTGGAGAATCAGTAACGGAAATTTTGAGTAGTTCAGAGAACCGGCAAATGCTACCTCTGACTGGCCCCGCCCCCACCTATTCTCTGCCTCCTGAGTCCCAGCTCATCAGCTGGGTCTTCTTTTGTTGCCCTGCACAGGAGAATGGAGCTGGAAAGCAGGTTAGTGGGGTTGGGAGGGAATGGAGATTTTGCAGTAACTTTCCCGCAGGAGTAGGGAGGGAATAGAAATTTTGCAGTACCCTTCCCCTGCCATGCCCACCAAGCCATACCATGCTCACTAAGCCATGTCCACAGAACCAGTCGTAAAAAATGTTGAATCCCACCACTGGTGTGAATCTAGTCATTGCACTAAACCACAGTTTACTGCTAAATAGAGTCAATCAGTAATAATCAGTCAATCTCTAATAATAATTCCTAATAAACTTTCCAGGGTTGCCTTCAGATATTTAAATTCTCCAAGAACGTAGATGTATTTAGCAATAATTATATATAATTTCCTCCTTCAAAAAAGATAACTTGTAAATGTGCTTTCTCAAAAAGCTCGGCTTAGATTCCATGCAAACTGTCAAACAGCAGTGATGTAGGGTGTGTATGCAGACCTACGCTAGGGACTCCAGAACATTTAATCCATTAGTGCTTACAAATTCCTGCTAATGTGCTGCTACCCAATTTGGGTTCTTTTGAGCTGTAGACTATCATATACAGAGTAACCTTTTTCCTTTTGTCAGAAGAATGGAATCTTTCCACTTTGTGTTAATTATATGTATATTTTCCCTTATTGTCAGCTTTGCTTTTTGATAAAATCTAATTGATTTTTATCAATGCAGCAATCTTTGCTCTGGGGCAGATGCACATATGCTTGCACACACACATCCTCTCTGTTTTGTTACACACACACACACACACACACATTCTCTCTTTCAGTTTTGTTATTTATTACTTTATTTGCATAGAGACATGCTTATTATCATTTTAGAATCATTGGCCTTTATATTTTGGTAGCTTAATTTGAGCAGATTTCCTGATGCTTGCTATAAAAATTGCAGGATGGATAGTTTTAGTAGTTTTCCAGTCTCCAATCTGTGGACTTTGGATGCAAAACCCATTCTTTTTGAAGCAGCCTAGCCCGAGACAATGTATTTTAGATTACGTGGGTCAATTTACGTTATTTGCATAACTTTGCAATTACCAGCTTTATGTCATACATTTCAATTTATTTCATGAAGCAAATGATATAAAATATCAATTTTGCAATTACACAAATAATATATTAACACTGATGATGAAAATTTGGGTTTAACTCACATTTAACTGATGCATTTTTTTTCTTACACACCAGAAAGATAATCGGTTTTCTTTCAGATGTCCTTATTGCCTGCAACTCTGTTTTCCATATGCAAAGCCTAGGGAATAAATGAGAACATGCCCTTATAGAAACATTTATAAATGACTATCGGCATATGGCTGATGAAGTGGGAGATGTGACCAAGACACATAAAGTGCTCCTTTTGATCTGTTTCCTCTGTAATGCTATATGAAGTAGCTCTCAGCTAGCAGTGAGAAAATTTCAGGTTGAAAGAGCCTGCAAAACAGAGGCAACATTCAGAACTGGGTTTCAAAGCAGAAATGTGAACCCCTTGTTTCACATTAAAATGGTGACTCTTCCTAATAAAATATATTGCAATTTTGCAACAGTAAGAAATGTGATGCTCACCAAATGTTGAACTATAGTTCTCAAGTTCCCTTCCTATTAGTAGTTAGGGTTGCTGGGGAAAATCCTTTGCTTTCCTATGCCTATTGCGTAAAGTCTTGAGGTGCTGAGTCATTACAGCAATACACATCTCATTCATTCTCAATTTTTTTTAATTTCAGCTATGCATTGAATTCATCAAAGACACACTAAATGTGAACCAAGCGTGTGAGGCTTTTCAGGTAAGTAGTGATGTTCCCAGGCTTGATCTTACGTCAGCCCCTGAATCACTTTAAGGATAGAAGCAGGAGATCTTCCCCAGAAAACTAATGCTACAGACATTGACAGCTGATTAATTCTATGCATATTCCTTATTGTTAGGCTGAATTCAAAGATCTGCAATGCCTTAATTGGTAAAACACATGAAATCAGTTGTGTCGATTGTAGACAGACAGCAGTAGTAGAAATCTTCAGCATAGGCTACCTATGTTGAGCAACTGATATGGAAAGACTAGCACTAGCAAACTTGCAATATTAATCACCTTTCCTGATAAGCCTTGATGAGTAAGCAATGTCTCCATCCTACCAGTTGGATGGGGATCGAGAATTATATTGAAATGTTGATCAGTGGATTAGCAGACAAGCAGACAGGCAAATATTGTTGAAAGAAAAAAATGCTGTAAGAGGTATTTGTTTACCTAATAGCAAGGCCTTATGGTATGAAGTACCATAGTAACCAGAAGCTTGAATTGCTCCCATAATTCAATTAACTGACAACTAGTAAAAATGCTGTGGCATGCTCAATACCATTTGTATCACTGCATTCTGGATCAGCTGCAGCTTGCAAGAGGACTTTCAGATAGTTCCATATAGAATGCATTGCAATAATCCACATATAGGATGACTGAGGCATGCATGTCTGTCTGGAGGGCCTCTTGGCCCAGGAATGGGAGCAGCTGGCTTATAGGATGAAGCTGTGGAAACCCTCTAGCTTTCTTAGCATTAGCTATTAATTGCTCTTCAAGGAGGAGCTGCAAGTCTAGGAATGTCTCCAAATTGTATACTAATCCTGAAGAGGGAACAGCAGCCCTATTAATAACTAAACAACCTTGGTGTTGCAATAGTTAGAATGTAGTATTGCAATCAAACTCTGCCCAAGCCTGGAGTTCAGTCCTAAGGGGACTCAGGGTTAACCCAGCCTTCCATCTTTCCAAGATCGGTAACATGAAGACTAAATTGTTGAGGGCAATATGCTGACATTGTATGCCACACAGAGAGTGCTGTAAAGCATCATGGGCTTTATATAAGTCTAAATGCTATTGTTAAAGATGGGCATTCTTCAAAATCAAATTGTCCAGATATCCAATTACTTGGTATTGCTCAGGCCAAATCTGTTCCTTCCCATCCAGACCCTTACGGTCTTCAGCCATTTGGGACAATAAATTAATTGTTATACTAAAATTAGATGCTGGAATGGAATGGAACTAAACAGAGGATACTTTTGTTTTCTGGTAAATGAATCTCTTTACCAGAAGAGTCATGATGTGTTTCTCAGGGTTAGGACAAAACAAATGGCAAATACTCTTATTATAGCTATTGCAGTTTTAATTCTGAGGGGGAAAAACCTGAATTGTTGGAAAAGTAATCTGGAAAAACAGCACCCATCTGGTGGTGAGAGAAGCACTGGAAACCCATTACTACTTTCAGTGTTGTAAAAAGGGATTTTTCAATTCAGGGGGAAGGAACATATAGGCTCTCTCACATGTCCTCTTCTTTTCTGACTTCTGTTCTGCATTGAAAGACAGTACTGAAATGGTGCTGTCTTTGAACTTCCCCCACGGAGATCTTTTTAAGGGATATTACAAAGTATCCCATTGTGCCAATGGCTTTTGTACTGCAAGCCCTTCAACACTGATAAACGTTTATCCTGGCTGATTTCATACTTGCTGACATGCAGAAACCGTATTCAGAAAGTGAAAAATATAAGAGCAACCATTATGTGAAATGTTGGCAGCTTTCAACAATTCCGTAAGTCAGAGATCAAACACAGAATACAATGATTCCTGTTATGTTTGGTTTTTGTTGCTTTACTTTGCTTCTGTTTGCATTGGATTGTTCTGTGTCACTGTGTGAAAGTTAACAGGATGTGCCATATGATGTAGTGCTGCCATTTCTGTGTTGTTTATGTAGGCTACCTCACTTCAATGGCACATATTCTGTGTATGCGGCAGGAAGGTGAAATACATGGCTGTAACAAAAGGGGCTGCTGGGCTCATTGGGACTCTTCAACATGGCCCAGTTATTTTGTTTTACCAGCAATGTCAGCAGTATAAAACTTGCTGTGCTCATCGATGATCTCAATTCTGCTACAAGCATAATGTTGGCAAATGATGGTGTCTTTATTTATGGTGTACAAGACACAGTTGATGGATTGCCCAAACATCATTTCCTTCCCCCCTCCCAAAGTCATCAGCTGGTGGAAGAATCATCCTCCACTATAGGAATAAAGATGAAGGAGGAGGTCGTTTATGAAAAAGAGCCAGATTTGTAGGTTTAGCCTTCTTTCAAAATGTGCGGATTTTGTACAAATGCTCAGGTGTGTTCAAAGGGAGCCTCATGGTTCAGCTCCTTTTGGGCACAAATTTATGGCTTGTCCAGAATAGCTCATTCAGAAACTATGCTAATCTTATTTTCAAAAAAGCACAAGACCCACACTGTATTCAAAAAAGAGCTCTGTACAACAGTTGACAACAGAAAAGAGATAACTTTCACTGTGCAGACTCACTGTGTAACTTCTCTGCTGTCATCCCATTAGATTTTCAGTGTTTTCCAAATGATCTAGGTCTCCAAGATCTGATGGGCACAGGAGAAACCCCAGTTTGAAAGAATTATCACCTAGAAGATAATCTCCAGGAACTATAGAGTATGCCTGCTCCAGTGTCAGGTGGCCAATAATCTCTGAATTAATTTTCTATTGATAAAATAATCTGATTAAATAAATTTGTAGTGCTGCTTTCCAGACCCAGCTTAAAGTGATATTAGCATACACCGTTTTGTGTTATGTTGGACAGTTGGTGTCATAATTTGAGAGCCTTAGGGATCTTATTTCTAGTTATGCTGCAATGATGCCCAACTGTGCTAAGCTACAGCTAAACACTACAGTAATATGATAGTTATAAAGAAATTGCAAACAGAAGTGTTCTAAGGTGCAGTCTTGAATCACAACCATGTGATTCATATTCCATGTGTCCCTGAATCTGTGTTTCAAATATGCCCACATTCCGTGCTTGTGACAGAGTCCTTAGAATTTCTGTAACTATGCAGATTGTCCATCAGCATAACTATGTCATGTTATAAAACTCATAAAAGTCAAGCACTGACAATCTAGATATGCTTAGTTTATTTATCACACTCCTAAATTAATATGTAATCATCCAGTGTAAAATTATAGGGAAATTCTGTTTCGGATGTGAACAGACAATCATCTTTCTCAGAAAGAGATTCTGGTTTCAATTCTGCCTGACCCTGTTCTCAAAGGATGTTTCATCTGCTCAATTTGGAACTAAGAATTTGCAATGAAGTCTTTTTTGTATGGTTAATCTCTGTTCTTCACTTCATATTTTAGCCTCCTTTAAAACTTTCCATGCAGATACCTTTATATCTTTACATCTGCATGTGCATGTGAATTTATTTTTTAAAGTATTTTATATATTGTAGAAGTTTATAAACTGTTAAACTTCCTTGGGGAGTTTACACAATTTAAAATGCAAATTAAAAATCTAGTTTAAAAAAAAACACACTATATCTTATGTTTCCGGGTACATTCTTTGTTGCTGTAATTTTCTCAAAAACCTTTTGTGAAATAATAATGGAACTAAAGCCGGTTAACTGACTGTTATTTTTAGTATTGTTGTTTTTAAATGGGCCTAACTGATATCTCTGTAGCCTAAGGAGTATAGTGATCATAGAGAAGAAATCTTCCATTCACTGCAATATCTCCACTCATTCACCCTGACTGAGTTTCATTGCTCTAACAGCATCATGATGGCACCTATCATTTGTTGGGGTAGGATTTAATGAGAAATGAGTGTTCTTATACTGCAATTGGCCTCCATCCTAGCTGAACACTATTGGCATATATTGCTTTTTCCTACGTCTTTAAGCAAGTGATATCATAGGCTAAAGTACAGTACAAGAGTTACTCTAAATTACTCAATACATAAAGCTATATTTTCCTTCCAACCAGGTATGGGTAGGAAATCTGCAGTCACTTTTTATCACCTTCTGAAGTATTAAACTAGGCTGCCAAAAACTAATGGCACAGTTTCTTCCCACTATCTTCATGTTGGAAACACGGGAGCAGAGTTGTAAAAGCTGTAAAATAGGCATGTCAGAGTGAAAAATAGAAAAGAAACTCAAAGTCCCCCATTAACAAAATTCAGACCTGACCTGACCCAAATCGTGCCTCCACTCTAGCCTTGAGTTAGTGAGACTCAAACTGCCAAATTGCTTTGCAACATTTAGCATTCCCTGGTTAATTGCAACTCTTGACCCCCAAAGATGGCTTAGCCCTGCACTGTGGTTTGCTTTCGCCCATCTGAATCACAATACAGTAGAGGTAGTCTTCAACTTGCAACCAGTTGCTTAGCAACCATTCAAAGTTATAACGGACCCCTCAAAAAGTACTTACTAGCCAGATTCAAAGTTCCAATCGCCACTGTCCCTCCCCCATGGTCATGTGATTACATCTTGGGCACTCAGCAACTGCCCCGCATTTACAGCCATTTGCAATGTTCCATAGCCACTTAGCTGTGATTTATGATGTTTTGGGCTGGAAACTGGTGCTTTCTTCTGGTTTACAGCAAAAAAAGGCCAATTGCAGACAATGGGTTTACTTATTGACCAGGGCATTCCTTAATGACCACTGCAAAAAAGTACAGTAAAATTGGGTTGGTCACGCAATGACCCCCTTAACAATATGCATGACTTTCAGGTTCAGTTACATTTGTAAGTCTTGAGGACTATCTTAGACAATACTGCCTTATCTTTATACTGTATTTGTATTGTTCCAAGGGCTTTTTAAAAAAAAAATACTGAAAGCAGGATAAAATAGAATATATAAATAAAATATTATGTCTGACATTTTAATTTACAATATCATTTTTTTCTTAAATCATTATCGGGGTCACATTAATATATCATGAGGCCTTAGAATAGTGTGCAGTCCCTGAAAAGCTTGGTACTATCTTCAGCAGCCTTTCTTCCAGAATTTCTAGCTGAAATTAGGTAAAATATTCAGAGTGTGGTTTCTGGAACTCTGTACGTAGCTTTAGAGTAGCTTTGCTCATGTGACGATGATGAGGACTAAGAATGGAACCTTGGAAATCCTCTGAGCCAGGGTTCCCCAACCACCGGCCCCCGGACCGGTACTGGTCCGTGGATCATTTTGTACCGGGCCACAAAGAATGAATAATTATGATTAAAATATATATAAAAATATGTTTTTAGTAAAGAAATAGTAAAGAAGCCCTTTACTATTGGGGAAGAATTGATTTTGCCAGTCCTTGAAAAAGTGTTTCTTTGTGAAACTGGTCCCTGGTACAAAAAAGGTTGGGGACCACTGCTCTGAGCCACAGTCCAACTGTCTCTCTCCCATAGAGATACATTGTGGATTTTTTTTTTCTCTAGATTTTTTCCTATGCAATTTATGGCTTGATCCAGTCCATTTTAAAAGCATTATTTCTTTTGTCATCTTCTCTCCCAATGCAAAAAGAAGATCCTGTTCTGTTGCATTGTTGGAACATTATCATTCTACTGATGAACAGTCCTGAAAATTTCATGCAATTTCTTTTCAACTTTCTGAATTTGATACATTGAAGTCCACAGTTGCTGAGATTGGGAAACACTGGTATGGTGTAACACGTAGTAGCCTCTTTCATACTCAAATTCAGATTAGCTTCTTTAGTGTCTCATAGTCATGTGTAGGTC
>BLBF01000020.1:46644102-46670489 GCA_015471245.1 Laticauda colubrina
TATGTATGTATGTATATATGTTTGTTTTTTAAGTTTTCGCGGGTACTTACATGTGTGCTGTTCAGCTTCCTTCGGGTATTATCGGGACTTGAGTGAATAGTAAAACCACGTCGAAACTTACAAGCAGATCTTCTTGTTCCACGTGTAGATCTTTGATCATTTCAAAGAAGTGGTATGAGTTTTGTACATATGAAGCTGCGGTTTCAGCATGGGGCTGTTGTTGTTTTGCTAAGTGTTTAGCTAGGTTTTGTAGTGGTGCTCCTTTGGAGCTGACTATGGGTCTGAGAGGTATGCCTTCTTTGTGTATTTTTGGGAGGCTGTATAGTTTGGGGCATTTGGAAGATTTTTCTCTTGGGATGATCATCTGTTGGATTTCTTTGCTTACGTGGCTGGTTATAATTTTCTTCTTGGTGCATTTTTCCAGAAAATTAATATATATATATAATTAATATATATTATTAATTATATATTTATTAATTAATATATTATATATATATATATATGCAGTTCAGCTTCCTTCGGGTATTATCCCACGTCATTATAGTGCTTTTAAAGTTGTAGCAATGTTTCAGCAGAATCTCATCTGCTATCATCAGGCTTCTGTACTGACCCACAGATGAACACAATACAGAAGCCTGATGATGGCAGATGAGCTTCTGCTGAAACATCGCTCCAACTTTAAAAGCATAACTATAATGATGTGGGAAAATACCTGAACAAACAGAAACTCTTGGTAGTATTATATAGGGCTTCCAGACATTTTCCTACACAAACAATAGGCATTGCTTGCACCTAGATTTGGCAATGCTATTATGTCTTCAGCTTTCAGACTGAGTTTTATAACCATTGTACGTCAGCAATATTCAAGATTTGATCATCTCTCTACCTCAAAAAGGGGTTTTGTTCCATGGTGCAATAGGAAATGGTGGCAGTGAGTCTGGAAATGATGTTGGTGAGTAATATAATGGGGAACTGGATTGTCTTCATGCTCTATTTTTTCCACAGGCTCTTCATCTTTATCTGAAGTTCTTTATCCTCCTTTATCCTCAGATACAGCATTTTTTTTTTCTCCACAGGAGGTGACACAAACTCGTGGGTTCTTGGAACTGTCAGAACAGGCAATGCAAATTATTTTGCAGAGTGACTGTTTGGCCATTGATGAGGTGAAGCTGATCCATGCTATACGAGAATGGGCTCATGTTGGCTCTGTAAGTCCTGATAGCTTAGATAGGGGCGAAAAATGGCACAGGGATTCAAGTTGTTTTTTAAAAAATAAGCTTCATAGAACTAGAGATAATCCTCAAATACTTAGCAATAGTTGGTGATAATAAACAATGTTATGATCATGATAGACTTGTTGAGATAACAGCAGAGATAACATCATTAAATAAAAATAGCACAAGATAATGATAAGATAGAAGGAGAATAAAAAACTAATAATCTTGTAATTCCTGAATAAGTATAATAAAAGAGGTTTTAGAACCCTCACATAGCCCAATAGGAAAGTAACCAAAGATGTTTACTTGAGACAGTAATTCATAGTTGTTTTGTTCCTGATAGTCAGGGCCTTAGAGAACAACTGGAGAACAGAAACTCTTGAATACCCTCAGTGCCATCTTTTGAAACTAGCCTTTCTCTCCAAGTAAAATAAGAGCCCTTGCAATAAGGGCCCCATATCCTAACCCAATATTAGATTGATATTTTGAGAACTTTTTATCATGAGTACTGGCAGTTTTCAATCCAGGAAACTCAGCAAAGTGCACTTTCTGCACATTGATGCTCCAGGATAGTTTCCATCTCAAACCCAGATGAACAACTGGATGAGAACTAATCCAAATGTTTTATCCTACAAAAATGTCTACAATTGATAAGGTATCCCTCAGTTTAGATTCTTATGCAAAAATAGCAGGCTCATGTTAAGCTATGTACAAAAAAATATGTTGCCATTGCCCCTTTTAAAGCCATCAGAACTGCACCATCTCTTAATGCAGTGGTCCCCAACACCAGGTCCCCAGACTGGTCCCCAGGTCCCCAGTCCATGGCCCATTGGGGATCAGGACATATAAGTGGTGGGCGAGTGTGTAAAATGCCATTTGCACAAGTGGCAGACATGCACACCAAACCGTCCCCATTCACCCATTGCCACCGGTACCACCAAAACTAGCCAGGTTGGGAACTGCTACCTTAATGGAACTTTGATTACAGTGTTTCTGTAAACAGAATCTAGCCCTGGGTAGTTTCAGATATTAGGACAGGCAATCTTAAAGAGTGCATTGTTCTCACCTCTTTCAGGGGCTTGTCAATATCCTCAGGCTACAAAAGCTGAAAAGCTGGATATGCTGATAGCCTTCAGGAAAGCTGGTTCTGTGATAACAGATCAGCTGATTCCTTAGCTATTTCTAATACTCTTGAAAATAATGCCATATAATGACTTTTGGCCAATAAGCGGCACCTTTCACTTTTCTTTGATACCTTGTAGGAGGAGAGCCATGTTAATTCATGGTAGCAAAAATCAGAAGTCTGATAGCATCATTTCTGACAAGCACATTTCATCAAAAGATATATGCTCTTGGGAACTACAGCTCCTTCTGCTCTTTTAATATTTCAGGTGCAAATATAACAAATGTTTTTTTCCCCAGAATCCTATACAGGTAGTCCTTTACTTATGACCACAATTGAGCCCCAGATTTCTGTTGTTAAGGGAGATATTTGTTTTGCCCCATTTTATGACCTTTCTTGCCACAGTTGTCAAGGGAATCACTGCCATTGATAAATTAGTAACCCAGTTGTTAAGGGAATCTGGCTTCCCCATTGGCTTCATTTATTGAAAGGTTGCAAGAGGTGAACACATGACCTTGGGACACAGCAATGGACATGAGTATGAACCAGTTGCCGAGCATCTGCATTTTGATCACATGATCATGGGGGATGCTGCGAAGGTTGTAACTGTGAAAAGCGGTCATAAGTCATTTTTTTCAGAGCCGTTATAACTTTAGACGGTTGCTAAATGAACTGTTGTAAGTCAAGGATTACCTGTACTGTAATTAGAGCTGAAATTGTAGAACCAACAAATAGAATAGCTATCTATATAGTTGCTTTGAACTTCAGTATCGAGCTGAGAAATGGCTGTTATGATAGCCAAAAACAATTCTGCTGTATTTTATTTTTTATTTATTTTGATTATTCTTTTCCATCTTTATTATTTAAAACCATTCAAACCTGTGCTGGCCCTGTACTCACTCCCTGCAGGCTGTGCTTGATAGGACTGTGCATGATATGGCACAAACTGTGGTGCCACAGCTCCGTCTGTCTCTGCTCTCCCCAAGGGAACTGACCTCTCTGGAAGAAGAGAACAAAAAAGACCAGATGATTCCGGTGAGGGTGGCTATCAGCCTCTGTTTAATTTCTGCATGCATTTGAGACTTGGTGCATTCCCACTCAGTTTCCACTGGTTTTGTAATTTCCTTGGATTGCGTGTTCTTATGTTGTAGTCCTGTTCTTCCATTTAAGGAGGTGAATTAACTCACACAAGATAGGGTCTGTGGTGGGTCTCCTCCACTTGATTGGAAATTTTATTTTAGAATATACATTGAAGGATTGTTTTAAAAAAAAGTGAAATTCCACACCCCACCAAAACAGATGGCAGCAGTGGAATGGTAAAAATTAATAGCGCTGTTGACCTCTGTGTTGACCTCACAGAACCAGAGGTGGGATTTTACCAGTTTGGACTGGTTCTATAAAACTGGTTGTTACAATTCTGCCCAGTTCGGAGAACTGGCAAATTGTGCCCCTAGCTACACCCGCCCCTCTCTGCCCTCCCAACCTGCCCCGCCCAGTCAGTCCTTATCATGCATGCGCGACTTTGTGCACATCGCTGACTGCATTCTCCCCCACCCGCCCTGTCCAGTCACTTCTTATGGTATTTTTTTTCCTCATGATGATCAGCTGTTCCAATGATCAACTGTGCCGGGATCCCCCTTGCTGTCTTACTGCTTCGCCCAGGAGGCTTCCCTGAGGCCCAGGAAGCCAAAAAAATGGAGTGTGTGATGTGTCTGCTGCACACACACACACACACACACACCCGCTCCATTTTTGGCCTCCTAGGCCTTAGAGAAGCCTTCTTGGAGCAAAAATGGCCTCCCAGGAGGCTTCTCTGAGGCCCAGGAGGCAAAAAAACGGAGCGCAGAGGGGTTCTGGAAAAAAAAAATAGAAGCCAAGTCTACCTGGTCACATAACCACTCCCACTTAGCCATTCCCACCTAGCCACGCCCACAGAACTGGTAGTAAAAATATTTGCATCCCACCCCTGCACAGAATTTATTGTGTTCTCAAAAGTTGAACAAGAATCTGGTCATATTTGGGAAGGATGCATTTGTAAAAAGCTGTTATATATATTTATGCAAACCACTTATTAGGAAAACTGCATAAACAAAAAGAGAGAGAAAAGACGTTAAAAATTCATGTTATGGTAACTGCAAATTGTGGGGATTATTTTAAAAAAGAATCACACTGATGGATTAAATGAAGCAAATCAGTAAGATTTGAACCACCACTGATCTGTTCAGCGTTGCTTAGAAAAACCAAGTACAGCATGAGTACAAACAAATTTCAAGCAAAATACTAAATATTAAAGGAATACTGGCTGAACAGTCCACAGGGATGGGACAGGCTCTGTTGCCATTATAGATTGCTTAATGACATTTTGTGGGGTGTGAGTGTGTGTGTGCAATGGGAAGGATTCCATGGATTAATCTCAGAGCCGACATATTTGGCTGGCCACCCATTGAACAGGAACTATTCAAACTAACACCTTTTGTGGCATATCCCAATTGTAAATAAGTAATCCCAACATTGCAGGGAAAAGCTTTGTGACTAAGAAAAATATAATTAGAAATTGGCAGGGGATGGCTTCTCTGCCTTTGAGAAGAGAGAAAGGGACATATCCATTTTCCAAGGCACTTCTGTAACTGATTCTGAATGTGTTACCTATTAAGTTCCATTCCTACATAATAGCACCGGTTCAAATATTCTGTAACTGTTTTGCCCCCCTCCTAGGTAGAGAGTTTTGCTGAGGCCTGGAAAGCCCACGCGCTATGGAAGAGGCGTGGGATGCAATCCTCCTTGTGCCAGCGCCGGCGTGGCACATTGCCTCGAGTCCATCATCGCCACCTTGACCCACAGCATAAGTGACATGGTATCCTTGGAATGAGGAGGAAGCAGCACTTTTATGCCAGCCAAGGGCCAGTGTCTAGTGATTAAGGTGCATCAGGTTAGAAACCAGATCTAGTTCCACTTTAGGCATGAAATCTGACTGGGCGACTTTGGGTCAATCACTGTCTCTAAGTCCAACCCACCTCACAGGGTTGTTGCTGTTGTGGGGAAAATAAGAGGAGAAAGGAGTATTAGGTATGTTCACTGCCTTGAGTTAATTATTTTTTTAAAAAACTCTCTCTTTGATATGGGCTGCTGTTTTTGGTTTTCCCTTGGATGCTGTATGTACATAATTGGGTCCAAGATTTGGGGGTGACTGCCTCTCCCTTCTATTATTTTCCAGGCTGCTCCTCCCAGCCAAGATGAACAATTTGGGGTTTTTTAAAAAGAGCTTTTCATCATCAAAGAAACTTTTCAGCTTTATGGCCATTCCTTGTATTTATTCCTCCACTTTAACCCATTTGCCTCCATTTGCTACTAAAGAGGTCATTTGCCTTGTCTTCTATTTCTTCTGTTCTTGTTGAGCAAATAGACTCCAGTCATAGGGCCCAGCCCACCAACTCTTTGTTGTATCTATTAAATATTTGCCTTTCTGTCTGAAGATCACTGTACAATCCTTTTGCAAACAGATGCCAAACATTTTAGAGGGATTACACTGAGGAGGGTGATTTTGTAACAATCTGAACCCTCGCTGAAAATGCCTGATCTCTTGATAAGACTATTGCCTTTACCCTTTCTTGAAATATTTTTTAATATGGATCCTTTTGCATGAAACATCTAATGGTTTACATAAGCAGCACTAAAAGCAATCTATTGATTCATCATTGTGTGTGACTTTTCTTTTTAAAGACCAAGATTTTTTTTAATGTGCCAGATTAGAAGTAAGTTTCTTGTTGCACTTTCTCTTACAAACCACTTTGTAGAGATGTGCACACTGGGGTCAAGGTAACCTGGCCAAGTAAATGACTTGCCCCATCAATGTGCATTAAGAATTCAAAATGAATCAGATCTGACTACTGCAGCTATTAACATAATGTATCTGCTGTTCCAATCAAGTAAATGCCAGATACCTAGGCTGCTTTAGATTGAGATCCAGGCCCTGCCTAGATTTGTTTGTTTGAGTGCCTGGTTGCTAGGTATAGGTCAATGACTTGGAGAATCAGAAGAAACCTCTCCTTTACCCTGTTGCAATATATTGAATCACCTGGTTCAGGCATTGCTAATATCAGCTTCTTCTGTGTGTGAAAATGAGAGTGGGAGTAAGATTAGACAACAGTGCATGGACAATGCAGCTATGATCTAAAATACCAAATATTTTGCAAATAAGTAAACCAGGATCCATATTTGATGAGCATTGTGTGATTTCTAAAAATGGTAAATGTAGTTGTTTACAAGGCAGACTGGCGATATTAAAAAAGATGTAATAATCCGCTTTCCACTTCCAGATTGCTACTGCCTTATGGGTTTATATATACTACATTTTGTTTCTTGCCATGATCTGAATTCCAATTGCCTTGTCTCCTTGGCTTTATTTGCCATTTTGGAAGTAGGTAGAGGATTCCTATTATGCTGTGATATTTTATGTCTGATTCCAAAGTACCTGTATTTCATTCTCAAAACAAATGTAACAAATGCATTATTTGAAACTACAGCAAAAGTATAGAATAGCTTCATACAGCTATTCAGAATTAAATCATTTTTTTAAATAGATCATGTCTGTTCTAATAGGATATTCTCTGGTTGCCCAGCTGTACCATTTTATTTATTCAAGTAGAAAATTCATTGAATTAATAAATGTGCTCCCACATTGTGGTTTCTTACATCAATTATGCAAGTCAGAATACATTTGCATTTGATTTTCCTATGTGTTGTTTTTCATTATAACTAGAATGAATTAGGTGATTCAATTGGTAGGAATCTACTCTACTCTCTTAACTATTTCTTGACTCAAAATCAGCCTTCCTAAGTCTTGTTCCTCAGATTAGTTGGTTTAAAACAAACAGCCTTCTTTACCAACACAGCCATTACCCATATAGACCATATTGAGTGGGGATGATCGGATGGATAGTCTAAAACATTTGGAAAATATGAGATTGTGGAAGGTGAATCAAAACTGACAGTCCCTGCCCATTGCCATTTTCTTTGTGAGGCTTTACGGTAAGGCTGTTTAATTTTGCATGGTTGCTTATTACATTATTACTTTTTTTTCTGTTTTATTTCCGCATGTATGTAGCCATTATGTAAAATGACTGTCTTATACATACACAATTCATACCCAGTATGAATATAGGTAAAAGGTAAAGATTTTTCCTGTTCAGTCATTTCCAACTCTGGGGAGTGGTGCTCATCTCCGTTTCTTAGCTGAGAAAGCCAGTGTTATCTAAAGACATTTCCATATGTATGCAATTAAATTTGAGGATATAAACTCCTTAGGAGTTTCTCCACCCTCTCCTGCTTGGTAACATCAAATAATACACATCCTGACTTTCAGCCACTTCTTCAGCCACTTCAGTGCTCACTCTTTTTTCTCATTATTTTTCTCCTCCACAGCTTCCATTGTTTCATGAAGCAAGAGGAGAAGCAAAAAAAAAAAAAAAAAAAAGCCTTTAATTAATTATTGCTCTGTCCTATCTAGCTCATGGGATCCATTAGTTCCCGAAATCCTGATAGCGTAGCAAAGCTTCACTTGAAGATATTCCCTCAGAATGGGCATGAATCAGGGAGGCAGAACAGAGAAATAGTGATAGGGAGTTAGGTTTTCCAGTGAGAAAGAAAATGCCCCAAAGCACAGAATTACCTTATTGGAGTTTTGTAGGAGATGTAGCGGAAGGAACTGAAATATTCATTTTCAAGGGGTGGTGAGGAAGTGGAATTTTTAGGCTTTTGTAGTGCATTTTTGCTGGTATGCTGCTGACTTCATACAGTAGGCAAAGATGTCTTGTCATGTGGTACATTTAAAAAAAATATATCCGAAAGCAGAAACTGAAGTGGTCTTGTTTTGGTTTCAGTAAGACTGAGAAATGCCAGGAACAGGATACACAATATGTAAATGTTATATAGTAGATGTGACCTTGATTCTGGTGAATAGGGTGACGCACACAAATCCTTGTATCATATTTAAAAAAAAAAAACATGGCCATTTGAAGATTTGTCTACTATGGCTTCTATTCTATCCACTAGGCTAATAGGCACTGTGACATAAATGGAAACTGCCAGAGTAGGGCAGTCTAGTTTATGTGGTAGGTTTCCTGATACATGATGGGTTTTCAGCTGTACCAGCAGTATCTGTATATATACACCATATTTTGATTCACTCTTGTACGCCACCTGGAGTCTTGTGGGATGGGTGGCTATATAATGTGACAGATATAAAGAAAGAAAGAAAACTACATAATGAAGTTAAAGAGTCTCTCTATTTTTACTGGATTAAATTCAATGGAACATGTACATTTTCTTGTTATCCAGAATTATTAATAAACCAGACCAGATAATTTTTGGTTACCTGCAGACTGAGCAAATTTTAGACTCTAGAAGGAAACTTTTCACTTTCCCATATGTACAGTTCCTATGACTGGATTAGAGATACCAGACTTTTAAAGGATATGATATCATAAATCTAATTAGAGAACCATTTTCTTGTTTCTTCCTACTCCATGCATTACCTGTTCTTTGATGAAATCAGGAACTGGGAACCAGACTAACTCAGAGAGAGGGAGATCAGCTGAGGAGCACTGGTTGGTTCAAAATTACCCACTGAGTTTCTTTGGAGATTCTTAGTAATCCAGGTCATAGTTGTCTCACAGGTGTTTTTTTAAGGCAACTGGACTGATTTTTTTTTTCTTGGAGGAAATAAAAAGCTTCAAAGAAAAAAAAACAGTCCAGTTGCCTTTTGAAGAAAACAAAAAGCAGCTTTGAGATAGCCACTGAGTTTCATGACAGTGGTCTCACATGTAGATAGATGGGTAAGATGGGGTGAGATCCAGTGAGACAGAAATAAGGGAGCTGAGGTCAATATGAAAGTTATGAAAAAAAGCAAGACATCTGTTAAGATACAGAGTTCTTTGCTAGATATTAACTAGTTGTCTCAATTTTTGATTGCCCTCTGGTGGCTACTTTGGGGCAACATCTATCTAAGGTCAATTTACATTTTAAATCAGTAGATGAATAATTTCATTGCTTCTTGATCCTACCCATTCTAGAAGTTTGGTGGATGTCACAGTTCATTGGAATCTAATTGCATTGTATTAAATCCAAACTTTTAAATCCAATCATATTTTGTGACTTCAGCATCAAATTGTTCTTCCCTGATCTCCCCCACCCCCGAATTCTGTCCAAGTATCTAACTCCTTTTCTGAAAATCTGGAAAGTTGTATATTGTTATGCTCTTGATTTTGTACTTTTGCTTTAAAATAGATATGCACTTAGCCAGTACAGCTTGCTTTTACAGTATTTGTTTTGTTTCTTCTGCCCTGTAGTGGTAGAAGCAAATACTGATGTAATACTAAGATAGAATCTTCAAGCTTGGATCAGCAAAAAGAAACAGGCCAATCATAATTTCAAATACATTTCCCAGTTCTTCCATCTCCTGCCACTCCAAGGATTTTTGTGGCGTAAAGAAAAGAGAATAATGGTGGGAAAACGTACAATAATTATAAATAAATAACAAGGATAGATGACTTTTTCTTCTGATACTCAATTTGAGATGGACCAAATGTGCAATCATAATTTTTTTTAAAGAGTCCAATAGTTCCGAGGTAAATTTACAGTTTTTTTGAAAAATGTGGCAAATCTGAGGAAAAATATTGAACTTTAAATGAATGGGAGGATAAAGGCAAATTTTGATATTGAAAGGAATTATGCATACTGCTATGACTATTGAGGAGGCAAAGACAATAATTATTGAGGGTGAAGTTGTAGTTCTTGCTATAGATTCCGATATAGTTACTTTTTAGGACCTTTCTAGTATAAACTTTCAAACCTGGTGAGGACTTACTGATTATGTGCCATCAAGTCGGGGTCAGGACAGGGTCAACAGTTAGTGACCACATCAGTAATTTTCTCTATGATGACCCATTTCTACCCTGATCCTTTAGTCTTCGAGGATATATTAAAGTGGGAGTACATGAAGATCAGATCATATGCCTTTTAAAATCTATATATGAACTTCCTTGCATCAGTCATGTACACTGTGCGCAATTCTGTATTTAAATTGCATTCATTTAAAAATTGAGATAATTCATGCTATTATTAACATAACTGTTAAGATCCAGTCTGCTAAATTTCCAGAGAAAGATCTGGTTGAAGGCAGATATTTCCATGTTTCCTTAGACACAGATGTGCCTGAAGATCAAGAGTCCTATCCTTCCTAGTTCTCTCATGTTCCTTCAGTTTTTTTCTTTATTCTTGTACCTTAAGATTGTGCTTTTTATGCCACCTGCTCTCCACTTTCTATTGCCAGATCAAGCTGGCAAATTTCCCTAGGATTTCATATTTTATAATATCTTTCCTACAATACACAAGAAGCAAACAAATATTAAAGTCACTATAATTGCTGAGGGACCATGATCTTCCTCAGCTCTTTAATTAGGTTCTTTAATTAGGTTCTTCCTGCAGATTGATTGAATCAAACTGAAAAAATAAGAAAAATGCCCATTTGTCTCTCTTGAACGCTTTTTCCTGGTTGCGGCTGCATATTGACCCTAACAGCAACCAGTTCAAAATCTCTGCAGGAGTTCCAAACTACTATAAGATAAATTTGATAAATTGCCCTGTGGATTTTTAAGCAGACTACTATTGGAGTTGTACATGCAAGCATAGAAAAAATTCTGCCTGCAGGTGGTGCTGCCTGGCCATGTTTTAAATGGAAAATAGCCTTGATCCACCCTGGCAAAGGCCAAACAGAATTGTTTCTGATTCCTCTGACCTGTACTGAGTGCTTTATAATCAAGGCTGCATATTTTTCTTTTAGCCTCCTCGGGGGTATGACATTAACTCTCTTCCGGAATATGTAGCAAATATGCATGGGGGGTGTTGCCTGTTTCTGCTTTCCGTTCCACCTCTCTATGTTAATAGGAAAAAGAGCGGCTGTTCCTACACAATTGGCAAGCCGAATTGTGCAGGCCTTCTGGTCCTCTGGAGGTTTTGTGGTCCACCACATGTGTTTAATCTAAACCTATTACAGGCCTTACTGAAGAAGGGAGGGGAAAATATTGCCTTCAAGCTCCATGCATGTATTTAGTAAGTGCACCTGACTGCTATAGAGCAGGGGAGAGCTGGCTGCTGCTTTGCCTGTGTTAAGCCCCTGTCACACTGCACCAACGGATGGAAAGAGGATGTAAAACGGAGAAAAACACTTGCCATCCATTGGTTAACGAGATGCTTCCGTTCTGTACTCACTGCCTCCGTTTTGCTTCCTCTCTATCCATCCAGCATCCGTCTATTGACATTTCATCCGCTCAGAAGGTTTTGAGCTGCTCAAAACTTTTGAGCGGAAAATGTATCCAATGCATCCGTTCTGCATCCGCTAGGCATACGGGGGACATCCGTTCTGCATCCGTTACGCATCTGCTATATCCGCTAGGCATCCGCTGCGCATCCGCGCAACTCAAATCCGTTCCAGCGGTAAACGGACACAGGGAGGAAGCGGAACGGATGTGCAGCATTAGTAGCACGGACGGAGAAAGGGTGAAAGCGGATGCAGCTACGCATCCGCATCATCCGCTACGCATCCGCTCTGCATTCGCTCTGCATCCTCTACGCATCCGCTCTGCATCCGCTCTGCATCTGCTATGCACCCGCTCTGCATCCGCTTCCATCTGCTTCCATCCGCTAGGCTTCCATTCCGCATCCGCTTTCCATCCGCTCTGCATCCTCCCCCCATCCGTTCCTTTCCGTGTTATCCGCTCTGCTTATGCAAATTTTTGCCCCTTTTGAGAGCGGATAACAACGGATGGAACATTTTTCTCATCCGCTGTGTCCTTTTTACAAATGTTTTGCATCCGTTGGGCAGTGTGACAGGGCCTTTAAAAACTTGTCCTCCTCTTCCTGCACAATCTTAAGCCACCAGGTATGCTTCTTTCCCCTCCTTCTATCTACCCAGATACTCTGCAAAGAGCCAGAGGCTACACTGAGAGAAAGACTTGCTTGCAAGAGCCAGCTACAATAGGCCTGAGACCGTTTGTTATCTGAGACCAAAATGGCATCTTCTCTAATCCACAATACAAAGAAACTGGATGAATTGAGCTCTTTTTCTGTGATGCTGAAATTCTATAGATAAAGTTGGAGAATATTAAGTCATAATAACAATAAAGAATTAGGTGAATGTTCATTATGTTGAGTGCTGTGTAATTTCTTAAACTTCTTCATGGAAATATCTCTAAAATGATCATCCTCAATGTGCTAGCTTCCATTTAATTTAAGATTGCATACGTCAGGACTACAATCATCAGAATTCCAGTCAGCATGGCCCTGAGGAAGGCTGTTTTCTAGGACTTCTCGAAAGAGTCACTATAGTTAACTTGAGATTAAAAAATAAGATTATATATTTTAAAAGGTAAAAGTAAAAAAAGAAAATAAAAGAAAAGTGAGGAAATGATTAACAAGGAAACTTTCATTGAGTAATATAATTTGCCCAACAAATCTCCAAAGTTATTTTGCCTTATTCGAGGATTTTTTTTCCACTTATCTTCAGTAAATGCATGCTATTTTCTAGTACTCTATCTATATTTTCACTAGAAGAAAATAAAAGTTTTGCCTCTGAAGAAAACAAAATAGAAAAGAGCTACTGTTCTTTAATTAGAAATAGGAAAAAGAACAATAGTCCCAACTCTATTTTTGTCATTGTGGCTTTTCCCAATATCACTTCATCCTGAAGTTTTCCTTATGGTCATTTATCTAGTTTTCTGTACCAGCTTGCTCTTATTTATACTGCAGTTACAAATATTTATATTTATCATCAGAATGGCTTGGGAAAGTGTGACAGCTGCCAGCATCCTGTACACATCCACTGAATTTTTTAAAAACATGATTTGTAAACATATTCTTGAGTGCAGACCTAATCAGTAATCAAATGCCAGACCTATTTACATTCTGGAAAATGCACTGCTGCTTTCTTGTTTTACAGCTGTGATTGCTGCTCTTTTGTTCTAGGCAAAAGAACCATATGGGCAAAGAGGGGTCTTATGATAAGCCACTGGCCCAGCTTCACTTAGTACAGCCTTCCCAGATGGTTGGGACTGGTTAACTACTATTTCCAAAGAACAAATTGTCAATTGATTTTGTAGCCATCTTAAAGCAATTTTCCCCGTGCTAGGGCCACACAGAGAGGCAACAGCCCTTCCCATCCCCTGTAAAGATGAAGCAGATGGCTGAGTTTAAGGATTGCCTGGAAAGCTCTGAAGTGGGTAAGGAAGAGGCTATCCTTGAGAAGCAGGGAGACCTAAGCAGAGGAACACCAGGGAGGTCTGAGCTAGGAATGTTGTTTTTGATCCTGCTCAACTATAGCACACCAATGCAAGTGTAGGGGAAATCCCAGAGGTAGATGCATTCTGGTTTCTGGTGTTTATTGAAAGAGGGTGGAATCTGTGTTCAGGCAGCAAAAGATAGATGCCTTTTTGCAAGGGGGCTCAGGAACTTCTAGATCAGAGATGTCAAACTCGCGTTGTCATGGAAGCGTCACGTGACATATCCGGACTTTTTTTTTCTCCACTAAACCGGGCGTAGGTGTGGCCAGCGCCTGACGCATCTGGTCTGCGGGCCGTGAGTTTGACCACCCTGTTCTAGTCAGGATGGCTGATTAGCAGTCTGTTCAGAAGGACAGCTCCTTCTGCCAATCTAGTTATGCCTACTAGATAACTTTCCCTCTTCAAGAGCTTTACAGCAGTAAAAAAAAAAAAAAGATGAAAGACATTGTTACCTGGAAACCCCCTCCCATAAAAGCCTCTGGAAATGCCCTAAAGATCTAAAACCCTGTAGTCATTACTTTGAACATCTGAATTAGAATGCATACAACTGTGGTCGCATTCATCCTTTCTTTCCTATATATTTCTTATATACCGGTACCTATAAGATTATAAAGGTAGGGTACATATTTCTCCTCCCCTCTTTCCTATCCCCATTTAATGTCAGATTTGGACTCTCTCATCACACAATCAGAATTCTCCCAGAGAATTCTGGGAGTTGAAGTCCACAAGTCTTAAAGTTGCCAAGTTTGGGCACCCCTGTCTTAAGGCATTGATTCCTTGTCCACACCCACCTTGTCTAATTACCAGAAGGAGCAGCCAAACTATACTTGGAGAGAGGCGCTTACTTGCCATACTTGAATAATAGTCACACCAAAACTACTCGAAATTCAATATCCTGCCTGTCTAACCGTAAAGACCTTTAATACTCCCTCCATTGTTTGATTCTGTGACTTGGGCTAGTAGTCCCAAATTCATTCTTCCCCTCCTTCCATAATACCTTCCAATAGGATTGGGATAGGAGTCCTTGTTCCTTTGAGCAATAGTTTTGGGAAATCTACTTTAGTTTTGTCTGCTGAAATGAGGTGGGGGTTTGTTAAACAAGGGATAAATCCAAAGTTGTACACTTAGCCTTGTAGACTTAGAACAGTTTTCTTACCGACTGTTTGAAGTTACAATGGCACTGAAAAAAGTGCCTTGTGACCATTTTCCACACTTATGACCATTGCAGGATCCCCATGGTCATGTGATTCACATTCAGATGCTTGATAAGTGACTCACAGTTACAACATTTGCAGCATGATCACCTTTTTCAACCTTCTGACAAGCAAAGTCAATGGGAGAACCAGATTCCTAATTTAACAACTGCAATGATTCGCTTCACAAATGTGACAAAACTCACTTAACAAATTTCTTGCTTAGCAACATACATTTTGAGCTCAATTGTAGTTGTAAGTTGAGGACTACCTGTATTAGTATAATCTCTAAATATCATGGCACATGAAAAAAGAACAGTGGGAAGGCTTTTTTTATATAGTGAATTGTTAAAATGTGGTATGGTATCTATTGATCTAAAAAGCTGCATGAATATGTCATGGAAGAATCCCTCCCTCTTATTCCCTGAACCCTGAGGAAGTTTATCTAACTTTGGCCATTGAATTTCACTTTTGTTGCTACTGCGGGGAAGGGAGTTCTAAAGGACATTAATCATAACATGAAACCTACCTTAGTTCATTTAGAACTTAATATCTATGACTTCAATATGGATAAGCAGTACTCAGCGATATTGTTGATTTGAAAGGATGGTTTGTAACCTTTTCACAGATGTGGAATTTGGAGAATTTCTTGTTTTTATTTCAATCTTTCTCTTTCTTTTCAATAGTCATCCTTGGAAGTACAACCCGCATAGCTCGTTAGAATTTACTTCTAAATAAGTATGCTTTAAATTCTTGCTTGCTTTTTCTCTTTCTCCTCAAGCCATGTTTAGTGTTAATTATGTTTTTCAAGTAAATCCAATAATCTTTCTGGCAAACAGCAAGGTAGGGGTGGGATCTAGCCATTAAACGATCCACAGATCTTGCCAAGACTGGCAAGATTTATACAAACCATGATTATGTTTCTTTCATGTTGTGACAGCATTCTCTTCTGGATCTGGCTGAGAAAGGTGGCACAGTGAACAACCTCCTCTTTTCCCTCATGCAAAGACAAACATACGTTCAGCATGGAATCTCACTCAACAACGGTGAGAAAACTATTGTTCTTCCATCTCCAGAGAAGATAGAAACCCACTATTTCACTGTGCTACTTGGCCACAACCAGGCACGTCAGCCAATGATCAGTGGATTGATTCAAGGCTTCAATAAGGCTGCTGCAGCAAGGCTGGGTGCCCACCAGCTGAATGAGTCACCAAGGTCAAGATGTATTTTTTAAAAAACAAAACTCTCCCCATCCTGCTGCCTGTACCGTCATTTAGCTGTTCTGTGAAAGATGGTAATTATGAACATCTTTGGATTTGATTCTTCTTCCTTAAATCCTCTCCCCCCCATGCACACACACACACACACACACACAGCATGATGTTCCCATGATAACCATCTGGTAGACTGGAGCAGTGTGAGGAAGTCAGCTGGTCTGTGGGTGAGACGCTGTAGTCTGGCTTTGCTAAGACTTCCAGTTCTGTTCAGGCAGGGAGTAAGCAGCTCTGAAGTCAATTGCTGGGTGAGAGGGGAGGGGTGGGGAAGATGATGTGGTCTTCCTCTCCCATTAGAAAGCCACCCACAGTGTGATCCCAAGAACATGTCTGCACATTTGTGCACGCCCTCAAAGGTACCTATATCTTCAGCCTCTAGGAAGTATACACACACCCAAAGCAAATCTGAGTTATTCCCTCTGGAGGCTACAATGAGTAATTATAATGTTCGCAAGAGAAATAATAATAGTTATAATAATGTGTTTCACCTTGTCCTTGTCTTTGATTACAGCATCCTATCTTTTAATTTTCTCAAGCCTTCTTTCCTTCTTAATCTTACCCTATGAAAATGTTAGGAGAGTCAAAGTAACTTTCATAATAATGTAACACTAAAATACAGCTTCCAGTCCCTTCTTTGGGTATAGATGAAGGCCCAAGAGAGTACTTATATTAGTATTGTGATTAAATTCTTTTCTAATATACTTTTTGGGTTAAGGGTTTAAACTATCATTAGGGTTATAGTATTTTTGACCCAAATGCCTGCTGAGCTTTCTTCAGAAGCAGGTGAACAAAATGGACGCAAAACTACTCATGGCCCTGATTAGCAGCTATTTTTTTATTTAGAAGGAATGAACTAGAAATGTTTCCCGAGCCAGTGAGGCCCCAGGAATAAATTGGAAGCAAACAAGTCGGGAGATAAAGCGGTAGGCGGGTGTTTTCCTGCTCAGTTGGTAACTGTTTCCCTAATAGAAAGAAAAACATACTTCAGGAGGGGGTTGAAGGCTCTAATTAGGAGGAAGAGGATTAGAATAGTGAAAAAGAGGCTTCTTTCTCTCTCTGACATGTGTATAGATCCCTGGGTTAATAGAAAGAAAAGGGCTTTTGGGGACCGGAGAGAGAGTCTGTGTGGGAGGCTATCGTCTCTCTCACCAATGCAGCTCAACTTGCCCCTTCTGCCCATTATTAACTCAAGAGAGGATGGCCGCATTTAGCAATGGGGATTAGCTGAGTAGGCAACACTGCTTGGATCCAGCAGAACAATAACCAGCCATCAGTAAACTTGGGAGTGTCGGACAGATGAGTCCAAAGCCTCCCTTGCCTTCTTCACTTGCTCATTGCTTTCATGGTGTGATCTCTCAGGGGTCAGCAGATGGCAGCATCTGGTCAGTCTTGCTTTGCTTGGAGGGTTATCAGGATTCGACCTGGTGAATACTCAGATGGGAAACCTGCAGGGAATTCTAGGCTAGTTGGATGAATTGATCAAACCTCCTCAAAGAAAGCAATGGCAAAGCACTCCTGTAGGGCTGGCCAAGAAAACTGCATGGAAGTCTTCCCCAGGTGACCTCTTGAATCATCTGAATAGAAAGTTATGAAAGTTATGAATGGAGGGGCTAAGGCTAACGTGGCTTCTGCATTATATTTTTTTGTGGCATCACTATGTTTTATTTATACATTTTATGGAATTTCTTCACGTTATCATCATCTGTTGGTCACCCTCCTGTGGTTTTTGAGGACTCTGTTGAGCCTGGAAGTGACGCAACAAGCACAGATTCACCATAATCTTTATGGAGGCATCATTTCATAACAAATTATATTTCAGAATATTATTATGTTTTAGCTGTGTCTGGATAAATAGGTTTATATTTCAATATTTAACTGAAATATTGTCAGAGTAATTTTAAATTACTGCTTGTTTTTAGGGGTAAATCTTGAGAGAAAGAAAAAAGCTTTTTAACTGCCATTTTAATAATTTGATGTCTTTTAATCAGGAGACATAGCTGAGATAATAGATGATAATAGATAATAGATAATAGATAATAGATAATAGAGACATAGATGAGATAATTCACCTTTATTATAAGGTTATATTAACAGAATTTTGCAAGACTGAAAGTATATCTCTCTCTACAGTTCCCCTTTACAGCCCAAGAAACTAGGGAGGGTTTCTCCTGAGTCTCTTGCCTCCCCCACATACCTGCTGTGGGCTATGTTGTCTTTTATCTGATTTTTCCTTGGTGATGTCTTTTTTTCCAAGGTCACTCCCACATAGCAATTCAATACCTGAATGCTTAATCCTGCCCCCTAAGGCTTCTCTGGATCCATGTCCAATAAATATCCCCTGCCCCACTCACAAAAACAATACAAAACAAATGGTCTTTCCCTTGCATTATAAGCTTGATTTGTTTTATGTTTCATGTATCATAATGGTTAATCATGCTTGAACAAATATGTGCTGACCTTTATTTTTGAAAAAAAATAATGTTCTGATTATTTGGATCTTTCCCAATGTATTCCAATCATATATGCACATCTCTGTCCAAGATCATCATATTCTGATACATACTGTAGAAAAGCAATATTTATTAGTTCTAGGACCTGTCTGTTGAAAGCAATCTTAATATAATATAGCTGGAAATCATTAAAATTAAAAGGGATGACTATACAACATGGTTGATGACATAGCTGGCGAAGATTCCAACAATAAACATTTACATAGATCTGAACTCATGAAGGAAAAAGCCCTATATATCCTAGTTACTTTATGAGATCAAGAAAGAAAAAGAACTCTTGCAAAAAATATATATATCTTGTTTTGCCAACTGGATGCCAAATCATTTACACATCTTTGAAACATAGAAATTAGTATGTTTTATTAAATATGGTATAGATTAAGTAGGTCTTTTAATACTCCATAGTCAAATTAGTATTATAGGTAGAGATGCTGTTATTCTGTACTAACTCTTTAGAGAACAAGCCAATTTTCTTTTGTCGCAGTATGTTTTCACATAATCAGCCAAAAGGGTTATTTTTATCAAAACTAAATTGTAAACATTCATTTTATTTGATATGATTTTTCCAAGCTCCGTTTATGTCTACCACTAAAATAAAATTCTTAATAAATTCCAGCTTTATTTATAGTTATAATTAAAAAAACAAAGTCAATATATTAAAAACTCTCAAATGAACTGGTGCTCTCTTGATCCTTAGTGAGAATTGATAATTTCTTCTTGATAGTTACAATAGTTCACAAAACAACTGTTACTTGCACGGAGTGATGTAATTCTGGATAAATTTCAGTTTCTGTTGTTTATGGATTCCTAGCTGCAGCAAGGTAGTCATGTGAAGTTGACATAATACAAAAAGAGGAGGGCTAGCATTGCGACACTTCATTTGCCATTTTACCCTCCCCTCCCAGCCCAAGAGCAACTACAACAGCAATAATTTCTTCTTCTTTTCCTCCTCCTCTACATCACTACCATTGCCGTTTCGTCTTCCTCTTCCTCCTCCTCCAAATTATGTTCTCAATAGCTTCAAAATAATGCTCATGCCATTTCAGAAAAATAGTAAAAATAACAAAATAAAAATTAGGATATTGTCTCAGGTGATGTCTCCAGTGATAATATTAGGTATGGGACAATTCAGCCCATCTTCAACCACTTTTGTACTCAAAATGTTTATAAAAGATTAAATGGAATAGCCTCAGATTGTGGAGATTCAAGCTACACTTAATTTTCATAATTTATATCATTATATTAATTTTAATCTCATCACTCCTACAAGCACATAGGACATCATGCAAGGACCTGTTTTCATAAACTCTACTAGTCTGAATCTATGACCTAGTTGATATAAAGTATGTTTTAATTAATTATGGTTTGTTTGATAAATCACTATTGGCGAGGGTGACACTGAGTTAAGTTATAAAAATTTAGTTTAGATGGCATTTTAGCTGGAATTTCTACAATGTCCTAAGTGAAAATCAAACCCATCAACTGTATTATGTGTTAAGGGCCCAATTTCCTGGTGCTAACTGACCAAGTACCTTGCTCCTATCTATACTTAATCTGGATGTTTATTTAGTGTTTTTATTGTTTTAAGATGTTTTTAGTATTTTCAATGAATGAATGATGGTTTAGCACAATGAATGACCTTGATGTAAGAAAAAAACTAGCTTTAAGACACTACAGTACAGTACAGGAATGTTATGGTTGTGGGAGGATTTGAATCTTCCTAGTTTTTTCCCAAGCTGTAACCAATGACCTCCCCGATTTCGCATCACATTCTGAAATGTGTTTCTGTGGACTTGGATAAGTACACAGTCATTTTGTTCCCCAATGGGAGAAGCTGACTGCATCATGGCCACAGATGTTAGAGATGTCATGAATCTCCTTCATAATCTGCAAGTTGGTTTATTAGCTTCAGTGGCTGTACCTATTAGCGTACAGAGAACAAAACTGAAGGGAACAAAGAAGTGTAATTGGCAGTTGTACAAGACTGTGTCTGAAAAAAGGGAAAAGTGTCACTTGAATATTCAAACCTGAAGGAAGAGAAGATTTCAATGACAATGAATGAAAACAACTAGTTTCTTTTGGTACTTCTAAGGAGCAGTGTTTGTGTGCAGGGCAGCTCATTCTGTTCTGTGCATTCAATTTGTGATGTTGCAAGACAAGAGTTCTCATGATAGCCCAGTCATATGGATGTCCCAAGGGACCCAAGGGAATTTTACAACAATGTGGCAAGCGAAAGCTTTTACACACAGGAAAAGGTGTAAGACATATGGGAGAAAATAATTCAGGCACTCTTGGTAGAAGTCATACTTTATCCTCTATCCATCTAAGAATTCTCTTGGAGTCAGAAAGGGGTAGTCTGTAGGGTTGTGTTCTCATGTCTCGAGTACTGAGACATGTAATAATATTCCAGGTGAGGAGATCATAGCAGAACTGAGAATCAATCACTAGAGAATCAATCACTGGAGAATCAATCCAAAATAACCAACTTTATGCTATCAGAACCAGTGGATTCTAACAAAAGAATGGTGCATTAATGAAGATGATTTTTTTGGTATTACTGGTCCTTGTTTAACAGCTACCTTATACAGGACCATTTGCAGTTCCATAATGATGAAAAACTAACTTTATGACCAATCCTCACATTTATGATCTTTATAGATCTGTAAAGCAGAGGATAATTGAAGTAAAATCATAAGCTTAGTTGAGGTTTACTTTGTTTAATAACCAAGTTGCTGGTTCCAATTGTGATTGCTAAGCAAGGGCTACCTATATATTTTGACATTTCTGTTTTTTTTTTTTTTTTAAATAGAGGCAGGTTTCAATATTTTTTCATACAAATTCAAAGGGAATTTTGAAACACGGACTGCTATGTGAGAATGGAGATTCTATTTTTGGTTTTATATTGTCCAAGCATGCTCAGGAGACTTATATTTTGAGAAAGCTTCCAGATGTGGGATTGTAGAAAACACATTTAAGAAATAAAGTATTCAGCAATAAGATAAGCATTCACTCAGGAGAAATATTAAAGAATGATTGCCGTGATTAATAAACACATCACTGTTGTTCACCCACTGCCTAAAATGTTCCTTAATCCTGATTTTTTCCTCCCTGACTAATTAAATATGGAAATTTTTAAGTTGGCAAAGCAATAGCAAATATAGGCTACATGATACAGGAAAATGCAGACATCTGCAGACATGTAGACATTTTGTTTGAAACTTTCAACTCTTTCAACAGAAGTAAAATGAAAGAGCTCTTCCATTTCTGTGGTCATACAACATAGAGTTTGCTTTTTTTTCTGAGTTTTGTATAATTTAAATAATTACAATAGAGTACACAGTATATTGGTATTCAGCATTCTTATATGGGATCTAATCAGCTATTAAAAGTCTTGATTTAAAATATTGTTGAATATAGTGCCCTGATTTATAGTATATCAATGGGCTATATGCAAAACTATATATTGTATAAACCAGTTTTCTGGAATGTGATGTTACCGGTCAAAATTAGTTCCACCTTGAAATTTCAATTTTAAAATATTGTACAGTATCTTTAGCCTCTCCTGACAAGAACAATAAAGTGCAGAAATAAGTAACACTGAATTAATTCCAACTGCCATACTTAACGCTGCCAAATAAATTCTAAACAGTATTCCCGTTTCTCTGTTTTTGGCTCTTTTCCTTTATAGTATCTCAAATGTCCTCTCATCATCATGGGTGTGCATGAAACAGAAAATGAGTTCCGCCTGTAACTTGAAACAAAGCATTATATTCCTGAAGTCTATTTGCCTCATTTCAAGCCAGTCTTGGTTTCATACAAACAGAGGTGTCTGCAAATTTTGGTCAAAAAGTCAAGATGGCAGCCATGGGAGCGCAACTGAAATTTGCAACACATTAAAAACAACAACAACAGGCACAGGCACTATCATTTCCATCATATTGATTTTTTTGACCATACTCCACAGGCACCCCAAGCAGAAAAAAAATCTGAATTAATATAGTGAATCCACTTTCAGAAGAAATAAAACTTTCAGAGCAGTTTCGGATGTTTTGGGCATGGAAAATTGAGATCTGGAAGGGCTGGAAAAAACTGGATAACCACCAGATAGCAGCAAAACATTACAGGACATTCTCAGCTGCCATCAAGTGGTCGTCTGTATTTTTGTAGTGCAGATACTGTGCCTTGAAACTAGAACAAACATTTGTGCCTGGGTATAGATATTTTTACAGCAAGGAATGTAAGCAGAAAGCATTGATTCTATATTTTATCTCTCATACAAGATACCAACTTTTAATTTAACTACCTCTTAAGGACAGAAGGATATTCTGAAAGAAAAAATAATAATTCTAGTTGGTTCCATTTAAAAGACTATTTTTTTCCCTAAATCTTCATCTAAAATTAATCTTGCAGACAATCAGGGATAACTCTGTTCATTCTTGTATTTAAAAAATATCTGAAATGTACCTATTATTTTTCCCAGCAGGCTGCCAAAAAACAAAATAAGGTATTTTGTGGTTTCTATCTGGTAGCTTAACAATTAGTGACAGGAGGTACTATTCCCCAGAAGACAATCCTCACACCATACAAATATCCCCTTCTGCCCAACTGCCAGCTTTTATCTCCTAAATGTAAATTACATTTACATTAATAGTCCTCAATAGCATACAAAATGAAGAGTGATCATGAGGGATACATACATCCTTGCTCAGCAAAACAACTCTTCTTTTTATTGAAGTACTAAAATAAAATAAATTGCAGTGTACAGGTCAAAACTCAAGGGCAAGCATGCCTTTGCAGGAAAATACCCCCATCAATATTACAAAAAAGCATGAACAAGATGAACATTTCCCACCTGTTTCTGCTTTGCTTAGCAGGTCAACCAGCCATGGCTTTTCTGAATTTAAAATACACTATGAAATCTGTACAAATAATAGAGGCAAGAAAATGGAGCGTACAGAATGCAAGAATGAATCAATGTCACCAAAATCTAAAAAAAATCCAAATGAACCAAAGCACACAATCAGCTTAGAACTTTTGGGGAAAAGAAGAAATAATATTGATTTCTACTGAAACATGGGCTACTTCTGGACATCACCTTCATATCGTCTTGCATCCAGGATGATCAGGTATTGAGGCTATACTTAAAAATAGATGAGTCATGGGAATCTGACTTGGGAAAGTCTGGAGGGATGGGAGTTGAATCTTAGTTGAATCTTACTGCTTTCATATGGTCCAGGGGCTAGATAAGAGCTTATGTGGAGCTTATTCCACATAAGATCGAACTTATACATTCGGTCAGTGTTTTCTCAGAGAGACTGAAAGGGATAGTCAGATGAACCATATGGTTCTTACTCAGTGTACCTTTCTCAGGTGACTGGGACAGGGATTATCCGAGTATTGCTTTTTCCACTGACCAGATGAGTCATTGGTCAATGGAACAAGCTTGATGCACAAGTTGATATTTTAGAGGCGGCAATTTCACTTCACTATTGGACGTATCTAGGTATGGAGCAGATTGCCATCAGCAATTGGGTAGGTATGGTAAACGGCTGGCCTTCAGCTGTTTGAGGAAATCCATAAAAATAAATTTATAATAGGTTTGTTTCACCAATCAGATCTGAATGACAAAATGTCATGAATTATCTTCTCTAGAAAACAGCATCTTATCAGTTGAGATGCTGTCGGCGGGCAAGAAATGTAACTGGCCAACTGTCACTGATTACCCAAAACTGGGGGAGGTCTGTCTCTTATGGTCCTCGGCTAGTTCAGGTGGTACAGAATTGAGCAACCTGCATTGTATCAACAGTCCTTTTTTCTTCCTGGCGACATGCCATGCACACTACCCCAAGTTCAGACTGAGGCCTTCAGGCCTGTCTTCAATGAGTTTCAAAACCTCAAGTTCCAACATGCACGATTTTATAACATCTGTCAGATCTTCCTTTACCTTCCATTCTAGGCTAAAAGGACCAATTACTATAATCTTTCCTTATAGGGAAGGTGCTGTATTGTTCATACACTTTTCTCTCTTTGCATTTTTTCTATTTTTTTAAAAAAAGCTTCATGATCTGTACTATATAAGGTTTAACACTCCAGATGTAGTTTCACTGTAGCAGGGGTCCCCAAACTTGGCAATTTTAAGACTTGTGGACTTCAATTGAAGTCCACAAGTCTTAAAGTTGTCAAGTTTGGAGACCTCTGCACTATAGGTTTGTATAATATTATGTTGGCAACTCTATTTGGTTTGCCAATGGTTACAAGCATAGAATTTGCTTTTCTTTCTTTTTTACTTTTTTTATCCACTGGCACTTAGCCTACAAGCCTGTCCTGGTAACACCTTTTTGTTTCTACCATGTCTGCATGATGCTGACTTCCATCTCATTTTCAGTCCATGAATGAGAGATAGCTTATTCTTTGCTAGATATCATTCCTTTATTCTGACCCAGTCCTAGGCCAGCCTCAAAGTATGGGACATCAAATTCATTAGTATCTGTCATGCATTACCTTGGGCAGCAGACAGGTGACGAGCCTGATTTGAAACAGGTAACACTGTTAATCCACTGGGGATAACCCACTTCAAGCAGCAAGAGTTTCCTGCAAGGTAGGTCAGCGCCTCAATTCAATGGGGGGGGGGGGGAAGCCCACTGTGTGCACTCCACCACAAGCTTTATATCAGCCCAAATCAAACAATATTTAAATGTAAACTTTTGCAATACCATACTATGGTATGTCTGTCATCTGACATACAATAGTCAGTTGGTCAGTCCATCTGCACCTCTATAATTGTCTGGTTTCGTTCTGCAACCCAACAGGACAGACACAGACTTCAGATGATAATTAGGACTGCAGAAAAAACAATACCAACCTGCCTTCAACCGAGGACTATACACTGCACAAGTCAAAAAGGCTGTGAAAATATTTACAGACCCCTCACATCCCAAGCATCAGCTGTTTCAACTCCTACCCTCAAAATGATGCTATAGAGCACTGCGTACCAGAACTAGATACAAGAACAGTTTTTTCCCGAACTCTGCTAAACAAATAATTCCCTCAACACTATCCAACTATTTACAAAGTCTGCACTACTATTGCTATTAATCTTCTCATCACTCCTTATCACCCATCCCCTCCCTCTTGTGACTGTATGGCTGTAACTTTGTTGCTTGTACCCTTACAACTTATATTCACTGTTTCCTAATATGATTTGATTGCTTATTGTACCCAAATGTGGTATTCAGCAGGTTCTGACCAGTTCTGGAGAACCGGTAGCGGAAATTTTGAGTAGTTTGGAGAACTGGCAAATACCACCTCTGACTGGCCTTGCCCCCATCTACTCTCTGCCTCCCGAGTCCCAGCTGATCGCTTGGGTCTTCTTTTGTTGCCATGCACAGGAGAACAGAGCTGGAAAACAGGTTAGTGGGGTGGGGAGGGAATGGGGATTTTACAGTATCCTTCCCTTGCCGTGCCCACCTGGCCACACCACACCCACCAAGCTATGCCCACAGAACTAGTAGTAAAAAAAAAATTGAATACCACCACTGATTGTATCCTATGAATATTATTAAGTGTTGCACTTTATGATTCTTGACTCTTGATGAATGTATCTTTTCTTTTATATACACTAAGAGCATTTGCACCAAGACAAATTCCTTGTGTTTACAATCACACTTGGCCAATAAAGAATTCTGTTCTGTTCTATTCTATTCTATTCTATTCTATTCTATTCTATTCTATTCTATT
>BLBF01000020.1:46670499-46689382 GCA_015471245.1 Laticauda colubrina
TTCTATTCTATTCTATTCTATTCTATTCTATTCTATTCTATTCTATTCTTTTCAAATCTTCTTACGATGCATTAATTTTTCTCAATGCATATCACCATTTTTTGTTTCTTAAACTCAAAAGCATCCTAGTCATTGACGTAATACTTGGGAAATTTATAGGATATGTTTTCAGCCTGAACGAATGCTGCCCTTCAAGAAAAAAAAAAAAAAAAAGGAAATAAAAATAGGCAACCTATTTCTCGCTCCCCTTTTTTCTCCGCGCTCTTCCAAAAGGAGATCGATATCTCTGAACTCTTGGTCAGGCTCCTGCTCTCTGGAAATCGATTGCTCGGTATTCCCTTTTCTTCATTGTTTTCCCCTACCAGTGACAAGTAGATCGGTTATTCGGTGCTCTTCGTTCGGGCTGTTCATCGATTCGCTCCGCGTATAAACACGGTACGGTGGAGCGTGTGCACGTTTTGTTAGCGGCGCAGACGTGGAAGTGCCCCGGAGGGGAAGCGAAGCTCTTATCATTGGTTCCCACCTATCACGGTGAAACCAAAGCAGCCTTTAGGCTTCAGGTACCAAAGCGCTTGGTGGGACGTTGGGAAGAGAAGCCGATCCTTTTCCCGCGTCGCCTGCCGGTTATTATTTATTTTCGTGGCGATAGGAAGGTGAAAGAAGGGCATCATTAACTTCGCGTGCTTATTAGATATAAAATTGATGTCTAAAAGTATAAAAGTTTTTTTGATGGTGGGGGGTTTCCATTCATGTGGAGCATACATTTTGACTGCTTGCCTGGCAGTGCTAAGGCTTAAGAACCCAAGCAGATTGGTCTAGATTCTAGAATAAATTGAAAGAAAAACGATGTAAACAAAGATTTAACATAAGAATGGGGAAAATACTATAATCTTTCAGAGGCTGAGCTACAGTTCAAAGCATTTTCCAACATTGGCTAGGCACTGGCTAGGGTTGTAATACAGCAACGGGTTGTTGTAGTTATCTAACACAAGGGAGATGCTTAAATGGCAAAACAGAAGGCTAAGGATGCTGGTTTCTGAGGATTGTTAAAGTCTTACTGTGTACTATGGAAAAGTTACTACTTCTGCACTTCTTCCTCCCGCTTATTGGTTATTACCTGCTTATTGGTTGAATTTTTTGATGACTTCATTTTTTTTTTCAGAGTTCAGGTATGGAATTTCAAGCTGTGGTGATGGCTGTAGGTGGTGGATCCCGCATGATGGATCTGACCTCAAATATCCCTAAAGCTCTTCTTCCTATTGGGAATAAACCCTTGATATGGTATCCACTCAACCTATTGGAACAAGTTGGTTTTGAAGGTAAGCAGCCTTGAATATGGTCATTTGCTCTGTGGAGAAATGACATAACAAAAAATCAAGGACACTATATGGGAATGAACTTGTCAATAAATTCAAGGTATGTGGCACCATAGCTGGAAGTCCAGTTAATTCAGAATGTTGCATTTGACTTCTAGCCTGACTTAGAAAGAGGAGGTTATATGATTGAGATCATCTGTGTATTTAACTAACCATGTACAAGCGCTCTACATAAAGAAGGCACACATTGAAATTTTTCTTATCTTTTTGTCTTCTGGGAATTTGATAGGAATATTAACAAAATAAGGGGGCACGATGGCTCAACAGTTAAAGCTGGAAAGCTGACAACCCATGTTCAAGACTCAAGCGTGACACAATAGGGTGACAATCTGTTTCTGCCCCAGTTCCTGTCCATCTAGTCCTTTGAAAGCATGCAAATGCAAATAAATTAATAGGTACCACTGGTGGGAAGGTAACAGCATGCTGTGTGCCTTTGTTGTATAGCAATGCTGGCCACATGACTATGGAAAGTGTTTTCAGACAACTCAGGCTTCCTTGGCCAAGAAACAGAGAAAAGCCATAGAGTTGGACATGATTGGACAGGGAAACCTTTACCCTTTTTATCAATAAAATAGGATCAGTTCAGTGTAGTGGTTAAAGCATCTGGCTATGAAACTGGCATGAGTTCTAGTCTAGAATTTAAAGTAGTTTTGGAAGCTTCCAAGAAGCAAATTGTGTGTGTGGATGAGAAAGAGAGATTGCATTAATGCCATATTTATATTTAAAAGCAGTGTAAATCACCCTTTCCTTCAAAGGCTTTTTATGAGAATAATATGCAACCTGTAGAGTCACAATTTAGAAGATTTTATTGGTTTTTCTCCAAGCTCTGCACTCATTAATATATTTTTTCATTCAAAATTTTCATTACTGTATATGTGACAGTAAGTTATTTTAAACATTTCCTTTCCGTATAATTAGTTTGAATTAGCTGATGTGGTTTATAATAAATATATAGTGGGGTAATGCAGTATTTCAGATTTCAAAGCAAAATGGATTTTTGGGAGAATGCACAAATGTGTGTAATTGTGTAAAGCAGCTTGCTTTTTCCTGGAATTGTACAGAAAAATTGTACAATCACAGAAAAAAGCAGATCATATAGTTGTATACTTTGGCTTGACTATAATACAGTTAATTCTACATTTTAGTCTACCTCTCCAATTCTGTTATGTTGGTCAACTTTTTAACAATTCTTCACGTAATCCAGTGTATGAGACCATCATATCACCTGTGTTCATAACTAGTTTGTGATGAATTATATCTGCCATCTGCACTTACAGTCTTCTAAGAAAAGGTCTGAACTGAAGAAGTTTTAAGATAAATTATTTTAATATTAAATGTATTCTCACCTGATTAGTCATGAGGTTCAATAACTTTGCATAAACTCCAGAATCATTTTCCTTATGGACTAGCATTTTAAATGTATTGTGAATAGTAGCAGAATAGCAGTTTTATGAATAATGCTCATTTGCTGTGGCTACTATTGAAAATTATCTAATTGAATATGATATAAGGAATCATACGAGGTTTTTTTTGGCTCCAAGTAGGGAAAGAATAAGTAATTGCTCAGTAATCATGGAGCTTAATGTGTAATTAAGATATCTTAACACATTAACAGAGTTGGAAGGGGCATTGGAGGTCTTCTAGTCCAACCCCCCTACTCAAGCAGTAGACCCTATACCATTTCAGACAAATGGCTGTCTAATCTGTTCTTTAAAACCTCCAGTGATGGAGCACCCACAGCTTCTGAAGGCAAACTGATTCACTGGCTTATTAGATGTTCATCTAGCTTCTTAGATGCTTTTTTCTAGTACATCATTTTCTCTTAGGATATTATTGGTTACAAATTCTGAAGCTAATAGATTATTATTCATGGTTCCTATGTTTTAATTATCACATGGTTAGTAAAGTTTCTAAGACAAAGTTAACAAAATAGGGTTATAAGTAAGCACTAGGATGGGTTTCTGTAGGTTGCATCTCTTCTCTGAGCCAAGGATTCTGTATTTTCTGCAGTGTCAAAGCAGGAGCTGGGGTAGATACATTTTTTTCTTAAATCCCAGTAATAAGAAGTATTCTTTATTAAGGTTGTATTATGGAGGCTTCATGGGAAAGTTTTCAGGCAATTTTAAAACTAGAACAGAGAATGAGCCATGTCATCAATTGTTCCAGTTTAACGGATGATTTTGTCTTTGCAACAGTAAATAATACATCAATGGCAGATTGCAGAAAGCGGTCCATTCTTGAAAATAAGTTAATTCCAAAGCAGATATATCAAGAAATGCTTAATATGTTAAGAAATACTGAATATGTTTATTTCTTGTCTATTCTATATAGAAATTAATCTAGTTGCACTCTAGTTATTATCAATGAAACAAAACTTTATGAGGCATGATTACTGCCATTTCTAATATTGCTGTTTATTATGCAGTTTCATTGGAGAAAGGGTAGAGAGAAATAGTAAATGATTCCTGGCACAGAGACTAGAATAAAAAATTACAAAGACCTTCAGCTGCTAAAAGGTCCTGTTTTCTTTTAAGTAAACCCATTCTACTTTTTCCATTCCCATTCCATTTCTTTCAAAGAAAATCAAAGCAATATTTTAGGCTAATTTCCAGAACACATTAGAGTGCTATGAAAATGTTGTTTAATTTGCAATACAAGCACACTGCCTTTTATTCTGCCTGTTCTTTGTTTAACGAATGGCTAATCTCAAATAATTTCCTTCTGCTTTTCTTCCCAGGGCCACGAGTTTAGGATATTTGGCAACTGGCAAAACGTAGTTAAGTAGATGTGAGATTTTGCTTATACATATAGTGCATTTCCTAGAAATGTCCTTTCTGTTAGTTATAAAACTTGTTTTCCTAAGCACTGCTTAGGTCAGATTTCTACCTTCAATAACGCTCAAGTGACTAAACAAAATATTTCAATCTCCAGGACACCAAATTCCAGCCACAACAATTTTTACAAAATTATTTCTTTGAGGTAACTTCAAAACAGAAAAAAAAATGCAGAATTTTTCTATTTGGTCTTAAATGGATTGGAAGAGAAAACTGAGTTAATGAGAAACCACTTGCAAAACTGTACAATCCAACCCCATTTCAAAATAAAATTCTTTTAATAAAACATGAGTTATTTCCTAAGAGGTCTATACTGTTTGAACAGAAGTTTCTCTCTTCCTGCTCAAGAGAAATAGACATTAGCTCAAACTTAAAATATTACTGGCAATACATTCCATACTCAAGTGAAGTGATTCTAGGCTTAAAACAACCTAATTCTGAGATATTTCCATTATGAATGGATTTTCCTAGCTGTTCCCTTGTTGATCCAAAACTCCTTTTGGATTTAATTCCAATGTAGATTTGATGTTTTGATTAATCCTATACACCATGGTTCATGGCAGAGGCTGTGGGAGTTCAAAACATCTGGAGATTACTATGCCAGTCTTTGTTCTAGATCATTCATAATTATAAATTTAAACGGTGGTCTCAGTGCAATTCCCTGGGTGTCCTATTGTTTAGTTTCAGCTATTGTGGAAGTTGGCCATTTAGTCATATTTCAAGGTCTCTGCTCATCAAACAATTACATTATTACAAATGAAGAAAGAAACTTTTACTCTACTGTTAGTTTATTCAGAAAAAATGGTGAGAGATCTAACAAAGGTATTTTGAGAATCCAAATAAACAGTGCATATGAATTTACTACTATCCACATCCACATTGGGACTCTCTAAAACAGTGTTTCTCATTGGCAAATTTAAGACATGTGGACGGACTTCAGTTCTCCCCTCTCCCCAAGTATACCAGGACTAAATGTTATCCTGAAAAGTCTGTGCTTTCTTAAACCTTTAAAAAGTTCATATTGCACTGGCTTTCTTTCTCTCTTTCTCTCTTCCTCCCCTTCTCTCCAAGATCATCTTATCTGCACTTGCTGATTTTCGGAATATGGAATTTTACATGTGAGACTTTTTTAAGAACTCTTGGATTAAAACCAATTAAATCAGATGAAAAAGTATTTTAAACTTTTCTGAATGTTACATGGGAAGGCTCATATGTGCTTTTTCAAGAGCCTGATTTAATGGAATTTGAAGTCAGAAGACAAAATTCCATCTAGACCAGGGGTGTCAATCTGGTGGCCCGTGGGCTGGATACGTCTTACGCAGGCTATGCCCACCCCATGACATCGCAAAATGTCACATGATGGCAATGTGACATGGCGAGTTTGACACCCGTGATCTAGACAGTCACCTAAAATAAAGGACAAGTTGGTTGCAACCAAAAAAGCTTTGGTGAGGTACTTAAATTTATGTTATTTGCATAAATGTATATCAATTGTGTAATTAAATTATACTACATTACACTATGACATTACACAAATGATGTAAATTAGTATGAATTACATGTTTTTAGACTTGATAGACATTTAACATTAATAGAGGCTTTCCCTCCATTATTCAAGTTGTATTTCCATATCTTTATTAATGTCGAGTTTTGTGTTAAATACATAGAATATAATAGTGACAGAAATGCCAGTTTAATAATTTTAGTTAATAAGCTTAACTAACTAATAATCTTATATTTTGCTTTGGAGTTCTATCTTACAAAAACAAAATTACATTCATTAAAATAGCATAAAATATTGTTCTGCAGAAATAATGCTATTTTGATCAGTAAATTATTTTTGCACATTTTGGCATATAATGAAAATTCTGAAATCTTGAAGAAGTTCATCAAATTATTTGTAATTTGTAGGGACTTTGAAAGTTTTATGACTTTAAAAGAATGTAAACTATTTAAACTTTGCATTTAATCTTTACATTTACATTTAAAAGTTACATTATTCTAAACTATCTAAAATTAAATGATCTACTCTGAAGAATTTAAACTATTTCATAGATCTATTTACTTTTTCTTTCTTTTCTGCAGAAGTCATTGTGGTTACAACGAAAGATGTTCAGAAAGTGCTAAACTTGGAGACAAAACTGAAGCTGGATATTGTATGTATTGCTGATGATGCAGATATGGGAACTGCAGACTCATTACGGCATATTCATGAGAAAATAAAGGTAATAATAAATATTTAAAATCATTTTACCATAATATGAGTAATATGTATGTGTAAAATATAGAAATAATTTAACATCTGTATTCATTAAGGAAATTGAGCAAACTTTTAAAATTACTAAATACTTCAGGCATAATTGTGTTGAATAAATACATGTACACAAATATCAGAATTGTTGATAAATTTCTACTGTTATTTCCACTGGCTGCTTCAAATTGATCTTATTCAGATTATATGTATATATAGTGCTATTACATATTTATTTATTTGTTTATTTATTTATTTATTTTCTTTCCATGGTGCCCATCTCCCCTACAAGGTGATTCTGGGCAGCTAAGATAAATCATCATCTTAGGAGTTGTTTAGATTTTACAAAGCATGTATATGTTTCTGAACTTTTATTCGCTGCTGTGTCCAATTCAGTTTTAGGGACAAGATTAACAAATTAAGCCAACCAATGAACAATAATGTAATATCTTTACCATATTACATATCTTTGAGAAAATATGAGAGAGAAATCCATTTACTAAATAATGTTTAATATGGATTCATATCTCTATTTAGATCAGCTAATATTAATGCAAAGTATATTCTTTACTTTGAGTTATTTCTAAAAATTATAAAGGCAGGATACAAATAAATAAATAAATATAAATTTATCACTATGGATCATAGACTTTCTCTAAGAGATCTAGGTTATTTCTACATTCAGTGAGATCTGACTCTTAACGTTGAACTGGAACACAGGAACAAAAACAACTAACTTCCTATATATTCTAAGTATGATCCAATTTTTCTTTATCCAATGTGTCTGTGAAACAATATTGTGTTTACAGATATACTAAAGTGCAAGTAAATCAAATTTCATTAGAATATTTCAAGCCAAGGTTGTTGGTTTTTCATGTTTCTTATGATTGCATGTTTTTAATGTTAATATTCAGTATTTTCTGAGGTATCTTGATCCAATAAAAATTATTTGGATGCTGAATTAAAATTTTAATTCAATCACTTCTTAATATAAAATTAAGTTTCACTATATTGATATGCTTTATCAAATCATATCAGTAATTTAAATAATTTGAAATCCACATCACTAATATCAAGAGGCAATGAAATAAAAATGGAGAAAGTGATAATCTTAGGTCATGAAGTAAACCTGTTGTTGTGTGAGATGCACTAGCAATACATTTTTAATCTGAGCTGTCTATCCACATTTGGTATGGAGCAATTGAATCTTATCACCACTGCTACTGTGAACAGAACTGGTTTTATAAAACCAACATGATGCTATTTGACTGGAGTTCTTGAGCAAGGGGGAGAATGTCTTCTTTTCTGTTTTGATGGCTTTGCATCCAGCTCATTGCAATATTTTGTTTCCTGGCAGAAAGCAATGTGTGAACTTGGGCAATATTTCATCTGTTTCCTGAGGTTTGGCAGCAAGATCTGTAGACTCAGGTTATGCGGCATGGCATAGCTGCTTCCCATGCTATTATTACTTCTCTTGGGAATAGAAGCAATTTTGACATGAGAAGGAAACCCTCCGTCAGCACTTCCTACATATTTTCACTTCTTTATAAAATTACAAGGAAAAGCCCTGTGCAATTAAAACTAATGATGGGAAGTGCTCTTGCTCTATTCAGTATGAGCCAGAAACATACAGAACCACAGATATAGCCCAAATCTGCCTTGGTAAGAAGACTAACCATTTTTGCTGGCATGTGCATAGATAATGTTATGTTGGTTTGGAATATGAAGATGAAAGCTGACACATTGTTTTGCCTCTCCTGTAAAAATCTTCTCCAATTTATGTCAGTAACTATATTCCAACCAGCTATTAAAATATAGTATTCCAGCAGTATAACAGAGTGGAAAAATGTACATTTTCCTGAACTGATGTTTACTTGTTTTAATGGAACCCCTGACTAAAGCCCATGTCACACTGAACCAACGGATGCAAAGAGGATGTAAAACGGACAAAAAAGCTTGCCATCCGTTGGTTAACGCGATGTATCCGTTCTGTACTCACTGCCTCCGTTTTGCTTCCTCTCTATCCGTCCAGCATCCGTTTATGGATGTTTCATCCGCTCCAAAAGTTTTGGGCTGCCTAAAACTTTTGCGCAGAAAATGTATCCAGTTCGTCCGTTCTGCATCCTCTACGCATCCGTTACGCATCCGCTATATCCGCTTGGCATCCGCGAATCCGCGCAACTGCGAATATCTGCGAATCCGCGCAACTTGCATCCGCCCGGACGCAGGGAGGAAGCGGAACGGATGCGGAACAGATGCAGAACGGATGCAGAACGGATGCAGCATGGAAACAAAGCATTTAAAGCGGAAAAAACATTAACAGAGGGGATTTATCTCGGATATTAAGGATGTCTAGAGGATACCTAGAGGATGCAAAGGGACATCTATACTGCCTATAAAAAGGGGGAGAAACTCGTCTGCATCTCATTTTCAGACCAGCAGCCCACCTGTGCAGACCTCTGCAGCCTTCATCTGACTCTTCCTCTTCCACAGCATCCAGTCATGTCCGCTGTGGATCGTACCACAGTCCTTTTGGCAGCCACCATCCTTCTGCAACAGTACGAAGCAATCTACAGGCTCTGTGAACTCTACTATGGGAAGAAAAAGAGGCGGCCAAGAAGCATCTGGGTCTGAAAATGGATTGGGAGAAAAGCAGAGTACGGACTGTACAACAAGCTGATGGTGGAGCTCAGGAACGAAGACACTCGGGCGTTCCAGAACTTCATGAGGATGCCTCCAGCCATGTTTGACGAAGTTGTGCAGCGCCTGACACCCAGGTTGACCAAGGCAAACACCAACTTCCGGCCCAGCCTGGAACCTGGGCTAAAGGTGGCACTCACTCTGCGCCACCTGGCCTCAGGGACCACCTACAAAAGCATGCAGTACGGCTGGAGGGTGCCACACAGCATTGTGGTCAGAGAAGTGGTGCAGGCCATCATCGAAGAATACCTGGAGGAGCTCCTGCAGTGCCCCTCCACTGAAGAAGGATGGAAGAAAGTTGCAGAGCAGTGGTATCAGAGGTGGAACTTCCCACACACCGTTGGAGCCATAGATGGCAAGCACGTGGCCTGCAAAGCTCCAGCCAAGTCAGGGTCCACTTATTTCAACTCCAAGGGCTTCTTCAGCATCATCCTCTTCGCCATGGTTGATGCTGACTACAAGTTCATGTACATCGATGCTTCAGGCTACGACTCATCTTCAGATGCCCAGATATACAACACCAGTCACCTCAAGGAGGAGCTGGAAGGCAACCTCACTGTGGGCTTCCCAGATCCAGAACCCCTGCCCAACGACACGCAAGATGTGCCCTACTTCATCGTGGGGGATGACGCCTTCTCCCTCAGAACCTACCTCATGAAGCCATACACTTCCAGACTCCTGACCTGTGAAGAGAGGATCTTCAACTACAGGCTGTCCAGGGCAAGGCGGGTGGTGGAGAACGCCTTTGGCATCCTGGCCAACAGGTTCCAGGTACTTCTCACCACCATGCAGCATCGCCCAGAGACCGTGAGGAGGATCGTGGAAGCTTGCTGCATCCTGCACAATCTCATGTGCACCCGCTACCCAGTTTTGCAGAACAGGCTCGTGGATCGTCAACAAGGCAATGGGGATATGGAGCCTGGTGAATGGAGGCAAGGGCGAAACCTGATCGACACTCAGGATGTGCAAGGCCACAACAGAGCCTCACATGAAGGGAAGAAGCAGCGCAACCTCCTGAAACACTGGTGCAACTCCCCAGCTGGAGCGGTGGAGTGGCAAGACAGGATGGTAGATGCTTAATGGATGCTTCCTTCAGCCTGTCTCATCACACGGATGAGATTGGGCCATGTGTGTTGGGTGGGCCTACAATAAACAGGGCGTTTAATAAAGAGTTGTGTTTATGTTGACATGTGTGGATGATTGATTACATTATTATTGATAATAAAGGGCCATAGGTGTGGCACCTGGGAGGGTGGACCATACAGTCCCACTATGCTTGCACTGGAAGTTTATCTATCCCACAGCTAATAGCCATCCCAAAGGTATCCCTGCTCATTCCACAGGTATCCCTGCCCACCCCACTGCTATCTTAACCCATCCCACAAGCTTGCAAAGGCTTAAGCCAATTCTAAAAGTTTCCACCAAGACTTTATTAAAAAAAAGAAATGAAGCAAGTGTGTGAATCAAAGATAAACTTTATTGAACAACAGGCTGTAAAAAAAAAAATGACCCAAGTCAACTGTCCAAATAAAGTCCACAGGTAGCCAGCTAGCCGGTCTCTTGCATTCTTCTTGGTCACTCGGAGGTGTGCCCAGTCTCAGGGGTGAAGGGTCCAGGTGCTCTGGTGGTGGGTGGTGCTGGAGTGCCTGGCCTCGAGAGTACAACAGGGGACGGTGTGTTTAGAAAGGTCTCGGACAGCTGGCTCAGCCCCGTGATGCTGAGAGGTCCTACCTCCATGCCATGGGGTGTTAGCCCCAGTACTGATGACAGATGTACTGAGGCCGGGCTTGGCTGTGGGGTGGAGGAAGGAGTAGTGTAGTGGGGCTGTCTGCTCTGCAGCTGGGTGAGGACTGGCGTGGGTGGCATCGCTGTCGTCGGTGGCATCATTGGCGTGGGTGGCATCACTGTCGTTGGCATCATTGGCGTGGGTGGCATCTGTGGCATCAGTGAAACAGGTGGCAACGGTGTCGCCCGATGACTCTGTGCCTGGACTGGGAAGGGCTGTTGCCTGTGCTGCTGAACCTCCTGGTAGCCGTAGCCCTGGTATGTGAGGGGCTGTGGGAAGCCTTGGAATGGGAGGGACATCACCTGGGTGGAGGAGCAGGCCTGGACTGGGTGGGAGCAGGTTCCTCTGGGTCTGGAAGGTTGTGAAGCAGCTTGGTGATCCAGTCCTTCACCAGCTGGTACTGTGGATCCGCCATTTCCTTGAGGGTCTGGTTGACATAGGTGAGGAAGGGCTTGCGGTTGGAGGATGAGGAGTCGGTGTGGACCAGCTGAGAGAGGAGATCTATGCTGGTGCGGATGGTGTCCCTGATCTCCAGCAGGACAGTGTGGCTCTGCCCCTCCAGCTGTCCGGCTCTCTGCCTTTCTGCGGAGGCGGAGCTGGGGGGGGGTGGATGCGGCTAGGACTGTGGTGGACTCAATGTCTCCTTTCTCCCACCGCACCAGGGTGTCCTCTACGCACTCCACCAGGCTTACCACACCTGTCCACGGGTTCTCCGCCGTGGCACGCTCCACAGAAACCTGCCTGGAGACAGGGACTGACTCTCGGCCAGAAGAGGACTGGGTGGCAGCAGGCTCCTGAGAGAGAGGGTAGTGAGAGGGGCTGCTGGTGCTCCTCGGTGGTATATCTCACCCTCCAGGAAGCTGCACCTGGCCATGACGTAGGTCTCTCTGTCTGTCAGCTTCACAGTGGCCTGGCCAGATTTCTTCAGGTGCAGCTTCCCGTACCAGGTGTGTATATGTTTCCACCAGCCGAGGAGCACCTCCGAAGTGTAACCCATACTCTCTGCCCTCTCTCTCCAAGCAGCCTGCTTCCGTTTGGTGTCCCTGTACAGCCGGTGTCCCTTCCGCCACAGATAGTCATTCTCTCTCAGCCACTCCAGCACCTCATCCTCGTGCGTCTCCGCAATGGAGTATTGCCTCCTCTCCCGTTGTCGCATACGCCTCTTCCTCCCTTTGGCAGGACCAGATGGGCCCTCATCAGAGGGGCTCCCAGGTAGTAGGGGCTGCTCCTCCACACCAGCAGCAGCAGCAGCACCAGCAGGATCATCATCATCATCATCACCAGCAGGATCATAATCAGCATCATCATCCTCACCAGCAGGATCATAATCAGCATCAGCATCATCATCAGCAGCAGCAGCAGGAACACCAGGACCAGGATCAACAGCAGTAGAGTAAGCACCAGCAGGGCCAGCAAGTCCAGGATCACGAGCAGGACCAGGATCACGAGCAGGACCAGGAGCACGAGCGGGACGAGCAGGATGAGCAAGACCAGGAGCACGAGCAGGACGAGCAAGTCCAGGAGCACGAGCAGGTCAAGCAGGACCAGGAGCAGCTTCAGCAGAGTAAGCAACAGCAGAAGCCCCAGCACCAGCAGAAGCACCACCGCCAGGAGCAGCTTCAGCAGAAGCCCCAGCACCAGCAGAGTCAGGGGCAGGGAGCGGGAGGTTGGCCCTGTCCCTCTTGCCAGGGATGGCGGCAGGTTGCTGAGGCTTTCGCTTCCTCCCCATGGTTTTGGGGTTGCTGGCTGGCAGGGAGGCTGGCAGGCACCAAGGCTGGCGGAAAGCCTGGCAGGCAGGCAGGCAGGCAGGCAGGCAGGCAGATACCAAGGCTGGCTGGAAGGCAGGCTGGCAGGGCAGGCAAGGAACTCGAAGTGTCCAGCAGCAGGTCTTTCCTCGGAATGCTGGCCACGTGCGAGCTGCTTCTCTTTATATCCGGGGGGCTTACGTAATACTTCCCCTGCGCATGCGCAATTAACGCTTGGCATCGTCCGCTGTGCATCCGCTAGGCTTCCGCTGTGCATCCACTTCATCCGTTCGGCGTCCGTTCTGCATCCGCTGTATCCGTTCCGCGTCCACTTCGCTGAGGCCCACCGGAAGCCCAGCGGTTGCGCCATCTGCTCCCATCCACTTCCATCCGCTGTGCTTCCGTTCCGCATCCGCTTTGCATCCGCCCTGCGTCCTCCCCGCGTCCATGTTATCCGCTCCGGTTATGCAAATTTTTGCCCCTTTTGAGAGCGGATAACAACGGATGGAACATTTTGCTCATCCGTTGTGTCCGTTTTGCATCCGTTGGCCAGTGTGACATGGGCTTAAACTGTACAGTTAGATACTATTGTTAGTAGGACTTTGACTATGAAGTAATGATAGGTGGTCTGCCTAGTGTTTCCTAAGTCTTTCAGAATAAAAGTTACAAAAATGTATCCATGATCTTTCCATAAACAATGAAAAAAGCAGTAATTTCTTGGAAGAGCTAAGCAATCCACATTTGCATGCTGGGTATATCTTTTGGAGCCATATTGTGGAAAGTGTGATGTCACAGCAGTGGTCTGTATGCTGCTGAGGGTCAGTGATCCATGTAGTTTTGGACAGACAAGTTTAGCGCTTCACTTCCTCTGCTGAAAAACCTTCTTTCCAAATACATGACATAAGAAATCTCACTGTAATGGCTGGGAGGTGGAATCTGTGCTTCTGGTACAGTTGAGATGAGTTTGGTGACCATGGAAAAAAATCATAACTTGTAACAGTTATGATGTTTTTGGACTGTTGGTGGATTTAAAAATAACTGAAAAATGTGCATAGAGAAAAATGGGACGTTTTATTCCTTTGCTTATGAGTTAATTTTGAAATAAATAAATAGAGCTTTTCATTTCTTAAAACAGTTTACCATACTTCTTTTACTGAGGCTTAACCAAGATTCTCTAAAGCACCGTGTATATTTCTAAAATAAAAATAATAAGTGCTTTGCCTCACTCACCTCTCAACAACACGACAGATTCTTCTGTACGACAAAAATAATAATAATTCAAGAGGTTGACAATGGAATAAATAAGATAAAATCATAGGAGTTTTGGTAAGGTCTGTGTCTCATAGTGGAATCTATGTAAAAATCCTTAGGTCACAATGCACAATCCAGAATAAGAATTAGAAGTTTATTGTCATTGTACAAGTACAATGAAACTGTGGATGCACCACAGCAACCATTCGCAATAAAACCAAAGCACTTAAAAATGAAGATAAGAAAAATAGAGTACCCATGTCTCCATTTGCAATTTGAGAGTACAATATCTACGAATATACACAAAATATACATCCAACACTGACTGTAACGCTTAACCGAGTATAATACACAAGAGATAGATTGTATTATTATATGTTATTATACATCTGAATGGGGTATTGAAATTTCACATCTTTTCACATCTTAATAAGGTAGTGACTTCGTGTTTATTTGCGGTTCGGATGGCCCAGGGAAAAAAACTATTTGTTAGACTAGTGGTGTGGGATTTTATTGATCTAAAATGCTGTCCAGAGGGCAGCAGGTCAAAAAGATAATTGCCAGGGTGTGAGGGGTCTTCTATAATGGCCTTGATTCTGCTTTGGCAGCACGAACCTAAGTCTTCCAGTGGTGGCAGAGAGCAACCAATGATCTTTTGAGCTGTGTTTATTACCCTCTGTACAGTTTTCTTGTCCTCAACTGTGGAGCCTGCATAACACACACCCAGACAATATGTCAGAGTGCTCTCCACAGAGGCTTTATAGAAAGCCAGCAACAGCTTCTTACCCAGATTGTTCTTCCTGAGAACCCGCAGGAAGTGCAGCCGCTGCTGAGCCTTCTTCACTAGGGTCTTGGTATTAGGGGACCAGGAGATATCAGCTGAAATATGGATGCCAAGGAATCTGATCGTAGGGACAGTTTCCACTCATTCTCTATTGATGACGAGTGGGGCATGGTCCTGTCCACGTTTCCTGAAGTCCATAATCAGTTTTTTGGTTTTATGGACATTCAGTGACAGATTGTTCTGTGAACACCAGATAAACAGGTTCTCTACTTCTCCCCTATATGCCGTCTCATCCTCTCTGGAGATGAGACCAATCATGGTCATGTCATTTGCAAACTTTATGATGGTGTTTGTTGCGTGGCTTGGTGAGCAGTTAAAGGTGTACAAGGCATATAGCATGGGGCTCAAGACACAACCCTGGGGGGAACCAGTACTGAGTGTAATAGTGGAAGAAAGGTGGGGGCCAAGTCTAATGTGGTCTGTTAGTCAAAAAGTTCTTAATCCAGGAGCACGTGGGGGTGGGGACCTGCAGATTATATAGTTTGGTTACTAGTATATCTGGGATGATAGCGTTAAACGCAGAGCTGTAGTCCATAAAGAGCATCCTCACATAGCTCTGTTTGTTCTCCAGATGACTCAGCGCTCTATGAAGTGCGATGGCCACAGTATCCTCTGTAGATAGGTTTGCTCAATAAGCAAACTGATGTTGATCAAAGGAGGGAGGGAGCCATTCTCTGATGTGCTGTGAAACTAGTCGTTCAAAAACCTTCATAATGGAGCTTGTTAATGCTGTGGGCCTGTAGTCATTGAGAGTGTTTATGTTTTGGGGGGAACGGGGATGATGGTTGCAGCCTTCAGGCATTGTGGGATGGTGGCATATGTTAAAAATAGATTGAACAGCTCTGTAAGTATTTCTGCCAACTGGTCAGCACATGCTTTAACTACTACACCAGGAATGCCATCACGCCCAGCAGCTTTCCTGGGATTTACTGCTCTCAGTGTTTTTCTCACCTCGTGCACCTGTAGAGAAAGAGGTGCAATGTTGTGGTCCTCGTGAGGCAGTATGTCCAGGTTCTTGGTGGCCTCAAAGCATGCGAAAAAGCTGTTTAGCTCCTCTGCCAGAGTGCTACTGCTCTCACTGTTGGGCTCTGGCCTTTATAGTTGGTCAGAGCCTGTATCCCCCTCCACATCTGCCGTGGATCACTGTCAGTAAAGTGGCCTTCAACCTTCCTCCTATACATCTCCTTAGCATGTTTGATGCCCCTTCTCAGCCAGTTCTGGCAGTGCTGTACTGTGAGGTGTCACCTGCTCTGAAAGCCAGATCACGGACCCTGATCAGAGTCCGGACTTCGCTGGTCATCCATGGTTTCCTGTTTGGGAACGTCTGTATGCGTTTGTCCACAGTGACATTTTCTACACAGGTCTTCATATAGAAAAGCACAGTCTCTGTGTATAACTCGAAGTCCTGTTGTTTGAAGATGCTCCAATCTGTGTGGGCAAAATAGTCCTGAAGCTGGAAGAGGGCATTTTCAGGCAAGCATCTAATAGTTTGACTGCTAGGTTTTGTTCTCTTCCTAAGGGGAGTGTAGGCTGGGAGTAAAAGCAGGGTGAGATGGTCTGCTTGTCCTAAGTGGGGAAGAGGTTTTGCTCTGTAAGCATGCTTAATATTTGAATTCACATGATCAAGTTTGTTTTTTCCCCTGGTTGGGCACTTAACATGTTGGTACAGTTTGGGGAGCACAGTTTTTAGGCATGCTCTGTTGAAATCCCCAGCAATGATGTGAACGCCCTCAGGATGAGCTTTCTGTTGCGTGGTAATTATGTCTTGAAGGTGACTAAGCACCATGCTAACATGAGCATCTGGAGGTAAATATACAGTAGTGATGGTAACTACTGTTAGCTCTCATGGCAGATAAAACAGTCTACACTGAACAGTCATGGCCTCTAAATCTGGTGAGCAATGGCTGTTTGTTATTTTGCTGTTTGTGCACCAGTCTTTACGTGCATAAATAATTAGGCCCCCTCCTCTTCTCTTACTGGAGGCTATATTGTGATCTTGACTGTGCAAGGTCCGGTCCACTAGCTCCACTGTAGCATCAGGGATTTACGGGTGCAGCCATCTGTGACTATTAGCAGACAGCACTCAAGAATAGTGTGATTATGGGAGATCTGCAGCTGTGGTTCATCCACTTTGTTTACAAGGGATCTAGCATTTGTGAGGAACATAGATGGTAATGGGGGTTTCTGTGGTCTCTTTTTCAATTGAGTTAGTAGGCCCGCTCTGCATTCCCCCTCCCCCCCCCAATTATTATTTTGCTCATCTTAGACATGAATTCATTTTGAAGTTCTCTTGTAAACCTGGATCCTATTATGAGAAACGAATGGTTACAGAGAGGACCGCTGTAGGGAATATCAAAGTCAAGTTCAATTAAGGTTATGGTAATCCAGTTTTCTTACATAAACATTTTTCCTCTATGGACTAGTTAAAGCAATAAATATATTTCCAGCACATATATGGTAGGGAAGTTGCTCATCTTGCCGAAGGTCACTATGTGTATTTGCTGTTCCCTTACTTTAGTTCTGGAAGAGGATGGAAAAACATGTGGAGCAGCTAACTCATCTATAAGGCCCATCTTATAAAATAATGCAATGTGCCACATCAAAACTTGGAATGAAATGTCTTATAATTTCTAAACACTAATGATGCTTCTTCAAAACAGAATTAATCTGTTTACTACTGTAATTAGAAAAGTTATCTGTGGAGATTCTCATTCATCCAGGTCTGAATTGGCAACTAGACTTTCTTGGGTGTTTTTTTCTTTGAAGATGTTTCACTTCTCATACAAGAATCTGAACTGAAGAAGCTTCTTGAATGAGAAACAAAATGTTTTCAAAGGAAAAAAAACGAAGTCCAGTTGCCTTTTGGAAAAAGCACTTTTGGAGTAGAAGTACCACTTTTGCATCTGTTGTAGAAAGGAAGGATTGCCTCTCTTGTGGGTGTGTTCTCAAAAGGTATCCTTAAATCTTAGAATTGAGAATTAGATTGCTACTATTCTTTCTTTAGAATGGATATTTTATTGGTATATACCATTATGGTTTTGAAAAGAAATGGGGACTATTTTCTCTTTTAAAAGGTCATGAAAGTAATAAAAAGTTGGCAAGATTTGGGTCTCCTAGATGGTTGGAACTGATAAAATAAGATACTTGATTGAAGTTGAGCTCAAGAAAAAAATGTGTTCTTGGCACTGATTATTTTAAGTAATATAATAAACTGAATAAGTCTTATCAATTCAGTGAGACCATATTGAAATTATTTAAATATACCAGTATCAATATATTTATACATATGAAGTTGACATATTGTTGTTAAAGAAGATGGTTACATGAGAAAGCTCCTAAATTGGCTACTTCCCTCATGCTGATTCCTGTCACTCTCCTCCAAGTAGGTAGCTTTATTCCCTGTGCTGTAATTTAATAGTATGTAATACCTGAAATTATTTACACAGATTGTCACAGAATTTACGCAGTTACTATCCTTTTGTTCTCTTCACAACTTTAGAATATGTACATAGGTTTAGAGTCCCATCTGTAATCGTTTGGATCATATTAATGTTGATTGATATTGGTAGGTAACTTTGAAATATTGGCATTTTGCCTGAATGATATAGAAAAGAAAAGCTTAATTTAAATGTCTGTGGAGATTCTCAGTGATCCAGGTAATGGTTGTCCCAATGGTACCTTTTCAAGAGGCAACTGGACTTCCTTGTTTTTCTTTGAAAACATTTCGCTTCTCATCCAATTTTGAAGAAGCTTCTTGGATGAGAAGGGAAACAAGTTGCCTCTTGAAAAAGTATCTTTGGGGCTTAATTTAAATGCTTACTCATAGAAATTCTGAACATCTTTCAAAATCAATTTGGCATTTTTTCACTTTTTTTTTCATCTATAATTTAATGATTAGGGGAAAGATAAACTGGTGATAGTGAAGGTATGTCCCATCCAGTTGTTGGCAAGATGAGATAAAAAGAAATAGCCATTTTCAGACTTTTGAATTATAATCTTGAATGTTTTATTCAAATAGAAAGGAAAGAAAGAAAGAAAGAAAGAAAGAAAGAAAGAAAGAAAGAAAGAAAGAAAGAAAGAAAGAAAGAAAGAAAGA
>BLBF01000020.1:46689392-46715151 GCA_015471245.1 Laticauda colubrina
AGAAAGAAAGAAAGAAAGAAAGAAAGAAAGAAAGAAAGAAAGAAAGATTGTATTTTTATAGAACATTTGTAAACAATGCTATTAAGGAAGCCACTTTGGTGTGGTGGTTAAGGTATCAGGCTAGAAAATGTGAGACCATGAGTTCTAATCCTGGCACAGCCACAAAGCTAGTTATGTGACCATGGACCAGTCACTCTTTGCCAAAAGGAGGCAATGGCAATCCATTTCTGAAAAATCTTGTCAAGAAAACTCCAGTGACCTGTCCAGACAATTACCAGGATTAAAGGTGGAAGGCACATGCATACATGATACTGCTAAATTCTGAAATTAGTGGTGGGCATAAAAGCTATGTAGTTATGGTTTCCTAAACCAATATATAGTCTGTTGGATTTATACAATATAGCAAAAATTTATAGTGCAGTTTAAAAACAGTGAATAAGGGTAAATGAACCTACTACAACTGCAGCTGAATGCTTTATGGCTTGCTTTAACTACTGTAAAACTGGAATGAATCCTACATGCTAATATCTTGGCTGAAACTGCATATTTCAGGTGTTTAGCCTTAGGGATCTATTAACTGACTTCAGATAGTAGATACCTAGATTACATTTTCCAAAGAGATGGGGTGGATAGGACTTAATGCACTAGTAGTTGAACAATAAGAAATAACTACTGCATCAGTAGGTAAGGTTAGAAGCAAGTAATTGGGAAGAGGTTCTGCCTTGCTGGAGGTCTTCAGACAGAAGCTTGAATGTTGAGAAAAGCACAGGAGACTGTAAATGGAAAAGATGCTTGAACCTCTTATAAAAATTGTAAATCAGATGATCTTTATGCAATAGGAACCATTCCCTAAAGCAGCCTTGGTTTGTTACCATTTTTTTGAAAGTAATCCCATGATTTTAATGTTATGTAAAGAAATATTTCCTTTGATTTGTTCTGATATCCAGGTTATTGGATAAAGCCGTATTCTGATATTATGAAAGAAAAAAAAAATACTCAAGCATTAAATATGTCTGATAAAATGTTCAATAAGCCTCTTTAATCTTCTTTGGAGTTGCTCTTCTGCACTTAAGAAAGTGGTTTCCTAAGAGAGCAGCTGTGGCACTGCTTAACTTAACCACCCTGAGTCATTCTAAGAATGAGATTGCAGTATGTAAATTTGATAGATAAATAAAAATAAATTTTATAACACTAAAAATATGTTTAGAAACTATTATAGTAACATATATTGTTACAAAGATCTACAGTAACATATATTATTACAAGGATCTACTGTTAGTGCAATTTTCTGAACTGTAGGGACTGTTGTGAGCTTTATTAAATAAAACTACCTGTATTTCTGTTTCAATATAACAGAATCTTATGTGGCCAGAATTTAACCCACAAACTCTGTGTAGTTATGATATGTTTATTTTCATCATATACTATTTCTTTTGTATTCAGCAATTTAACACTGCAATCCTTGAAATACCTACTCCAAAAATCCCCTACTGAGTTTAGCAAAGTGTCCTAGTTAAGCGCACATAGGGTTGCAGCACACAATTTTTAGGGATTAAAAAAAAATATTGGCTTGACTACTAATTTGAAATAAGAATAACATGTCTCTTTTATGTGGTCTAGGTGATCCGAGATCATCTGTCTTCAGGGATTTTCTCTGGGATATCTAAATCAATTAATATTTTTGGCTTAAATCTTAAATCAGAAAGCCTTAACTATTAATTTAGATGGGCTATATATTTCATCATTGGTTTCACAGCTATTATTTTTGCATTTGCATAAAATCAATTTTGTGTAAAATTAATTAATACTACTGTGCCCTTTTAATCAAATGGATGTGTATGGGATAGTTTGTTTTTTTCAATCACTGGTCATAATGAGCTTTTCTTACTATATGGTGTACAAACGTACTGACCATATTTCCCCCACCCCCTCTTTCTGCCACATCAACCATTGAAAGTAAAGGAAAATAGAAGTGTCTACTAGGGTGCTTGCCGAGTTTATTTTTCATTCAGGCATTAGTTTATTCTTTCAGGGGTTCCATACTGGAAAAAGGGCATCCATCAGACAGTAAGGACTTTATTTATGAGGGTGTTGGTGTTTCAAAGGGGAGGCTGTTGAATCCCAAAAGAGCCTTTCATGGTGTACTCTCAGCATGTATCTGAGGCCACTGCTCTGCTCATCAGGAAGAGAGGCAGAAATTTGGGCTTCACTTAGCAACCGTGTGTTTCACTGGTCCCTGTGCTCTCTGACGTTTATTTACATATTGAAGAGTAAATGGGTAGAACAGATGGCAACCAGACATTTGGTGGTTCTGTTCCCTTTCGCTCCTCAGGGGTCTTGTATTCAGCCTTTGCCAGAGTTCATCCTAAAAAAAAATGAGAAGGCTGTTCGCAGTTATGAAAGCCTTGTTGGCAGTTTATGAGGATGACAGATTAAAATAGTGTAGCTAAATAATTACAAGATTGAGTTAACAAGTCCAAAATGAAGGCTTGCCCGTCGGCCTGCAGTGGCTTTCATCATTGACAAGAAGGACGTATCCTATCAGAAAAAGTTCTAGTTTTTAAAAGCAACCAAACTGTAACCTACAGGTTTTCAACAAAATGTTTTATTGTCACAATAAGTTTGACAGATATAGTTCATAGCTTTCAAGCGTTCCTTATGTGTATAACCAATAATTATTTGCATATTTATTCAGATTATTAGTTGGTGTGGAATTTTATTTTTTCTTTGCCCCTATCAGGTTAAGTGGGATTATTTTATAATATGTGGATAAATTTTTATGTGTAATCAGTTTTTCTTAGTATTTCAGAATATTTCAATCTTTGAAAAACTGTTTTATATGCAGATTAATTGGTTAAAAAAGGGATAAATTTTGTAGTTTATTTCCTTTTCTTTTGTAGTTTTACACCTTAACCCATTGCTAGATATAACCTAGTCTTTCTAGTTAACCCTGTAATAGTATTGAATTATTACTCAGTAGATAGTGAAACTGATACATTATTCTTTGGAGATTTTATGGTGGGTGGCGGTGGTGGAAGGGAGGAGGAGGAGGAAAACAATCACGATTGTTCCAGACCAATTATTATTTTCAAAAGGAACAATATTCATATTCTTCCATTAAAGGAATATAGGCTCAGAATTTTGCCTGAAGCTAAAGGAAGAGGAATTAAAATGACTTCTGTTTCAGGAATATTGTGAGTAGTATAGAATTTATGTAATAGTTTAAGATGAAATAAATTGTTTTTATTTTATTTATAATTACTTCACAGTATGAAAAATTAATGTTAAAGTCACCTGTCTAAAAAGTTTTGAAAGATAATCATGATGGAATTATTTTTTGTAACATCGATCATCTTTGTTAATAACATGCTATAATGTGCCTCTGCGAAAATGTCACATTTGATCTGGGGAAAAATTCTCTTTAGATAATAGAGATCACCTTGTAAAATTGTTCCCAGCAATACCTTTAAGTATAGTGACCGTTAGTATAGTAACCATTTCAATCTTTTAAAAAAGAAAAATGCTTCTGAAGTAGAATTAAGTGAAAAAATCATTTACAAACCAACTTTTTATCTAGATTTCTTTCCTGTGTTTTATCTTTCATTTTCATTTAAAGATTCATAAAAATATAGTGCTATGTAAAAAGAAGCATTCTCTACATAAAATATAGAATTGCAGAGCAGGAAGGAATTATTTAGCTGATGTCCTATCCTATCCCATTCCTTCAGGCTCAATGCAGTACTTGCAAGCAGGATAAAATAATGAAAATTGAAAAAAGAGTGTGAGGTAATGAAATTGTTGTCCTTATTCTCTTATTGCATTCATATGAATCAGGCTCAGCCTAAGAAGAATGTAGAACAATCCAGCCACACTTCAGTTCCTTATTCACTAACACATAATACAAACTAAAGCTCCTGTCCCACTGCACTAACGGATGCAAAGAGGATGTAAAACGTTGGAAAACACTATGCATCCATTGTGTACTCATTGCATACGTGTTTCATACGCTCTATCCTTTGAGCATCCGTCCACTGAGATTTCATCCGCTCAAGAAGTTTTGAGCTGCACAAAACTTTGTGAACAGATGAACTTTCCGCTGTGTACAATATAAATCCGTGACATACGAGAAACAAATGTTCTATGTCCGTTTATCATCCGTTAAACGTCTGCTGTATCCTCTCTGCATCCTCTGGGCATCCCCTCAACTCACATCCGCTGCAGCTGAAAACGGAAAGAGGGAGGAAACAAAAGGTACACGGAACATCTACACATCGTTAGTAGCATGGAAATAGAAAGGATGAGCAGTGAACGGTTTGCATCCTATATATATCCGCTAGGCTTCCTATGAACATCCGTTTAACATCCCTACTACATACTACCCACGTCCGTTCTTTTCCTTTCTTTTCCATTCTGTTTATGCAAATTTTTGCCACTTTTTGGAGCGGATGACAACGGATGGAGCACCCCCGAAATTTTGCTCGTCCGCTGTGTCCTTTTTGCATACGTTTTGCATCCGTCGGCCAGTGGGACCTAGCCTTAAACCCTTACTACTCCCACCCTAGTGGATATAACCTGGTAGATTCTAGGGAGTGGCAGTTCTAACTCTCTTCCTGTGTCTTCTATCTAGTTCCAGGCTGTGCTCCCTTCCTCCTGTTTCTGGAATGTGCTCCCTTCTTCCTGCTGCTTCACTGTAATCCATCTCACCAGCTCTCCCTCCGTAGGGACTATACTATGAAATTCTCAAATGAAAATACCAGGCTGTCACTTGAATGTCTTGAACTTATTGGTTAGTGTGCTTCTGTGTGTGGGAATGACCTAAGGAGATAAGGGGAAAAGATGCCCCCTAAGGAACGATCAGATGAGAGAGGGCATAGCCCACAGTTGCTTAATGGGCAGAGAAAGAGACTCAAAAAGGAAGCTGTCCAACTTCTCAGGCTGTAAAAGAGACAGCAGGAGATTTAGCTCTATCAAACTTGTAAGGTTCTGTTAATGTAACCTCATAATAACGTAGAACTAGCTGAACTGGTCCTGTTCCCTATCTGGTCTACCTAGGAAGGCTTACAGCTTCATTTCTGTCTTCCCTTCAGAGTATACATCTTATCATGTGGGATAGAGTAAGAGTTGAGAAACGCTGTCCCAACATCAATCAATCATTTATTCATTCATTCATATTAATTTATTTATTTATTTAAAGTCTCAGTAATTATTATGTATTAAATTATACATTTATTAAACTTATATATTCATATCTAATGATCTAATCTTGGAAGTGCTTTAGAATTCTCCAGCATGTGTCCTTGGCCACCTCAGTCAAGATATACTGAAGTTGAAACTTTATACATCAGATTGAAGAAGGTGGCTTAATGGCAAGAAATCTTTGGTTACAGTTTCTTATTTCTGTCATTCTCACAGGTCGAAGGCTCTCTTAGCAGCCTGTAGGGAGATGTAATCTAAAGCATGGTTTTTAATAAGTAGAATGAAATTACATCTATAGGGAACAATGTTGAATATTTACAGCATTTAGAAGAGTATTGTATCTGCTCCCTGCTCCCTTACAAGTATTGTAAATGTACAAAGGATCTTTGCAAGATATATATTAATATAAAAGTGATGCAGAGACAGAAATCTGGATACCTGATTTGCAGAGAATGGTTTAAGTCATGCTCATTGTGCATAATGAGAGCTTACCCCCTTTTTAATTAATATTTTTAAGAAACGTATTTCCCAGAAAAGAAAACCTAAATATTGATATTAACAGAATATCTCCTATCTCTCAAATATTTTCCTGGCACAGTAGTGCAAAAACTATCATAGTTTTCATGTTGGAAATAATATGTTTATAAATTTCAGTTTGCTGGAGCAAAAAAGCACAGTTTGGGCTGTTTGCATATTTATAATGTTTGCCTGGGCAGGCTGACCCATTCAGAGGGGGCTACATCCTACTTTGTAGACATTCTGAAAACACCATTGCATCAGCCTCCTTCCTCTGTAAGATGTTCCCTGTCACTACCACTCACCTTCCCCTCTTCTCTTTTTCTGGATAGATGGGCATTATTCCAAAGAAAGCACAAGGCTGAAACAGCCTTCCATTTTTATTTTCTAAGAAACTTTATGAGACCCAGTAGCATTCTTGGAAAGAAAAGCAGGAATGGAGGCTTAGCTGTGCTTTATAGTATTCCAGATATTTGCCTATAACATTTCTTTTAATAGCAAATCTTTTAGAATTATCAAATCTTTAATTTGGACTTGAATTGATAATGTTTATTGAATTAATCTTATCTTGAACTAGATGTATTCTTAAATTTTGTGTCAGTGAAATTTAAATAAAGTACATACGTTGGCATAATGGATTTGGGGTATTTATAAATAAATAGTTGCTGTTGGGAATTCCAGAGGTAAACCTTACAAGAGGATGAAAAATGTCAACTGCTTTAATTCAGCATGACTTTAACAATAATAATTTCCCATCGAGTCAGTTTTGACTGTTAGCAATCACATAGATTTCCCCCCCTAACTGGTCAGACAGTTTTCCCCTAACTGGTCTTTCAGACCCTCTAATGGTGCAATCATGAATACAGCAACTGAGGCCATCCAGTTTGCTGTTGGTTACCATCTTCTGAAATAGGATAATTTGATCCTGGAAATTTGTGCCTTGAGTGAGAACAAGGGTTGATGTCTTCAGTGATCCATTTGTTTGTTTTCTAGCTGTCCACTAAGTTCTCTGGAATCTTTTCCAACACTAAAGTTCAAGAACATCAATACTCTTGATACCAACGTTCATTTCCATGGATTGTCACAAGGAATACTATTTCTTACACTATTTTAATCTTGCTAGATATAGATACATCTCTGTGACTGAATATCTTTTCCAAATGGTGCGCTTAATGAAAGGCAATATGCTATTGGATAAGAAAATGTCAGGATTGTCACTATAAATAATAAACTTGTGCATGTTTTTCTCATTCTGCAATCCAGAATTATATGGCAAGGAGAGGATTAAAATAAAATACCACTAGCCCTTACCAAATATGGCAGTAACAGAAATATTACAGTAAGGTATACTATTTAGGTTTTTTGGCAGAGACATTGCAAGAATACCACACTGGGGGTGGCTATTGGACAAACAGCTGACCCCACGTCCCCCTGCTGCCATTCTTGCTCCCTCCTTCCCCATTTTTTACATTCATATTGCTGTACTTTTATTATCTATTTTTATTGTTCAAATGTGTTACTATTTTTATATTTACATTTTTATAATTTTCTACTGTTGTAAGCTGCCCAGAATAATCCCACAGCAAGGTGCACAGCAAATAAATTTAATAAGAAAGAAGGAAATACAATAAATGTCTAGCACATAAAATGCCTTTAAAAGGCAGAAATAAATAAATAATACCGTAACTATAAAATAATAAAAAGCTATTGCAGGATTGATAATAGAGTGTTAAAAAATTTAGCTGTTTTTGCTGAGAAGCCCTCCGGAGTACTCTCTTCATATTTCAGAACAGTGCACATACATATTTATAAGGAAACAATATTTTTCTTTTATGTTTTGACAGACAGATGTGTTGGTGCTGAGTTGTGATCTAATTACAGATGTTGCTCTTCATGAAGTAGTAGATTTATTTCGAACTCATGATGCCACGCTCTCCATGTTAATGAAGAAGGTCTGTGAACCCACAGAACTCGGACCTGGGCAAAAAGGAAAGAAAAAATTAGGTAATTCAGTGAGCCTTATTCTGGAATTTGAACCATTGGTAGTTTCACCAGGTTTGGTAGTTTCTGCAAAGTGTAACAGTTTTCACAAACTGTTTTCACAAGCGGAAATGTTCTCACAGTTTCTCTTCCAATTCCTGATAATCATATAATTATTATAATTACTATTATGATGTTGCCATGCAATATAAGAGTCTGTCATTTTTCTGTTAGATTCTAGCAGCAGTTCTATTCCTAATCACAAAATATTGGGTTACTTAGCAATTATATGGAAACAACTTGATATACACTATCAGGTAAACTGCACAATCAGAACTCCAAAATAAACTTTACTTGACTAAAAGAATTATTCCTTTAATAAAAATTTATTAGTTTGAAAAGAATCTATCAGATTCTTTCTGATTTTGTCCACCATAGACTAACACAGCTCTCTTCCTACAATACTCAACATGGTGACTTTCTTTGTAAACCTTACAATTCACGTACTCAAAATATTTGTTGTTTGTGGCATTCCATCACTATTCTGTTTAGGCAGAATAAACATAAGTTTCTGAAATAAAACTGCTGCTACAGTGCTATTTATGTTCTCCTGTTTGTATTCATTAACTTTGGCAATGTCTCTTTTAGAAATGATTCCTCGATTTTAGAATCTCTTAGAAAATGTACTCTTTATTTCTACATAGGTCCAAGAGTCTAGCTATTAATTAATATTATTATATGAAACAGTATGTCTTTCAATACTTGCTAGCTGTGCCAAAAATAATAAAATTTTGGTGAGAAGAAGAAAACAGCTATTCCCAGATGCCTTCATTATCCCTGATTCAATAATTCAAATTGTAAAGCAGTAAAGTGGCAAGACAAGTATCTTTCAAATTACAGCCACACATAGCTAAAGGATCTTTCATGGAATTTCTTTATGTTTCTTTGATTCCTCCCTGATTGGAACACCCTTGCTAGAATTTTCAGGAAAATTATTTCAGGTTCAATGAGCAAACTTCGTTGACATTTATACAGGTAGTCTTCAACTTATAAACATTCATTTTGTGACCATTCAAAGTTACAATGACATTGAAAAAAGTGATTTTTGACTTCACTTGTGACTAATGTAGCATCTCCCGCACCATAGGATCAAAATTCAGGTGCTTGGCAACCAGCATGTATCCATGATGGTGACAGCATTCCAATGCCACGAGATTGCCACTTGTGATCTTCCCAACCAGTTTCTAACAAGCAAAGTCAATGGGAAAGTTGGATTCCCTTAAGAACCCATTATTCACTTCACTGCAGTGATTCACTTAACAATTGTGGCAAAAGTCATAAAATAGGGTCCACTGAACAACTCCTTTGTTCTAGTCTCAATTGTGGTCATAAGTCGAGGACCACCTGTATATGCTTTGTTTCAGGTGTCTAGCCATACCCTTATTAGGTTACAGACAAGAATTGTAAAGAAGTTATGTTATGATTTTCTATTTCAGTGGAACAGCGTGACTTCATTGGAGTAGATGACTCAGATAAGAGGTTGCTTTTCATGGCCAATGAAGCAGATCTGGATGAAGAAATTGTCATCAAGAGATCTATCCTTCAAAAGTAAGTTTTGGACTTTGCCTCTTTCAAAATTAACATGTTTAAATCTTATGAGATATACTGAAAACAAGTAATTATGGAGATGAAGGCTAGCTGCTCCGTTTATTCAAAATTTTCCATTTCACCCAGAATCTAAGTTTGTGTGATGTTTTGTGATGATGTGTATTTATAGTTGTTATATAGGTTTTTCAAAGCTAATTCATAATAATATGCACCATAAAATTGCAATGTGAAATTGAGCAATTTAAATATTTATTTAAATATATATATATAGCTATAATATAATATAATATAAAATAAATATAAATATATAGCTAGGTTCACAGTTTATTATTAATCCAGGAGAACATGGGGTGAACGTTACAGCCTCTAACTGTCTCCCACAAAAGATAAGCTACTATACTTTTACTGCGATTTTGTTATCTTTGCTTTCCATTTTCATCATTTTCATCATTCCAATTTCATCATTTTTCAAGTAGTACTAACATGGAAAGCCAGTGGAATCCATTTATTTTCATTTTTTCAAATTGATAAAGAAATTGGGAAGGAGGAACTCAGAAAAAGTGCAAACTGGAATATCTCAGTAAGTGAATATAAGAATAATATTTTCTGAATTTTCCATATGAATACATATATTATTGATTATTTTATCTATTATTGATATTTTTCTAATTTGGTATAAGGCACAGTATGAAAATCTGATCCTCTGAAGCATTTTATAAAAAAGCATTGTATTAATGCTCCCTTCAAAGGTGGTGTTACTAGACTATATTCTAACATTACAATTAACATTGAATATTAATCTTGCAATGAGATTATGTGCAACATAGATGTGAAGTTCCAAATTCAGTTTCCTTGACAACATTAATTGGAATAATAAGAATGTTTTCTAAGCATTTTCTTTTCTAACCGAATAAAGTAGAATTACAAAATTAGTTTTATCATTCTCTATTATAGTCATTAACTAGCATAAAGTAAAATCACTAAACAAATAAAATTATAGATTTATAAAGTGGACAAGTAGAATTAAAATAAATGGAGTACATCTATGTATTTATGTATCTATTTTATTCAATTTAGATGCCACTTAACTTTAAATTGACCTTGGGTGGCTAGAATATAAACTTGAATCACTGTGATATCATTAAGTTGCTACTTGATTACAAGAATTAAAAGTAAAAGTATAACAAGAAACACAGCCAACTCCTTGATTTAGTTTAGGGTTCAAAAATAACACAGTCTTTCTGCTCCTATATTTCAATGTAGGGCTCTGTAATTCTAATTATACCTCAGACGTGCTTGACTTTGTTTTTAGCAAACAAAGCAATAAAATCACTAAGAAGAATAGTAAGAAACAGGCTATATAGCTAAAATGAATAAAACATGTTGAATGATTCTTTATGCTGCTTATCAAAACTTCCCAAATGACGAATTTAAAAAATTAGCATAATGTTGCTAAGCAAACAGAAAGTAGATCAAATCGAGCTACCCTATAGAATAAAATTAAGCATCACTACTTGGGGGGGGGGGGAAACCCTTTGTTTTATATTACTTTAAATTCTGAAAGAACAGGAATATGGAACCAGACTTTTTCAGAATTATTTTACTGTAGAAATTGGTTCATAAAAAATGAATGATTCTAAATGATTTCTAGAAATTATTTGGAGATAAGAGATCAGGATAATTACATTTTAAAGTGTACAGGTGTGGGTAATAACAAATTCTTTCCTTCCTTTCAGCATATTTATTGCCTGCCCATTCCTAGTAGACTCTTAGCAAGGAGCTATATTTTACATTGAATTAGATCTTATATTACACAGAGAAAAAAATTGTTTATATTCAAATAGTAACAATAATTTTGTTTAATTTTAAAACCTTAATTAATTGGCTATCAGCCCTTACTAGATAATCTTAATTCAATTTGAAATATTATTTATCACTATAATCCAAAAATGTTTAGCTTCTGAAACTAAGTTCAATTGCCTTTATGTAACACTTTTCTACTGCTGTGAACTACATGAATTTACAAACATCAGGAGTTGAACCTGCTCAAGGAAATACTTAACTTTTTATATTTGGTCCTGAAAAAAAATAAAGCAAGTGTTTTCTTAAACCCAAAATGCCTAGGAAGATACAGTCAGCTCTTTCATTGATTAATAAAGCAATTAGTATCATGGTAACCAAAGACCATTCGAATGCATGAATCTACCAAAGTCAAATAAAAATTCAGTTTTGGAGATAGCTTTTCCCAAATTGGATATTCTTTAGATATGTGGATTTTAGCTCCCATAATTTTCAGCAGTAGATGTGGGAATTCTAAGAATGGGAAATATATGTATAACTTGCAAAATATATGTGGAATTTGCCAAGTTGGGGAAGACTGCTGGTATAGGAATAAGTGCTATAAGAAAAGTGGATTTTGTATTTCCACTGGATTTGTTCATTTCCATCATCATTTGCCAGGTTTCAAATGTTAGCTGCGATAATCCAAACATTGTCATATTTTATGCCAAATGAAGAAATATTGAATTATCTTTATGTTAAACCAGGATAGGAAATCTGTGTCTTTTCAAATTTTACTGAACTATAATTCATAGCATCACTCACTATAGGCAGTGTTTCTAGAGAGGCATAGATTTTCCATCTTTGTGTTATCTTAAGGATAGAAGTTTGTATCTGAGCATTTGGTATGTACTTTGAAGTCTCACTTTACTAAGCTCTATCTTTCTAAGCATTTGAGAAGCCACAGCATTGAAAAATAATGATAATTCTATTGCCCTTTCTCTATCTCTCTATCTCTCATCTTCTCTATCTCTCATCTATATGTATATGTATATGTGTATGTATGCACATACATACACACATACACCTGTTTAAAAAAGTATTCTAAAAGACACCTGTAAGAGCAGGTCTAAATTTGGATCATTTCCCCTTAAAATGCTGTGGGTTGTTGGAGGATGAGCTGTCCCCAATAAACCATCCACCTTCGTGGGTGTCCCATCTTTGTAAATGCAGGTGCAGTGCTGTTCCAAAGAGGATGCACTAATAAATCACAGACACAATCAGGCCGACTCATTACCTCATACAAAAAGGAATACCTCCTATACGAATGTATGGGGTAATGGCAAGAATGACTTTGAAGCGACAATACAATCTCTATTCAAAAGACCTAACCCATTTATGTATGAAAAGGATGTTGTGGTTTTACTTAGTCCTCTTTAAAATTCCTTTTGTGAGAGGAAAAGCTTATTTAAGTGCAGAGATGAATCATTAAAAGAATTGTTCAGGCACAGAAATGTATTAGGCACCTCTGAAATATTAAGAGAATACAAATTTATGTCATTTTTGTTATTTACAGTAGAGGTTAATTTGAAGAACAACAAGGAATTGATCCTATACTAATAAAATAATCTTTGTTAGTGTGGTATTCTTGTGAAATTGTTTCTTTGAACCTCTATTATACTTTTTACAGTATAATTCCTTAATATTGCATACCTCCTATAAAGTTAGTACATATTTCAGGTTAATTAGGGATTATATGTCAGTGTTGAGCTTTTTATAGTTACCTCCAAGGCATTGTAAATCATCATGATTAGAAAAGGGCTACCTAGTGAGAGCTGGCATATTAAGAAGCTAAGAGAATTTTCTTTTTGTAAGAGTCAATTGATTTTTCCCTACTTTTGTAGGTAAAGTTTAGCTGTTATCCCAAAATATTATGAAGAGAGAACTCCTCTGAATCAAATTGACTGCTGCCTATACAATACTTGTGCAAATGTCCACATGCACATGCCTTTACATGCTTTTGGCTTCAGATAACCACAATAATATACTGAGGAAACTGCCACGAAAAAGCCTTGCTTGAGAAGGTCTACAAATTTATTTTTACAATCAATTAATCTTTGAATTTTACATTCATTTGCATTGCACTGAACAAAAAAAAAAGTGAGGTGTAACATGATGCGCTATATGTCTTTTCCCTAGAGTGGTTATGAAATTTAAAGTGAGCCAAGCCATATTTGTTGCCTACCTATCTTGTCTCTAGCTTATGCTCTTAAATATGGTACTCAAGTGGGAAACTAGCTGAAAGCAGAAAGAAAAGGAAGAAAAGCCTGTTTTTTGGATTCTTGCTCTGGACTATGCCTTAGAACAGATATTTCTAATTTGAGATCCAAACGTCATATACACTCCTGAAAACCTTGAATGTGATCCCTTAGAGGCCTTCCCAGATTTTTAGCTTTTAAAGTAAGAGTGAAAAATATTAAATACATGATCATATGAATTGCATTTAAATTAATTCAATTAATTTAAAATTAAAGGAAATCAACTTCAGTTTGTGTCCTGGCCTCACTGATGTCTCACCACATTTCCTACTGTGTGGAATATAGAGCCTGAGATGCTATTCAAGGGCCCAGAACAGTTTTCATCCCAAAAACAGTTGCACATATTTGGCTTAAATGACTGAAATACAGGCATCAAAAATAGAACGGAATGAACATTATTGCAGTTTTAATTGCTTTGTCTTCCCCTGATACATCTTTATTCTTTAAATAGTTATTTGTCAAGGATCTTGTGAAAATATAATTCATTAACTCAAGAGATACATAATAAATTGGGCTGAAAGATAATGGGGGATGATTTGACTCAAAATCTTTTGAGTCTATCACTTACTCTCCCGCTCATATACAGACAATTCTCAACTTACAACCATTCATTTACTGACCATAGTTACAACCGCAATTTATAAGTATTTTTTACATTTATAGTTGTTGCAGTATTCCCATGGTCAGATGAAAACTTGGATGCTTGACAACTGGCTCATATTTATGACAGATATAGTGTCCTGGTGTCATGTGATCACCTTTTGCAACCTTATGACAAGCAAAGTCAATGGGCAAGCCAGATTCACTAAACTAATTTAATGACTGAAGCAATTCATTTAACAATTGTGGTAAGATAGGCCATAAAACAGGATGAAACTCACTTAACAACTGTCTTGTTTAGCAGTAGAAATGTAGGGCTCAGTTGTGATTGTAGGTTGAGAACTTCCTATATTCATAATGCAGGGTTGTTGGGGCTGACAAATGATAGAGAAATATTGCACTTGAAAATCTATTGTTTTAATTTTACATTTTAATTACACAGTATTAAGAGTTCAGGAAATACTTGCAAGTTGTTAGAACTGACGAGACTCTTTAGGTTGAGGTGGGATAGAAGAGAGTGAAAAAGAGAGAGTTCCAAGGCATGAATAAAAATAATGGAAAATTATTGTATAGATTTAGATCCAATAAAAGTGATCACACTAGAGGCCAAAGAGCTCTTGTGTTCATTATGTATGAACAGCAGGATGCTGTCTAAACATATTTAAATGATGGCTGTTTATGCACATATACTTCTAAAATCCCATATACCGGTAACCAAAGAACCTGAAGCAGAAGGTCCACTGAATCCTATAATAATTATTTTTATTGATACTCTAACAAAGGAATAATTAATAAATGCTACAATAATTTCTTTTAACACAGACTTCTAGGTTTGCATGAATGCAAAACCTTAGCAGAAATCTGGGATAAGCTAGAAACTTACTAATAAAGTGCTATATATAAAAAGCAATTGAAAATTTTAATTAGCCACATAGTTTTTAAGGAATTAGAGGCTTAGTGAATCATGTTATCATCCAAAGCTGAAAAAAATTGATGTTGGGTAGATTCTTCTGAGGAAAAATATGACATGCAATAATGCCACATACACGCTGAGTATTCTTTGTTGTAGGAAAGTACTTCAGAGCCTACAAATTATGTTCTAGATCAGCGTTTCTCAACCTTGGCAACTTTGGCTGGAGAATTCTGGGAGTTAAGTCCACATTTCTTCAAGTTGCCAAGGTTGGGAAACACTGTTCTAGATGCTTCCATTGCTTTTCCATTGGTACACATTCAGTAAAACAATCCTCCAAGCTAGACTAGTCACTGAATTTGAACTTTTTCTGTTCTGTCTTACCTGCTTATTATTATCAGCTGAGAAGCATGCTATATTTACTTTGTTTTACAACATTTTGTCAATGATAGATTTTGTTTTTTTACTCTTATAGCCCTCTTAGTAAAACTGTATGGTTTTGGATTTCAAAGGTAAAGAGCTCTGACTCCTTATAGGGCAGTTGGAGAGACTGACCTTTTGGTGCATTCATTCCTGTATTCTGAGCTTCTTTCTCTCTTATCTTTCAAAGGAAAATCAAATTTTCTGAGTGGGCATTTCTGTTTCTTAAAAAATATGTAGGTTTTTAATTATAATCTACTTTGCTCCTTTTGGGGGAGGAGATTTACATTAGAATTTCAGTTCAGAAGCAAATAAATAGTGAATCTACTTGCTCTTTTCAGATTACTTTGTCAAAGTTCAGTATGTGTCTGTGCATATAAACTATATAAATTAACCGTCCTCCATTTTGTACCATCTAGCTATATTTAAATTCATCTTTCCCAACCAGCATGACAATAGACCATGAAAGTGTAATCCAACACATTAGTACCAGACCATAAAAGAGATAATGTCCTTGTGTTTTGAATGTTTATAGGATCTTTCTCAGTGGACAATTCCTAACTTGTTTAGGTTCATAGAATCATTTTACTGTGTTGTTCAGGTGGCATAGAAGACTGAGTCTAAGGTCAGTGGAGTTATCCATGCTTATTTGAATACAGTCCAGAGTTTTTTGGCCACATGTTAGACATATGTTACTCATCAATAGCTGTGGAACTCCATGACGCAAACCAGACTGGAATGCAGCAGTTAGTTAACACCCCAGTCTGGGTTGTAAATATATTAGCAAATGTAAAGAAGCAGAAGAGAGAGAAAATATTACATAAAGCACTGCAAGAATAACATGAGGCATTGGTCAGTCGGTGATAACAATGCCAAAGCCTTTTGTAGCTTTTTATTTTAAACTGTCTAGTCAATCTTTAACAAGGGGCAGTACAAGAGGATTTTCTATCTGGAAATATCTATGGGAATTGTTTAATTGATTTGTCGTACACCAAGAAATGCTTGCTTGAAAGAGCTCTTATATCAACCCTATCTTTTAGTTCAAAGAAATATGCTTTCTAAAAAGACATATAAGTGAATGTGTTTTCAGAATTGTAGTTACATTTGGTACTGATTGAACTAATTGGAATTACATAATGACAATTTGCTACACTTACTGCATTGGCTGCTGAGTTAACAATGCATAACCAGCACATTCATAGTGGTGCAATTTGGCTAAGGAATCTGAAAAAAACAAATACCAGCAGGAATGAGACTACAAAGTAATAGGCCAATTGGGAAGTCACCTAAGGGTAAATGGTCTTCTGAACTGTAATTTTTTGAGTTTGTAGGCAGAGAATTGCTGTAGTAATTACTGATTGGCTGTATAGGTAGTTCTTGACTTATGACCAGTCATTAAGGATTGTTTGAAATTATGGCAGCTCAGAAAGGTTGCTTTATGGTACGTACAGAGTTCTAGCCATGGTAAAATGTAACACACACACAAACACACACCCCTAGTTACACGGTCATGATTTGATTGCTTGACAATCTGTTCCCATTTACATTTACAACCAGTGCCAAGTGTCTCACAACCATGAGATTGCCAATTGTGATCTACTCTGCTGGCTTTCCCAGGAAGTCATTGGGGATCTCTGCACTGAGCTTGAAAAATGAAGCAGGGATCATGAAAAATGAAGCAGGGATTTCTCCAGCACCGCTTAGGAGTTCCGTTCCATGCATGGAGGGGAGAGGAACTTCTGCGCTAGGCTGGACAAACAAAGCAAGGATCATGAAGATCTGAGCTTCATTTTTCCAGCACAGCACAGGAGTTTCTGTCTGCTCATGGAGGGGAGGGGAACTCCAGCACTGGGCTGAATAAATGGAGAATCCTGAAGTTCCAAGCTCTGTTCCTGCACTCTACTGCAGGAATCCCCTTCCATCAGTAGTAGGATTTAAATTATTTTATTACCAGTTCTGTGGGTGTGGCTAGGTGGCTGTGGCTAGGTGAGAGTGATCATGTGACTGGGTGGGCATGGCTTTTTTGCAGCAAACCCCCCTCCCCCATTTTTTGGACCTTCTGGGCCTCAGGCAAGCCTCCTGGGGGGCATTTTTGCTCCCAGAAGTCTTCCTTGGGGCTCAGGAAGGAAAAAATACCAAGCATAGGGTGGGCATGCAGCACCCCCCTGCACTCCATTTTGGGGCCTCCTGGGCCTCAGGGAAGCCTCCTGGGCGAAGCAGTAAGACAGCGAGGGGAATCCTGGCATAGCTGATCATAGGAACAGCTGATTGTCAGGAGGGGAAAAGAAATACCTTAAGGAGTGACTGGACAGGGAAGAACACAGTCAGCGATGTCAGGCATGTGTGCGATGTTGTGCATGTCCAATAAGGACTGACTGGGAGGTGAGGGGCAACGGGGACGGGGGCGTGGCCAGCCAGAAGTTACTACTGGTTCGGCGACCCACGCCAAATCTTGTCCGACTATTTTGCTCTATCCATTTAAGGCACCCACACAGTCATTTAACAACTGCAACTGGGAGAACCAGGACTGTGGTCACTGAATGAAGTGGTCATGCGGGCATCTTGTTTAACAACCACTGCACTCAACAACTGAGATTCTGGTCCTAATTGTAATTATAAGTCAAGGACTACCTGTATGGAAGACCAGAAATAATATTTTCTTTGTTCTTTATTTTAAAGAAATCAGAGGGCAAAATTAAGCCTCAGAGCATTTGATAGGCTGACTTATTTTTTTTAAAATGTTTTCATTTTGTGGGAACAGTGAAGTAGAAATCACCCTTGCTACAAATGTCTCAGGTCCCATAGGTGTTCCTAGAATTTAGAAATGCTGAGTGATGGCAACACAAAGCTTTATTGGAAATATGCTCACCTGCCCAGAACGTGGTAAGCTAAGGGTAGCTGAGAACATATTAAGAGGGTAGCAAAAATGGCAGGAGGTTCCTCCCCAGTTTGCCTTCTCCTGAATGTATTTTGTGATTGCTACCAGCTGGCAGCTATTTTATGAATGAATCTAATCCCAACCTAGACCTTATTCTCCTTCCTCATGGCAGTAATTTTGTAACAGTGCTCTTTTAATTTTAAATTGCCTACAAACTCAGATAAGAGAAATTATGAGCTAAATATTTCCCTACTCTCATCTTGTTGCTTTCTGAAATTTACCTTCTCCTGCATTATTGTTTAAAAGAAAGAAAAGCTTCATATTGGAAATAAATATCAGAAAACCATCAATCAATCATAGAGAAGAGGAAAAGGAAGAATAATGGTAATCTCGGTCTGGATTGATACCACACATTTGATAGCAAAAAATGGGCTAAGTGAACAATTGCCTGCTGGTATATAATACCAGTTTAACTTAACAAGTTTAAAATTAGATAATTCAGGATGAGAAAAGAAAGAAATTGTCAATATTTCATGTAGCAATCTGCCAATTATAAAATCATGTTTTGAGTTTGGTCTAAAGAAGAAGTAAAATAGGCAAAGCTCTCAGAGAGCAGATTTTCAGGGCACCTATTTTGTTAAGCAACTTCAAAAAAGTTAAAAAGGAAAGAGGTTGGGGAAGGGAGGGAAGGAATTTTGGCTGCATTCCTGGATGCGGTTTATCCTTATTGGATCATTGCCATGATACTGCAGCTTCTGGTTGTATTGTTTGCTTGCCCTTCGAGTAAAGCTGTGTGTAAAAAAACCTCCATGAATGTGTTTGAAGGTAACACAATTTTTATATAGGATGCTTTCTAAAAATTGTAATAAATTCTATATTCATGGAATTTATATTCTTACAGAGGAAAGAAAGGAGGAAAAAGTCAGGGATAGATAGGTGTATGAAATTACTTCAAGAAGTTGTATTTCAGATTATTTACTATAAACTATTAGGAATATAATGTGTGTTCTGTTCATTGTCAGTGCACATTGGAAGAAATCTGTCTAAACTAATGCTAAAAAAGAAATACATTTATTAAACACTTTAAGTTCTTCTGAATGACAAATAGAAAAACAAACAAACAAAAAACAAAGAAGGGGTGGCTCTAGTAGCAAACTGTTGCATAGATTGGATCCTGCCATGGAAAAAATAGAATTAACTTTTGTAGAAGTATCTACAAAATATGCCTAAGATCCAGGGGTGGGATTCAGCCGGTATGGACTGGTTCGAGTGAACTGGTAGTTCTGGCGATCAGTTGGTCCCGCCCACCTGCCCCTGGACTAGTCTGTCCTATATTTCCTTTGTTTGAAGCCCAGCTGATAGGTGTGGCAGAATGGATTGCAGTACCTCAGCTGTTTTACCCACCGGGGCTGCAATTGAAGGTAACTTTAGAGCTATTTTCAAAGGAACCGCGTGCACGTGCAGTGCACATTTGGAGCGGGCAAAGCATGCACTCCGCAAACCAGTTGTTACACCGGTTGAATCCCACCATTGCTAAGATCTACAGTAAGAATGCAAGGCAAATTGTATTGGCATAAACAGTCTGGGCCCAAGCAATATGATGAATTGATTCTGGACAAATAACTTAAGTAGAACTACTTGAGCAGTTACTAGTTATTCAACACTGAGTTACTAGTAAGCTTTCAGGAAAGGCAAAATACAGCTAGATAGTATCAGGATACTTAGAACCCATACCCTTCCTTGTGGCTTCATACAGCTACTTAATGATATGGTAGAAAAGTTAGAAACTAGGCAGGATTTCTTATGTTATGTTATGTCATACAATATATCCAAGATGTACTGCATCCATTTTTGTCAATTTGATACTCTATCTTGATGGAGATGTTGTGCAAGGAGGGATGGCTACTTTATATGAATTATTGTAACAGTGCAAAGGGATAAATATTGTAAAAATGTGCTTGCAACTGACATTATCAAAACCTAAAGGATAAAGATAGCAATATGTTCCATAGTGCTTTAGAAATTATTAATGCAGAAGTTTAAAGATCACCAATCAATTTGCTGAGCTTTTGTTCCAGAAATCTAGATGTTCAGGATGGTCGAAAAAATAGGAAGTTGTTGAAAATGAGTTTCCTATTTGAAGCACTGTATTTCAACAAGAGTGGAATTGTGGATTTCCGGTTTGCAAGGCTTGGTGGGAGCAGGAATCCACCATCATGCATGGTTTCTGCTGCGCTTGCCGCTGGAGTGCCCCGAGCCAACCGGCTTCGGGGCTATAGCTACCCCGTAGAGGTAGCTGAAGACAGGAGACCTAGCAGGGGTCGGGGGGAGTCACACTCCCCCTCCTCAGCTGGCATAACTCCCTTTTCCGAAAGCGGTAGAGCGGCGGTCAGAAATGGCCACCACAAAGAAGCTTTCATCTGGAAAAGAATGTGCAGGAGAAAGCTGAGAAGTGAAAGTTTTAGCTGACCAGGATGAGAAGCAACATCCAAGATATCCTGGAATTTAAATTTTGGAAAAAGATACATCGCTCCCTAAGAAGATCTGGAAGCAGCGAATGAAAGTAAAAAGGGAAAGTTTGTTTTTTCTCACTCTCCTTCCTTACGGTGACAGCAGATGAATGAGAAATTGGAAAAACCCGCTTTGGCATCAGCAGGTAATCAAACTGGAAAATTAAAGCCCAGGGGACAATAAAAATTTCTGAACGCTGGAAAAAAACTTTTTTTATGCTGTAAGTGGGAAGGGAGAGGATAAGAATTAAGATGAAGATTTGGCTGGAGGAGATTGCTTGGAATTTAAAAGACTAGAGCAAAATCATAACAAGATTTCTAAAAAATACATTTTAACTGGAACTTTGTAACTGAATTACAACCCCAGGAAGAGAAAGTGAAAAAAAAGAAGAAAGTGTTAAATGAAATAGGCTGTGTGTATTTGGATTGCTTGGTGACTTTGGGACTTTTGGAAATTCTTATTTGAATGATTAAAATCATTTGGGTTGTTTAAAAATGTTTTTTACAATGGCATTACTTGTGGATGAACTGAAAATGGAATTTATAAAATATAAAGAAGAGGAACAAGAAGGGAAGGGGTCTTTTGGCTCCGTTTTTCATTTTTTAGAAATGGTGATTTCTACGTATGAGAAACTACAAGAACAAGAAGATTGGGATGAAGAAGAAGCCATCTTTAATGAACAAGCAACTTTATCTGGGGAAGAAAGGGGAAAGGGGGGAAAGAGAATGGAGAATTTAAGACTTAAAAAAACAACCCAAAAAGGGAAAAATAAGGTGAAAAGTGGATACAACGTCAGACAGCAAGAGAAAATAGGAATACAGAAGATGGTGGAGATTAAGAGACAAGGGGGTAAAAAGGGTAGAGTGGAGAAACAAGGGAGGAAAGAAGGGAAGAGAAGCTACAAAGTTTTGAAACAAGATGTAAAGAAACAGGATTTATTTAGAGAATATGGGTAAAAACAACTGAAAAAGTGATTCTGCAAAGGTACATAAGACTGTATTGTTGTATTTGTCTTTGAAATAATGTTAGAAAATTGGAACAACATATGATTATAAAATGGGATAAAATATTTAATGTAATTTAGCGATTTTTTTTAAATAAAATAAATGAAATGAAATATGAGAGAATTGAACTAAAAAGGAATGGGAACATTGTCATTACATAATATTTTAAAATATAAGTGAAATGGGGAAGTAACTAAGCAAAATCTATAAGTGTTCCCATAAAAGCATGATACTTATTTGGAAAGAAATGTGTAAAATATTTAAGACTTAAATGAATATCAATTTTAACAATATACTTTCAATTGCTATGGATTGTTGTTTTAATTATCTTATATATTTAATTTTTTTTTCCTATTTTAATATATTGAGTATAGCTTTAGAATGTACTATGCAGATTCTGAATGGAAATTATGTTTTATTTTAAGTGTTAAACTTAGGAGAAAGATTTAAAGGCGTCATACTCCAATCAGTTATTACAGAAGAAATTTTGTGTTAATGTGAAAAGATAATAGACAGCTGAAACAGGACAAAGGATATAAGTATAATGATTTAAATTGAGATGAAATAAATAAAGTAGAATTAAGAGAGTGAAAAGAGGGGAGAAGCTATATAGAAAATGTAAAATGGTAAATAAGACATGGAATGCTATATAAAAGTAAGCATGAGCTTGAATTTATGCCTGTACAAAAAGATGTAACCCGGGATCAAACTGCTTTCCAAAAAGATGTCTTATGTTCTTTATGTTTTGTGTTTTGTTTGTATATGTTTGTTTTTTAAAAATTAATAAAATTCTTTAAAAAAAAAAGAGTGGAATTGTATTAAGTAGTCAATAATGTTTGATAATTTTCATCTAGAATCTCGGTGAAATGCCAATTTTTGTATGCACTCTTATAAAAACCATTTGTGAAAAAGGGCTTTTGGCAGGTTTTCTGTTTTTTGGGAAGGACATAATTTCTTCCCCATTTCTGCATTGTAGGGGTTTGGACTATGGCTGAAGAATTGCCCCGAAATAGTGGCCATGAGATATAATTTGCTTAAGCCGCTCTAACAACCCTGAGAACAGGATCTCTTCAGACTTCTTTCTTCCCACAGTTTTTGTTTATAAGAGCACTTGAAAATATTATTCTTCAGGTAAATGTAGTGTTCTATGCTTGATCCATGCCTTAGGATTTCAGTGAACATCTCTTTCCCAGGCCAAAAAGCTATTGAATTTTTAAAGCTTTTCAGGAAGAAGAATCTGTGAGCACATATTTAGTTGTACCAGACTCTATTGAAAGGATAATGATTTGTTCCTCCATTCAGCAGCATTCTTATCCTGATAAGAGTGCTTGAGTTGCAGTTGTGTCAAAATTATTTTATTTCTATGCTTTAACATTGCTTTTGGTCCTCTCTTTATTCTAAGTATTCTTAATGAAAACGTGAGTATTTTAGATATGGGGGTATTTTTGTTTTGGGAAACGCTTTGCAAATATACTTGCAAAATGGGAAAATGCATCATCTGCACAAAAATTTTAATGCTTCCTAATGCTCTGCTCTTATTTTCTATCCTAGCTTCTTTTTGTGATGTATCTAATTCCTTGATAATGAAGTCCTCAGTTAGTAGTTATTCAGTGATATTGGAAATGAAATAGGCCTTTTGAAAGGTGAGCATGAATCTTACAGCTGCATGGTTCATCTTGTTACAAAAATAATATAACATAAACAAAAGTGAGAGTTCGGTTAAAAAAACCAACCTTACTCTTTTGAAACTACACCTGTATGAAAGATACCTTCTTTTATCACAAAAATATTAACTGAGAAATTCAGCCTATGTAACACACTACAGCATTCATAGTTCATTATTTTATAAGGTATTTTTAATCCTTAAATAATGATTCTAATATCAACTAGTTTTAACTTGCAATTTACTAATTTATTATTTTTTGAAAAAAAAATAAAATTCTGTGTAATTGATGGCTGTCTAAAATGGAGATGGAGAAGAAAGCTAGGAAAAAGCTTTAAGGAGAAATGCTGCTTCTTAATCCTGTTTCCTTTGGCAGTTTTCTGTCTTCACTTATCACACAACTAAAATATATTGCGGCCTTTTGAGAGGAAGATACCAAAGTCTAATCCTCAAATAAAAGACTTCCTTCTGTTCTAACTGCTACCTATTGTGCATGGATACTGTGGATATACACTGTATTGCAAAGTATTTGAACACAGCTTTACAGTTAAAAGAGTTTTGTGACCTTACGCTCCATTACAGCTTTAGGGGTCTCCAAACTTGGCAATTTTAAGACTTGTGGACTTCAACTCCCACAATTCTCGCCTGGAGAATTCTGGGAGTTGAAGTCCAAAAGTCTTAAAGTTGCCAAGTTTGGAGACCTCTGCCTTAATTTATAATGCCAGTTTGGATGATAGCAATAAAATGAATTAAACAAATGACTCAACCTCACATTCCTTTTTGGCAATTCTCAACAATATCAGAGATGGTCCCAGATATTGTTCAGAAGTGCCAAAAAATAATGTGCAGGTGATTCGTGTTCTCTTGTTCAGTTTTTGGAAACATCTGAAATAGCAACTTAGTCTTTTGCTATGAGAAAAATAAATGAGTTACTTTTTTGCTGGAGGCATTTGTACATTTTTTGTTTTGTTTTAAGTTGGAAATAGTAGGAAGCATATCCTGTTTAATATTTTATGTCTGAATTTGCCTTAAGAAACAATGTGTAGTTGGAAGCAGAGATTTCTCCTTTTTCTTTTTCATCTTTTCATAGTAAAATGTTTTTATTTTCCTGCCAGTGGTGGAATATCTCTTCTTTTGTTCTGGTTTGATTAATGAGACGCAGCAGTATGTCTACAGAAAAGATAGGTTTTCCCTTTGCAACTGTTGTTGCTTTTTGATGTGAAATTTCTAAGTGTGATGTTGATCTTGAAGATATTTTCCTCACAGATCTGCCAAATCTCAATCACCATTTATATAACTTTGAAAACCTTCTCCACAAAAGCTAGACTTAAAATATATGAAGCTTCTTTTGGTACAACTCTTCTTTCTTGATTAATATACCCTTTCATTCTTTTAAGATTTTGTCAACATAAATAATCCTTGACCTAGAACCCTAATTGAGCCCAAATTACTGTTGCTAAGCAAGACAGTTGTTAAATGAGTTTTGCCTCATTGTAAGACTTTTCTTCTCATCTATTGTTTATATTGTTCATAGTCATAGTTTACTTGAACTCATAGTCTGTTTTCTTGTCTAGTGTCTTAAACACTAGACCAACATGTTTCATACTACTATTATATAATTGACACAATGTATGAATAATCTCTGCTGAATTACTCTTGTATATTAGAAATGTTCTCAGTAAGTTTTTACAGAGCCTGAATGGAAAAACGCAATATAGGACAGCTTCCATTGTTATGTGGATCCCTGGGTAGGAAGAAGAAGGAATAAAAATCCCAGTTCCAATAAAATTTACTAGAACCCAATGAGTTTAGGAAGTGTATACCTTCCTCATGGACAATATAAAAACAGAAACAATCAAAAGTAGGCACCAATGTTTTGCAGAAAGTTACAATATACAGATTATAATATTTATAAAAACAGCCAATTATCTGGTATGTACTGTAACAGAGATGTCTATAATATAATAGTCTCAGCTGGAAATTCAACAAACAGACCACCTCAATGCTAGACTTCTTTGCTATGTCCTTTGGATAGCAGAATTTCAGTGGGTGTCTTGGCTTGATGACATTGTTCTCTAAATTGCTCCTGTTACCAACAGTCCTGTTGATAAAGAAAAAAACATTGTTTCAGTTTCAGTTGATTGTCATTTTATGATGTATTGTTCAAACAAAATAGCACCATGAGTTACAGAATCTTGAAACATAAACAAGTAGTCCCCTACTGTAACTTTTATCCTTTTTGAATATTTAAGTGGCTAGTTAAATACATTTAAAACATTTTTATCTTGCTTCTGTAGTTAGGCTAGATTAGATTAGATTAGATTAGATTAGATTAGATTAGATTAGATTAGATTAGATTAGATTAGATTAGATTAG
>BLBF01000020.1:46718348-46802546 GCA_015471245.1 Laticauda colubrina
TGTTTAGCTTGTCTACCTAACCCTGGTTGGGGAACCCAGGCTTAACAGACAGGTAGGGTACATGGTAAGAAATAAGTTTTTTTTAATCTATGGCCACTTCCAACTCTAGCTGAGAATGATACAGTGTGCCCTCTTTGCGGTTTTTGATAGATGTCTATGAATGTCAGTACAAGTATTTTTGTGGGTTTATTATTTTTGAATATCTCTTTCTGTACGTTAGAATTACTAAACTACAGAGGGTTTAATGGAAAAAATAAGATACTGTATATGTTCAGAGAAGTTAAAGAGATCATCTGGTCTGAAAATGTTTCTCATTTACATCCACAGGGGCATTTCAACTCCCCACCCACCAACCTACTTATCTCTCCCCATCTTCGTCCTTTTTGACTGCCCTGGCCTCTTACCCCTACCTCCTCTTACTGGCCCTAGCTGACCTTTGTCATCTCGGAGGGGAAAAGATGGTGCAGGGCAGCCAAAAGGGCAGAAATAGGAGAGGGTTAGGCGGTTAGGAGTATTGAAGCAGCAAGGCAGGAGAAGAGTTTGGCCTTACCTAATGATGGAACAGTCCTTCCATAACAACCACAACCAGAACTACTGAAATTGATGTTCCATCCAACAACCACTTCATTTAGAAGTCTCAATTCGTAAAATTAAGCAAGCTCTACTGTACATTCTTTATTTAGAGAAATTATATGCTTAGAACCAATATTTAGAATTCCCATAAACAAATCTTAAGTTGCATCAAAAAAGTTGGATTTCTCTTTTCCTTTCGTTAGTTTTCTTAGGAGATTAAAAGTAGTTTTCTCCAACATTGTGTTTTCCTAATATAATAACATTAGTTTGGGTAAGACTGATTAAAAGAATAAGGAGATATTGGGTTTTTTAAAAAAATCTATCTTAGATAGATTACATTTCCTGTTACTAAATAAGCTACAAGTTGAACACACTTATCTGTAGGGACAAAATGCATGATATCATAATTCCTAAAGCTTTCTCTAAAATTCATACATTCAACTTTAGAAAATAACTCAGGGGAAACAACCAATAGGAACCTGTACCTTTCATGGTTAGAAATATTTGTTGTTACTGAAATAATATTCTGTAAATGTTATGTTCTGTTGTATTTTCCAAAAAGAAAGAAGTAAACAAATTAAACTGGTAACATTTATTTGAAAAAAAAATGTATTTGTATGGAAGCAAAAGAAAATCTTACAAAGGAAACATTGCAAATAGTTTGTAGAAATAATATCAGGTGATATTGGTATTTCTAGTTTAAATTGTTGCTGTAGTTCTTTCCCTTTGATACCAAACCTAAATCAGAAGTCTCCTGCAGAAGAATTTGTTGCATAGATTTAATGTAACATCAGTTTTCATGGATTAGAGCCTGATGTACTTACAGAATGGGATCAGTGACAAACTGGATAAGCAGGTGTGTGTTTGGATGACAAATTAAAGTCATGGGAGCCATCACAATTCACTTCTCCTCTAATCCCATAGCAAAGGTTTGGGAACACAGATGGCCTTGTAAAATTTTACCATCAAGAAATGTTAAAGTGGAGCTCTTAAAGTAACTCTGGAATGCAGAGCTAAGTGACTTCATTCTGTTATTTCCCTCCAGGCATTCACGAATTCACATTAGGACAGGTTTGATGGATGCTCATCTGTACTGTTTGAAGAAGTGTGTCATAGACTTCCTTGTGGAGAACAGGTAAGGAAAAGGATCTAGAACCCAAATGCGCTTCAAAAATGTTTGAATGTCACACTGGAAAAATCCTTGGCCTTGTTAATATACAGGATTACAATATACAGCTAGTGTTTTTCTTGCTCTAAATATAATAACACCCTCTTCTGTTTGTGATAATATGGATGCAATTCCTTGATATCTCATGAGCATTCCTTTTATGTTTATGGGATATAAAGGGATGCACCATGCATTTTAATGATGTACAGTGCATTGCAGGAGTTCTACGTTATTTTCTGCTTATGGGCTGTCACTTGTATAAAAGTAGTGAAAGAGAAGCAGGAAATACTGAGAAGACCCCTTCAGCTTCCTATTTCCTTTTAAGATCATGTTTCAGTTTTGAACACATGCATATGGTTATTCCAATCCTGTTCTCAGACGCAGCGTTCCCTTTAAAAACAAAAACTTTGAGTTTTTCCAGGGCCTGCTCCTTTGCCTTTCTAGCACTGAAATCAGATGAACAATGAGCAAGGGTGCCTGAGAAAATTAAAGAATAGCATGTGAAATGAAACTTTCTTAAAGATGCTCCTCACCATCATTATTGCTACCATTCATTTATGCTGCAGAACATATAAATGAAGCATCATCTTTAATTATATATCTTTTTTTTTAAAAAATAATTGAGTTAGAGGAAGATTCTGCCAACCAGTTGCACTGAAAAAGCAAGAGCTTATGAAAAATGCAACGCAGGGGTCTCTTTCTCGACTCTGATTTGCCACATAGCTTCTTAAAGATAACCCAACTGTATCTTACTGCATCTCACTCATTTTGAGCTGGAATAAGAGAAGGGGGAAATATAAAATTTATCTCACTGCTTGTTGCATAACAGATCACTCAGTTTTTTTCCTGTTCCTTAGATGCTATGGAGCATTTCTATTTGTCCTACAGAGGTTGGGACATGTGTAAGTGACCACACTTTTTTGTTAGCCATCAAGGCCACCCAAACTTTGTTGGTTCTTAGTGGGAAATCAGTTTAAAGAGGAAGGCGACAGTGACAGATTCCATTTAACTGAGGGTTATCTGCAGGATGTCTGCTCTCTGGAATATATCAAGTGAGGGGCAAGTTTATTCAACATGAATGCTAGACAATTAACTCTAATTGACAAGACCTAAACAAGTTGTTTGGACACTGGAAATTAAATCCAACCCATTACTTCCCCTGACTCCTTTTTGTATATGATGGTAACTTTCCACCCAGTAGCATTAGACAATGGAGGATTACCACACTGAACTAATAAACTTGTTGACTTCATACCGAAACTTAATACGTGCCTGCTTTGTCTTCATTTGTATCTATTAAAGCATTTTTGTTCTGTGGTAATATGAGTATTTCTATTCCTTTTGTATGGGTCTTTTTGTACATTATTTTGTCTATTTGTGAATCCAATCCTTCTTGGGATAAATCATGTTGGCTATTTTTGATACATCCTGTGTATCTTGCGGTGTTCCTAATATGAAATTGAGACCACCTACTGAGAGGAAGAAAGACATCCTTTTATGGAAGAAGAGAGAGATTCTGGCTGTAATGGTTTAGCCGTAATGAAGAGTGATGTACTCACCTTAAACTAGAAGTAACTTAAAGCTGAACCCCAGGCATAACTTTCAGTCCCACCTGCTCCAGATGCTGCTGGGGCTGAAACAGCTGTGTTCCATAACATTTTTGCTCCCTTGAAATACTGCAGAAGCCATAAGTGATGACAATTAAAGAAAAAAATGAGATGCTAAGGATGGAGTTTAAATGTTACGACCAAGTGTTATAAATCAAGATGACAATTTTACCTGTGCATGAGTAAAAATAAGGAGGTGAAGGATGACCAATGTACAAAAAAAGTTTCCTACAAGTAAATAGATTTCTGTAGTAAGGTCCAATTTTTATTCCCTATTCCCCTAAAATTCTTGACAGATTATAGCATGGACAGATCAGCAGAAACAGATCGGGTGATGAATAAAATTTTAAAAATAGTCCTAGAATGTTTCTTTGCAAGGGCCTCTACAAAATCATTCTAAAAACAACTCTTACAAATATGCATTTCATCATCCATTTAGTTTAAAAGCTATTTATTTTATATTTTGATGATTTAGATTAGATAGCATGTCATAGATTGCTGATTTATTTTATCTGTTTTGTGATAAATCCATGGTAAAGTTGTTATAAATACTACTGGCTGGCAATTGGCGGCATGCCAACCATAGCTATAGGAAGGTAAAGATTGAATTTGCTATATTCTTTGCTATCAATATGAGACAGGCAGTTAGGTTTCTGTAGTTTGAAAAGACATTACTAGTTCCTGAGATACAAATCAGAAGAAAAGACACTGCTTTCCTCTTAGTTCTCTTGTAATGGCACGGTCAGTTGGGCTGACCATATGCCAGCTCATTAATATTGAAGATCACCAGAACCTACAACTGATCCAGAATGTGACAGCATGGTTAGTAATGAGCATGCCTTGATGTGCCCTCTGCTCTACAAGCTGCACTGGTTGTGAGTTTGCTTCTAGATGTGATTCAGGATGCTAGTCATTACCTACAAAGCCCTAAATGGCACAGGGCCCAGTTACATGAGGGACCATCTGTTTCCCCCAGTATTGTCCTGGCCACTTCAATCCAGCAGGATTAGTTTGCTCCAAATTCCTTCAGTTAAAGATTGCCATCTGTTTAGAATCTGGAAAGGCACCTTATATCTTGTCATAGCATTCACTCTCTCAAATAAGGTTCCCCAAGAACCACTATTTGTGACCTTCAAGGTCTGCTTCCAACATGCCAAATCAATTGGAAAGCCAGCAGAAGGTTGCAAATGGTGATCATGTGAGCATGGTATTCTGTGACTATGTAGGATTTGCCTAACAACAGCTACTGAGAGTGGCAAAAGTGCTTTCAAAAGACTGCGTGGCCCTGTGACATTACATCTTACAATCCCAATTGTTATTGATATGACCTGTAGCTCCCTTCTACGGGTATATTTACCTATACCTCCCCTACTTCTGAACCGAACTGAAGAAGCCTCTTGTATGAGCAGTGAAACATTTTCAAGGGAAAAAAAAACAAGAAAGTTTTTGCCTTTTGGAAAAAGCACCGTTAGACTGATTCAGAATCTTTCCAGTTGGAGAAAGTGGCTTATTTCAAACAGAAGCCTTCGGGGCTAAAGAAACTTTCTTTCTAGTCTGTCCAACTTATCAAATGGGACAGCAATAGACAAATTTAAAGATTTTTAATTCTGACATTTTTATACTTCTGATACCCTGTTTCTCCAACAATACAGCCTCCCTCAATAGGAAGTCCCAGCATGTTTTATAGGCATGAAATGAAATTAAGCCCCTCCCCCAAATTAAGGCCTATATTAAAACATGTGAAATGGGGAACGGTGGGGGGGCTTGCCGTTAGGATGTACTTTTGTTGCACACCTGGATATGGTGCTGCCTACGTTGACCCCAATATGAAGTGCCCCACCAACGCCGAGGTCAACATCCAAGCTGTCGCTGCCTGCCCGCCCGAAGATGCAAGGGGGGGGGAATTAAGTCACCCCCGAAAAGACAACCTAGCCATTTTTTCGGGGCTCAAAAAAAAAAAAAAAGACCCGGCCTTATTACATGAGAAACACGGTAGTTCTACCTAAATCCTGATGATGCTACTTAGTTTGGTAATGAAATGTCTGCAAGAAAACAATCAAGCTCAGAGGATACCAGGAAACTCCAAGTTCAACTCTGAGCTGCAAATATCCTCTTTTGTAGGTACCTAAATGTAAATCTAAATATGAAAACTACATTTTCAGTTTTCATCTATTATTATATTTATGCCTCCCCCTTTTCCCAATAAATTCAAATCAATGTCCACTTTTTTCCTGTTCTGGTTTTACCATCACAACACAAAGAAGTCAGATGAAGATGGTGAATTTGAAGGCTATAGATTTGAATTTGGATCTTTCCCATCTTTAGAACATGGAAACAAGGACAAAATAGAGCTTTAAGCTACAAGAAATCATGTGAGGATGTTTAAGAACAACTCTTGTGAATACATTCTAAAGACTAATAAGTTAAATAATTAGTTTTGTCATATTTTGTTATTTTGAACCCATAAATGCCAAATTTAATAGCCCTACATGGAGCAGTTTCCTGAGCAAAGTTAATCTGCTTTTCAGAAAAAGCTTTTAATGTTCAAGTGGAAACTCTTGGCTTGGTTGTATTCAGAGAAGCAGAGTATCAAATAAGTTTTTGGGAAAGAAGAAAAAAGCCTTTATGGGTGGTTGAAAACATAGGCTATTGATAAGCCACTTCCCCTGCAGTTCCTTTCCTCCTCTTTTCAGCCAGTCTTCCAAGATCTTTACGGTGACCTTTTCTGGAAAGCTGTTCCAGAAAAGATTATTTTTCTCCCATCTGAGCTGCAGACCCAAAGGAATGCTGTGAAGAGAAAACTTCAAAGATCTGTACCTTCCATGAATAGCCAGAGGGTAGAAGCTGTTGTTTTGGTTGATGAGAGTAAATTTTGTCCATGGGCTTCTGCTTGATTTGTTTTGTGGTATGTTGTACACAGAGGCCCCTGCAGGTTTACATTAAGATATTGCCCAGACTAAACCAGTCTGTAGTTTTGCTTTCTCCCTTTCAGTGCCTTTTTATCATTCACACTGTCACCTGTGTTTCCTGGCAAGGCCTATGGACTGTGAGGGAGGTCTGGCAAAGTCAGACTTCTTCTGGCTTACTACATGCTCTCTCCTCCCTCTCTCTTTCTTCTTGCCTGCCGGAAAAATGTCTGTAAAAGAGAGCTTGCTGTGTGGATGCTGAAGAGAGATACCAAAGAGAGAGCACGTCAGTTCTGTGAATGATTTCTTCCTGATAATGTTCGGGTTGTATAGTGAGTATTTTCCATGTGAAAAGAGAAATGAAACAGATTTCAATTTAGGAATTAGAATGCAGACAAATAGATAAAAGGTCCAAACAAAATGAAAAATATAAAAGATGCAGCTAAAGGGAGATTGTTCCGGCAGATTTACTGAAAATTTAAATGGTGTCACAGGAAAATCTTAGGGATGATTAGCATTTACTTCAAGCATCCCTCAAATTATAACCATGATGGGTGCTGAATGAAGTGAATAACAAGGGGTTCTCAAACTTTTGACTGTTACAATGCTCTTATAGTCATGTGAACAAAATTTGAATGCTTGGCAACCAGCTTGCACTGATAACCAATTGCAACATCCTTTGGTCATGTGATTGCCATTTGCAACCTTCCTTGCTGTCTTCCCACAGGCAAGGATCATGGGGAAGGCCACAGGTTTTGTAATTGGCTTTCTTCACTTGTATGCACCACAACATCCTTTTCTTGCATGCCTCCCAACTGTCTTTTCTTGGCTTTCCTGGCCTCCCCGCATTCACACAAACCCTCCACCTTCTTTCACTGGCCTCCCTGTCCTTGCACTCCTTTGCATCCTCTTGTCTGAACTTGCACCCATACTACCATCACCATCCCAAATTTGTGTGTGACCTGCACTGGACCTCTCAGAGCTTCCATTACCCTGCTGCAGCTCCTTCATAATTTTACCTGGAGCAGCCTCTGCTTTCCACATAATGATCCACACATTTGGAGTTACAACACCAGCCAGGACTGCCTGGATTGTTATCTTGAAGATAAACTGGTAATTCATTTTCAGAATGTTTATTTATGCAGAATAATAATGCATTGGTTGTACAAATAGTCCTCAATTTACAATTGCAACTGGGAACAGAATTCCTGTAAGCTTACTTTATTGCAATTCTCATCTCAATGGCAGCATGACTAATACAATAATTATTGAGTATAAATAAACTTTTTGAGAATGAATTGCCAATTCATCTTCAGTTCTATAGTTTATCCTGCCCTTGGGATTATATTACTGTACTCACTTTTACTAAGGGATGGTGCAGATTAAAAAAGTTACATAATAGTTACAAAATTCTACTCAATAAATACATTAATAAAATTAATGTATAATTTATCAATAATACCAACAATTAAAATTACAATGCAACTATAATATATAGTTTATAGTTTATTAATTATTATTTATTTATTAAAAGAGTGTCCTATGATATTGCAGAGCACACATATATCCAGAAATCATATAAAATAAGCACCCTGAAAATTACCAGTCTTAATGGGAATAGGGTGAAATAACCAGGACCCAATAATAATAATAAAATGTCCCAAAAACCTTTTTAAAAGCCAACTAGCTTTGAAGAGCAGAGGGTAGGATGAAACTGATTCTAGAGCAGTATTTTTCAAACTTGGCAACTTTTTAAAGCAATGTGTGGATTGCTGGCTGGAGAATTCTGAAAGTTGAAGTCCACACATCTTAACAGTTGCCAAGTTTGAAAAACACTATTCTAGAGTCATGGTGCAAAAAAAATATTGCAATCCTAAAGGGGAAACAGCAAGGTGACTGTACCAAAGGTATATAAGCAAAAAGCATGCTTTTAATAGAGGGCAAATAATAAATGTTAAAAGTGCTATCTCTGTACTTGTGTTAGTCCAACTTAGTATACATTTAATGATAGTGATTTTGATTTTATTAGTAGTGATTTTACTTTTTATTTTTTAAGTTGATATAAGCTGTCTTGATTTTTTTTATAAAAACTGAAAAGTCCGTTATATGTTTTATAATAAATTGGAATACAAATCCACAAATGGCCAGTGTGTTCAAAAATTTTTACACTGTATGAAAAAAAAAATTCTTCCAGAATCATCCAATAAAACTATCTTATAGGAGATTCAAGACAAACAAAATATTTTTTCATTGCATAGCAGAGTTAGCTGTGAAATAGCTATTATAAAAACCTAGATGCATTTAAAAGAAAACGAGATTAGTTCTCAGTGGCTACTAGGCATGATGACTAGACTGTGTAGTATACCTAGGACAGTTGCATTATGCTTTTTAATATTAGTCATAGCTCTGAGGATAGAATCTGTCCTGTGGGTTTCTGTAGAGAAGCTGGGGAATCGCTAATAAAAACGGACTAGAACTAGATGCAAGTGCATTGGGACTGCTCTTCCATAGTTGTATGCTCACCTGTTCTTCATTCTCTTTGTGGCCACATCCAATCCTCGCCCCACACTGTGGGAATTTGCAGCGGCAACAAATCCTTTGGATATTTTTGCTACATGAATTTGCTTTGCATGTTTCTAATGCTACTTGTGTCCAATCTGCAGCTGGCAGAGCAATTTACATCTACAGCTGTTGTTTGGAGTTCTTTGAAAATTCCAGCTTGTTATGACATAAAAGGAGCCCATTTGGAAGGGTTTTTCCACAACCTGAAATACCCTGATTAGTCTCCCTGCTGTGTCCTCCACTTCTGTTCCTTTCTTCCTATACAGTTAACTGTTGGTGGCCAAAGCCACCTGTGATTAGTGTTAATGTGCAATACACACTATAAATATAACTGTTGCTTTTTGTTTTGTATTTGGTATACAATTGTCATGCTCTGTAAGAAGTTTGAGGTATAGATTGGTGAGATCACTGTTTACAATTAGCCTTAGTCACAGTAAAACACTCCTATTGTTAGCATCACTTTTTGCAATACTAGCAAGTCAAGTGTTTGTTTTTCCTCATGCCAGTATACACACACACAGAAAGTTTTAGTTTGCTTCAGAGAGAAATAATTTATAAATGTAATATTCCCCCCTTTTTATTGCTCTTATACATAAAGACATTAGCCAAATAAAATTAAAAATCACAAACAGAAGTAGACCATAAAGGAACAAGCAAACTATAATTATGAAATACATAGAAAACAAACAAAAAGAAATTATCAAACAGTGAGGTAAATCTTGGTCACATAAAATAATGTTGAATGGACCTTTTCACTGTGTTGATAGGAAACCAATTCACATGTGGAGGATGAACATATGTCTTTAATCTAGGATTTTAAAGCAGGTGTACTAGAGTCTTTCCATCGAAGTAAAACAGCCTGTCTAGCCACACATTGTAAATCTAGAAGACCACACATTGTAAATCTAGAATTCTTCATATTTCACTTCCAAATGTTTCATATATAATTTAGCAGCACAGTCACATCTGTAAATTTTTTTCTTATTCCAACACCATATTAAAAATCTTACAAATATTAAACCAAATGAGTACAACTGTAGAATAAGCCCAAAATATGAGTCTTCTGTAAAATTATGCTTGCAGCATGCAGTTGAGATATAGTCTTGCTAATATGCTTTGTAGTGTCCTGAAAATGTGAAAAATAACTTTTTGTTCTATTCATTACATTTTTAGAACAAAAACTACAAATTCAATATCATTTAGAACTCTTGCCTATTGAATTGCAAAAACAAGATATTTTAGCTCCTTGTTTCCCATATCTAGCTTAGTAATACATCTGCGTTATTTTATCTTATACTTTTTTAAAGCACCAATAACTTACTAGGTGTCTACAAATCCATTAAAATATATAGTTTAAAAGGAAATAGTTCTTATTTAATAACTGTCTTGTTTAGCAAATGCACGGTGATGAAAATTCTCTGATCAGTCCTCACATTTATATCTTTGTGTTCTGTAAAGCAAGGGAAAGCTAAAGATCATCATCATCATCAGCTGCAGTTTTACCTATTGACAGCTTCGTTTAATAACTGAGATTAGTGGAGTTACAATCACTAATCAAGGAGTAAAACAGCAGAATAAAGTAAAACCAATGCAATCAGACTAATATGCAGTTACAATGACAATAAAATAACAGCAAACTGTTCTAAAGTGATTTCTGATTGTCATGGGAAAATAAGTTGTGGTACCAAAGAATCATAGTATATAGATGGTCTCAACTTAGGACCACTCATTCAATATCACTGAACGAAGGAACTTACAAATGATCTCTTAAGGAACAGTGACATAACATGAATGTATCCATAAGTCCTGGTTTGCGGATGAGCTGCCTTTTTTTCAACAAACTTCATTGCTTTGTTTTTAAAAGCAAGCCTAGATATAGGGCATTTCTGATCTAAACATAATAGTTAATGCGAGGGTTATTCTGTCTTGCTGTCAGCTGATAAAAGGTTAAGACACTGAGGCCACTTAGCTCTCCAGGTTCAATGAAGATCTCAGAGGAACCCAAGACTACTTATCTGGTACTTAAAAAAAAAAATGTAGCCCCCTTCCAAAAAGGCTGCAGATTCCCAGAGTGACTACAAAATGCAAAGAGAAATCTTTCAGAGAAGGAAAGAATTGACACTGGAAATTGTTTTGCAGCGAGTGAGAATAAACCATGAATAGAATGGAAATTATATGGGAAGTTCCATAGTCAGCTATTTTTGTCCAGACTTTCTCCTGGTTTCTGTCACCTCAGCTGCACTTTCAGGTGTCAGAAGGGCATGCTTTCAGATGTGATCAGTCTGACACTATCATATTTTTAGTGAAGCAGAGGCTAAGTTTTATGAATTGTAAAATTTCATTTTTCCATGTTTAATTTATTGAAACCTGAGCTCTTTGGTGTTTATATAATACTTCTGTTTTGACAAAGATATGCAATGCACATGATAGCCAGAATATCCCTGCATAATTCGCAAAACAAACATGTCCCTGTATCTATTTTGCAGAAGGTTTGGAGCTAAAATATGATCAAGCCAGGAGGAATGCTTCTATTGAGTGCCATTTTAGGTGCAGTTTGGTTTAGTTTGAAAGGAAAGCAACCAATTTCTGTGCATGCAGAAGGATTAGTACAGGGAGGAGAAACTGTCAGAAAATCCCAGGTTAGTTGAAGTTGAAAAAAAACTTTCCTGGAAAAAGCCACTCTTGTACTGTTGCCAGGAAATTCAGTAGAGGCGTCTATGCAATCCCCAGAAGTCATGTTCAGGTCAAAGGTGCCTGTATCTTTAATTTTGAATATATTAGGCTAATTTCAATAAATTAATTATATGATGGAGCTCTGCAGCATTATGCATTTTGATTTTCAAGAAGTGATTTGGAATGCAGATGTTATGTACTATCTATCTGCACCACTTAAAGCAATTGCATTTTTTTTTCCTGGGATCATATTGTGAACATAGCTGTTTTAGGATATTACAAGCAAGTGTAATATTTGTGATTTTGCAAGCTCCAAAGCTCCTTTTGCACATTTTTAATTGCATGAGAAGAGATCACCAATGCTTGACAATAGAAAAATTAAGTGAAGGAAATAATAGGACTTTGTCAGTGACCAATAACTTCAATACTATTAATGTTCATTCATTCATTCATTCATTCTTTCATTCATTCATTCATGTTGATTCCCCACTATGGGTATGTTAGATGTATGGACTTGCTACCCAAACAAAAGGTCAGCTTCGAATTGACAAGATTATTTTGGAAAACTGCAAGACAGAGAAGACCAACTTGAATGTAGGTGGATTGAGTACAAGAAGGCATCTGACTTTCTCTCACATTGTTGGATAATTAAGTGCCTAGAAATAACAACAGTTGGTAGAAACATAAGCTTTATGCAAAGGTCAGTGGAAGACACAATTACTAATAACTGATAATAGACTTAGAAAGATTAATATCAAGAGAGGAATCTTTCAGGGAGATTTACTATCAGGCTTACTCTTTGTTATTGCACTAATTCCTCTGTCAACAATATTGAACTAGTCAGGGCATGGCTGTCAAACATCAAAAACATCTGCCAAGCCATCCTACCTCCTTTACATGGATAATCTGTATGAAAAACCTTCTGAATCGCTACTCAGCACTTTGTATATACAGCCAAAATATTGTAACGGTATTTGGATTGGACAGATGAGCCACTGTCATCATCAACAGTGGAAAAATAATAAAAACTGAGGGAATCAAGATGTCCTTTGGAAATTATGTCAAGACTCTGGATGAAGATGATTACTACATATACCTAGGTATCCTTCAAACTGATAATATCAAGCACGCTAAAATCAAGAAGTGTCACCTGACGTTTTGGGACTTTTCCCCCATCACTAAACTGGGCATGGGCGTGGCCAGCGCATGACACATCCAGCCCGTGGGTCAGGTGTTTGGCAGCCCTGAACTAGAGGCTTTAACTCTTTTTCAGTTCTCTTCCATTTCCCTGAAGATACAAGCAAGGAGAAAATATAGTAAGGGAATTTTTTCCTGCTTTTGCACTGAGATTTTAATGTTGGCTGGAATATAAATATCATTTCCCTAGTGCCCTTGTTCTTGGCATTATTTTGCTTTTATTCTTTAAAGTGAGTTGACTTTACTTTATATCAGTGGGGATGAGGGGAAAGAAATGATAGCTGATTGTTCTAGTTTGGAATAGTAGAGAGCTGGGAAAAATAACTTGTTTCATTATTTGAATTTACTTTATACCTATAAGATTCATAAATAACTTTTTCCTTTCACCTCTTCCTTTACTTTTTAGAAAAATCTTTTTTACATTTCCCCCTGACATCACCATTATGTTTTTACTATTGTGCCTGATTTTCAGAAATACAACAGAATTAAATCTATAAGATATTTTTAATCATTGACAAGAATTTTTTTCTTTATTACAACTCCAGGCATCCTTAACTTAAAACCAGTCACATAACCATTAAGATTATACTCTTAAAATTATGGTTGCTGCAGCATACCCATGGTTGTTTGCCCTTATGCCTGCATTACTGGGCATGCAAAAACATTTAGAAGGATTTATAAATAATAAAAATAGCCAATGTCAATGACAGCTCCATTTTGTAGTGAAATCAGCTGGTTGGATTGCAAAGAGGGAGTTGAGAATGTGTCAAGCCACCATTCCCTTCAAATGGACTGTGAACGTTATGCTGTTGAAGCTGAGAGGCAGGTAGAAGGCAAGAATTCCCAGCAAAGGGAAAATAGACTGACTATTCACAGGTTCTGCTCAGCTTCAGAGCTTTAAAAAAGGTTTTGCCATGCTAGATACATTGCAGTTCAGGCAGAAATAAACACAAACTACAGCTGGGAAACAGAATTCAAGAGTTGATCTTGGAGGACGACCAGTATTATATTTTAGTTACCAACTTACTGTCTTGTGATTTAGACTATTCTTGAAATGTTCTGCTCTTGTTCAGAATCTAGATTTCACGAACAGCTATTTGAACATCAGATACAAGAAAGAAACCATTTTCCCCCATAGGAACTTGTAAATAATATCTTTATTTTTTAGTGCTATTATTTTAATTTCCTTAGGACATTTACTTCAATCAGAAGTGAACTGATCCCATACTTGGTTAGAAAGCAGTTTTCCTCTCCTGCACAGTTTCAACAGGATCAAAACCACAAAGAGCAAGACCAAAAGAAAAAGGACCAAAAAACAGGTTAGTACCAAAAACAACCCAACCTATGGTGGAGAAAATGAATGTCACTTGGGGAATATTTCTCCAATAGAGGGGATGCAATGATCTCCCAGTTCATAAGCTCTTTTTAGCCTGCTTCTTGATAAATAAAACAGTTTGTCAATTGGTGGTATGAGCCATGCTATCATTGATAGCATGAGCTGTATAGGAATAAACACAAAGACATTTTTTGCCACCAGGGTTTAAAATGAAAAGAAACAACATGGGAAAAGGTGAAGGAAAAGATAATGAGGGTGATAATGCCAGAAGTAAGTTAGTATTCTGTATTATATCCAAACTTGGGAATCATTTATTATAATAAGGCAGTCAGCTTGTTTAACAGATCACTTTAAACAAACATTGGGTTCCTGAATTTGGCCGAAATAGGGCATTTTGTTCTGTTAAAGAAAGAAACCCCTTTCATTTGACAGCCATATATGAGACAGGAACTTATGGGGCCTTGTTCATATATTACAAAAGTACATTATTCTCTTACAATTGAAGCAGAAATTAGTCTTATTTCTGGGAGAAAAAAGCAAAGCATTTTCTTTTGGCTGGTACTGCTATTCTTTGTTTCTTTCATCACAGATAAAACAGGCATCTTTTGGGTGTTAGCAAGAGATTTCTTCCAGAAGCAGCTGTTTTTCTAGCTAGTACATGGGGCCACTGTTTTTTTTTTCCATTGCTGTGATATTTTATCTATGGGCCAACAATTCCAGAGACCATTGTTCTTCTGGGCAATGGCAAAAATTAGAATATTGAGTAATGTGATATAATGTCACTTGTAAAGGATAAGTTCAACCACTCTTTATCTACCCGTTCATTCAGTTGAAAAAAATGTGAATGTGCCAGGTATAGTGCTCACTTTGATTCCATTTGAAAGGTTTATGATTTATATATTTGTATTCCACAGACATTTATAGCTTTATGAAGGGTGATAGCTGGTTTGAATTGGGTACAGAAAAAATGTGTTGGAACAATTGCAGAGGAGATGTAAAAGAGGCATTCCATGGAGGAAACATTCGTTGCTATGTTCACATCATGAAAGATGGACTATGTTACCGAGTTAACACTCTTGGACTATATATTGAAGCAAACAGGCAGGTAAGAAAAAAAAGCAGTTTTTAACTCAGGACTAGTACTTTTGTAATTATGACAATAAAGAGAGGGATAGAATGGGGAGATTAGATTGAAGTCTATTTATCTTGGTTACATCATGAAGAGGGAAATGACTGAATGACCAAAGTATATTTGTTCATATATTTTCTAGTATTTGCAACCTATCTTTCTGGTCAGAAATCATTTACCATGAATTAAAACATTTTTTTAAAAAATAGAGTGACAACGAATCAGCATGTTCTGAAGTTTGGGAACAATGCAAGTGAAGACCCTCTCTTGCATGCCAAATAAATAAACCTTGACCCTGGAGACATCTTCACAAGGGCCTCTCCTGCAATACTTCTTGGCCAAACAGACCCATAATGAAAAAGCCTCACCTAGGCTTTGACTTATTTAAAGATCAAGTGATCTCTGAAACCTACCCACGTAGCTTCTGGACACTTGATGCCCATTACCTTGCACCTTGTGGACACTTTTCAAGGCTAACCCAGGCATAAATAAGTATCAGATCTAATTGCTCAGGGACAGTTGCAGTTGGTACACTAATTGTGCTTGCAAGAACACATCATCACCATAACTGTCATTTATTAAAACAATAACAGTTGAGTATTTTCCAGCTTCAGACTTGGTCTTTTGGGAGGAGTGAAACCTCATACACAATAGACTGAATTAGAGTCATAAAAGCCTTTAATTGTTTATCAATAGCATATATATATATTCTGGATGTATTCCTTATCAAGTTCATTATAAAAGTTTAAGTTTTTTTCCAGGAGTGATGACATATTTGTATGAATTGACTTTAGGGCACATCAATAATAGGTCAAAATAGGAAGGGACCTTGGAGGTCTTCTAGTCCGGCTCCTTGTTCAAGCAGGAGACCCTATACAATTTCAGACAAGTGACTGCCTACTCTCTTCTTAAAAACCTCCAGTGATTGAGCACCCAAGATTTCTGAAGGCAAGCTGTTCCACTGGTTAGTTCTCCTCACTGTTAGGAAGTTTCTCCTTCATTCCTGATTGTTTCTCTCTTTTATTAGTTTCCAACCATTGTTTCTTGTCCTCCCCTCTGGTGCTTTGGATAATAATTTGACCCCCCCCTTCTTTGTGACAGCCCCTCAAATATTGGAATACCGTTCTCATGTCACTTTTAATTCTTCTTTTCTTTAGACTAGCCAAACCCAAAACCTGCAGCCATTCTTCATATTATTTCGCCATATGAGAAAGGAGCTATTTTGGAGTCTGTAATAAGGAATAGTAGATGGAAGATTCATTTTTGTAGACAGAAAAAAGAAAAATACACAATTGCTAACAGGGATATATTTTAATTTCAAGGGTTTAAAAGAAGGCAATAAAATGGGTGTGTTTTGACAGTCGTAGATGGTGCAAGAGTGAATTGAAAAAGAAATTCTAGAGTTATCTGTCTAAATATGTTGATCATTTGGAGTCAGTATTCCAAATTACACCCCCCCCCTTCCCGGTGTAATAATTCCACTAATATATACCATATATTTGTGCAAAACATTCAGTGATTAGAGACAAATTTTCTTCAAAAATAACTTTTCTGGAATGGCAATATAAGACAAACTATCTAAGCTAAAGTATTAGTCTTTCAGATAATTTTCACATTAAAGAGAATTCTAACAGTCTTATGCTTTCTGTTTTGCTTAAGCTGTTCTGGGTTCCAAATATTCCATAATGTTTTGATTTGTGGATATTTTATTTTCTTCTTCACACTTCTGTTACATTTTTAATATGTGAAAAATTATTCATCTATTCTAGTTTGCTTGTGAGCTTAAGCAACTGGGTTCCATTGAAAGCATATCTATCAGTCAGGGATTTATTCAGGAAGTTCATTCACTGAAGTTTATACAGTTTATAGCATGATTTTTCTTCAGCCTCATTTATGTCTTACAGCTTGAGAGTATGATCACTCTGTCCCATCTGAGTGTCCCATTATTTCTATACATGGAAAGGAGAAGGGACTGATTGTAGCATCATCATATATGGCCCTGTCATCCAACAGATGGGTATACAAATCTGGCAGTGTGAGCACAGTGTATATTTTTGTCCATAACTTGCGTTAGAATTAGCAGCAGAAACAGACCTTCAGCTCCCTGTTTTTGTACTTAGGAAATATTTCACTTGTTTCAGTTGACCTCTTCAGTCTGCTGCTCCCTTTGTGTGGGCAGGTGGCAGCAGGAGGGAGTAGTTTTTAGGAATAGGAAGTCTGTTACTTTGCAGAAAAAAAGCACCCAAAAGTTAAACTTAACCTCTCCTTAGCCCTGGCACTCCCTGAACATTCTGCAATGCAACTGCTTGTCTCTCTAGTTGTTTCCCCTATAACTGCATTTTTAAATATTTTTATTATATGTAAAGCTAGGGAGTGGGGAGAGAGCAGCTTTTAAGTATATATATTTTATGTTCTAAACAGAACTCTTACATACATATCATGTATTACCCTTGAAAGGACAGTTTAAGCCAGTTAATAATAAAGAGATGAATGAACATATACACCAGTATATACAGTATAATTTTTAAATAATTATTTTAATGGGATTTCCAATGGCAAAACACTTAAGACCAAGAGAAATAAATTATTCAAACTGTCCTATAATTGATAGAAAACAGGTAGCCTTCTGGCCTTTTTGCAATCCTAAAAGCACACTCACAAAAGTTTATATCCAAATTTCAGTTCAAGCTAAAGTGGAAAAATAAAATCAGAAGTTTCCACAAGATTATCTTGAGTACATAGCCACCTTTTTTAAAGGAGAATATTAGGAAACACTTTGAAGATCTGAACCTCACTGACAAGCAACTAGAGGAAATGTGGAATGAAATCAAAGAAATTACTAAGAGATCAGAAAATGAAATAAATCAACTGGTGCCAGTATACATGATGGAAATTGGCAAACCTAGCTAAGAAAGACAAAGACCTCAGGAAGAAACTTAACAAAGAACTTCAGAGAGTTGTTTAGAAGAGACAAAAAGTAGCATCACAATGGCCTTTGTAAAGACATTGATGATGGAAACAAGATGGAAAAACAAGGAAAGTCTTCCAAAAGAATTCTGAACTGAAAAGACAGTTCCAATCTCAACTTTGTATGTCAACAACATCAATGAATTGATAGTAACCGATCAGAAAAGATCAAATTTTGAAAGGAGTATATTGAAATATTGTACAGTAAAGACACCAACATCCAAGATTTTTTGAAAGGTATTTCCTATTTACAAGAATTTCTAGTACTGTTTAGATCACTATTCAGGTGATTATCAGGTCAGAAGGCTGAAAGAACTCTATGGCAAGCAACTATAAGAGAATTTGTAGATCTATAGAGATATGGCAAGCAACAAAAGAAGAACCAGTAAATGCTTTAATAGAATTATGACAGAAAATCTGGAGAACAACGAACTCAAACAGATTGGAAGAGATCAATTTATATCAAAGAGAGGAAATTTAACAGAGTGTATGAAGTATTATACATTATCCTTAAAAATCATATCCTGGTAAATCATGCTGTCATTCAGGGCAGATTATTGCCCTATGTGGGAAGGGAGATTAACTAATTGTCCTTCCCTATCATAGGACAGGAGACTACACCAAGGGTCTTCAAACTTGTCAAGTTTAAGATTTGTGGACTTCAACTCCCAGAATTCCTGAGCTAACATGACTGGAGGAGGAATTCTGGGAGTTGATGTCCACAAGTCTTAAAGCTGTCAAGTTTGAAGACCCCTGGGCTATACTCAACAAAATTAAAAATTAAAGTTTTGCTTTAAAAACCAATTAGTAATATTAAAAGAATCAGTCAAGAAACAAACTACAGTAGAACCTCTGGTCACACAAATGCTTCTGACCATGACCAAATCGGGTTCCGACTCAAAAATTCACAATTTTTTTCCCGTAGCCGATTTCCTCTTCCATTTTTTTTGTAAGCGCCAAATTTCCAAAATTAGGTTCGGGTGATGACCAAATCAAGTTACGACCAAACTTATGGAACAAATTATGGTCATGGCCAGAGGTTCCACTGTACTGACTAGCACTTGGTAGGATAACATTGAAGGTCTTGGAAAAGATATTCAGATGCTGTGATGTTTATATTTCTGCTGAGAACAGAATTGTGCAGATGTTGGTTTTCCTTAAGACATTCAATGGAATCAAAAACAAGATACAGTATTGATGTTTTGAACTTTGCTGTTGGAGAAGACTCATGAGAACTCTTATGGATGTCCAAGAAACCAAACAAATAGATCATAGAATAAATCAATCCAGACTTTTCCCTTGATGTACAAATAACCGGATCACATAATTATATTTTGGATATATTTTGCAAAGTTCTAACTTTTGTGAAATCTAATATTGGGAAAAGCACAAACAAGAAATGGCCAACAGTAAGATGAATATATTTCCTTAGTGGAGACAGATCATTCTGGAGAAGGCCTGACTAAAGTGGTTGCCAAGAATCAGATTGTTGGCAAATAATCTTATTGCAAAATTTAATCTGGGTTGGTTACTGGGACCAGAGACTTAATCTTCCAAGCTTTCAGGCATGTGTTGGAGCCCATCCTTAGGGAATTTCTCTCTACCGAAAGCTCAGAAGACTAAATCTCTGGTCCTGGTCACCATCCCAGATTGCAATAAGATTATTATTAAATCCATATTTGATACAGCACAATCTATTCCTTAAGGGAGGCTACACAAATGGCTCATCCCTCAAATTAGATGTTATCTTGCTGGGATGACAAAGAACTAGATGTTCATTACAAACATGGAACGGGGAATAATTTAAAAACTTCCTGGTTATTCCTGAACATTTAATTGTCATTTTCCACCCATGAAGGCCCTTTGGTATGTGTTCTAAACAATTTTAAATAATTGTTTCTTTGTAAGTGACCTGCTTATTTGCAGATAGAAGTGGAAGGGACAACATTTATTTCAGTTCATTTCTAAATGGTTTTATCAATCTAAATCTATTTATAATGTATCTCTCTTCTATTTTTTTGCTCAGTGTGTAAGCCTAAGCACACACTATTAATTTTTATGCATGGCCTTTTTAATTACTTGAACCTAATTATTTTCATTGAGTAAACTAATAGTAATTTTTATATTACAAACAGGAGTGTGTGTTTGGTAGGGCATTGATGTATGATTTCAATATTTTTTTATTTCAGGTTCCCAAAATGCTGCCTTCACTTTGTCCTGAAGAACCTCTTGTTCATAGTTCTACGCAGATTATTGATAAGTGTATGGTGAGTAACAAGAAGAAGATAATGGGGAGATAGAGGTAAATAAATATGGCACAGCATTTTGATTTCCTGGTTCTTGTTTCCTGGTAAATATTGTTATACTGAAAGCTCTTTCAAGCTTTCAGGCAATATACCTTTCTATTTTAACCATTTCTCTGCACATCTGAATGTACAGATAATTATAGTTTCCAGTTTTGTTTTGTCTTGTTTTCTGAAGTAGGAAGCAGTGGTTTCAGCTTCAGAACAACTAGGATCTTTTATCACTGTCAATTAGTAGATGAAGATTCTGAGTTTTAGAGCAGGTAAGAAAAAATTATTAGTTTAGGCAAACTAAGAAAGACAGATGCAACAAACTTTAAATGCTATGAGGGTAACACTCCTTTGTGAATAAACCAGGGGCAATTGCAGAGGAAATCTCAAGGTCCATAAAAGATTTGCACATTGCATTCAGACTTGCTGAGAAAGAGCATGGATCTGGGTATGAGCACAAGGCAGGTAGGATTGTGTGTAATGATCACATTCTGATTTGATCAGGTCAGGTTTTCTCACATAGCACAAAAAAAAAATCCTCTCTACTTTCTCTTGTGTTTATGTAGAACATGCTTCTCCTAGAACACTCTTCGAGAGTTAAGCATCTGGGAACAAGACCTACTGTACACTTGATCTGCTGGGTTAATATTGCTGAGTGCACTGATTTTTATTAATTATAAAAGTAGTATTTACATCAGTCTAGGTCTGAGTTTGCTAATTCCCTGTAATGGACTATCATATATGTTTATAATGCATATTATTTATTCCAGTAGGCTAAAAACAGTTAACTTCAGGAAAAGTGCCGGATGACAATTATTTCTTTTTATGTTCTTGAAAAGTGCAGTCAAAAAACCTTAATCACTAGAACATCAATTTAGTAGCTATGGTACATATTTAAAAATTTTCCAGTTCTTTTTTTACTATTAGAATGTGATGTATTCTCCAATATATGACAGAAAAAGTAGACCTTTTTCATGTGAAAAAAGAAAAAGATTATTGAGGGCTCAAATTTGGGTCGATTCCGTCTGTTAATTGGAAGCTATCAACAACTCAAGGAGAAGATATTGTTTAATACTTGGTGGTTCAGTTTCTTTCTCATCTTCTGTAGGTTGGATCTGACAGCATTGTTGGTGCATCTTCTCAGATAGGCGAAAAGACTTCAGTCAAGCGTTCTGTCATTGGTACTTCATGTTTGATCAAAGACAAAGCTAAAATTACTAACTGCATCATCATGAATTCTGTCAGAATTGAAGAAGGGTAGGTGGCTTTTTGAAAAATCTTTTGTGATTTTATATAGAGAATCGTAGCATTAAAATCAACTAATTATGGAATATCCAAAGCATACCCTCTGAATGCCACTTCTTTATTTTCTGGGGAGAAAACAGAATTATGAGTGAGGATAGAGGCATCCACAAGAGGGCCACAAGAGGGTACAAAGCAATATTATAGTATTGTGATGCAAACTGTACCCCTTTTGTACATGTATTGTATCATGATTGTGCAATTCTCTTTATCATTTTGATAAAAGCCTTCATTCCTGCAGATGCCTCTATCTGAGAAATAATAACATGCCTGATATTCATAATACATAAAATTAATGCTAAAAAAATTGCTGTTGGCATATAATATTGGGAAGCTAAAAATAAGAGTAATGCCATGTTTTTTAAATATGATTCAGAGAACATTTAGAAAATTAGAAGCAGAATTTTGGATAAATTAGTGGGAAGATAATTCATTAAAATAAAATAAAATTGCCTGAAGAATAGTCAGTATCTTCAAATATTTATTTGACTTCCCTTTGAAAGAAAGCTGCTGGTGATTAATTGTAGATTTGAGCTGATAATTGATTGACCAGGAAAAGTTTGGTTCTTTCTTGAGACTCTTGTTCAAAAAGTAAATTCTCTATAATGGAAAAATGCAAGTGTTGATATCATAATAATTTTCTAGAACTTTCCAGAATTATGGCATAACTATCTTTGTTTAATTCTTACTGTAGCATTTTTTAAAAAATGTAGATAGTCAAAAAATGACAACCAGAAGAGTTAGAGGCAACTGTCCTATGTGGAAACAGTATTGTATTGGGAATGTTTAACTTAAACAAAAGATTAACGATAGGGTCATATTGGAAAAAAATTAAATTGTATGCAGCATGGATCAAGTAGATGGGGAAAATGTTTTAATTTTCTTAAAATAATAGAATCTAAGTTAATAGTGGTATTAATGCTGATTAACTTTACATAATTATTTATTTTAACATATTTTATATGTGTTATTTCACATAGGAATTGCTCCCACAAAACTTATTTTTTCACAATGTTTTTCTCAATGGCTTGTCCTTTTAGTTCCATACATTTCTTGTATTGGTTGAAAGAATTAAAGTGTTATATAAGTGCTGACTGTTGTGTAAAGGATCTACCTCCCTTTTCAGGCAATTTGTGGTAGCAATAAATTGAAAACATTAAACAATGAATTAAAAACAACTGTTCCTTGAAATTGATTCTTATAGTCACATGTCTGTGTAATGTGAAGAAAAAGATTAGTTTTCTGAAGCACATTGCAATTACAAAACTAGGTTGTAGGTAAATATAATTGCCACATTTAATTGCCAGCATACTATACATTAAATTCCCATACCATAAAAATGAAGGGTAATTTCCAGTTCATCTTCAGACAAGGCCAGTTCTGCTGTTATAAAAAAACAATAAATAATACTTCTGTTGAGATTCATCTAAGACAGGAGTAGTTCTTTGGAAAGAATGAAGAATTTAGGAGATAAGAGTGTTCAAATTTAATTTTCTAAAGCAGAATTCGACAGTCTCTGCTAAGAGAGTGAGTGAGTGAGACTTTCATGTGACAGTGGCCCAATTAAAGTTTTATTGAAATGGCCTATCATGTATTCATATTTAGATAAATGACATTATAAAGAGCAATAAATTGTTCTTTATTTTCTCAACTGTTTAGTCTTAGGATTGAAAATGTATTGGAGTTTGTAGAGCCTTGCTTTATATCTACTCAGCAGACCAGAGAGATCTCCTATACTACTTTTATTTAATGTTAAAAATCTTATTTTTTAGTTTTAGTTTGCTTTTTGTAATTATGTTTTTTATCTTTTGCTTTTAACTTTTATTGCTATGACAAAATTTTCAAGCATCAATGAGTATCCTGTGATTGGATTAAAGATTTTCTGACAGACCGGCCATAAACAGTGAGAGCTGGGTCTTTCACATCCTCCTCCCTGAAGCTCAGCACTGGCTCTTCTCAGGGCTGTGTGCTCAGTCCCTACCTGTACTCGTACACATATGACTGCATATCTTCTCATCCATCTAACATGATAATAAAGTGTGCAGATGATACCACCGTACTGGGTCTTATTCCAGGAGGAGACGAATTAGCTTACAGGGAAGAAGTCCAGAAGTTATTCACATGGTGCTCAGAAAACAACTTGCATCTAAACCCCAGCAAGACAAAGGAGATGGTGTTTAACTTCTGGAAGCAGAGAGAGGAACCTTCCCCACTCTACATCAAGGTGGAGCTGTGTGGAGAGGGTCTCATGTTTCAAATTTCTGGGAGTCCACCTTAGCCAAGATCTCACCTGGAAAAATAACACAATCTAGGTGGTCAGGAAGGCTCAATTGAGACTCCATTTCCTTAGGGTCTTGTGGAAATATCAGGTGGAACGATGACTAATTACTTCCTTTTACTGGTCTACGATAGAAAGCATCCTTTCATATTGTATTACAGTGTGGTATGCTGGCTTGACAGCTGCAGACAAAAAGGCATTACAGAGGGTGATGAGCACAGCACAAAAAATTATGGGCTGTCCCCTGACACCACTGGACGAAATCGCCAGGACCCACTGCCTCAGCAGAGTGAGGAAAATCCTCAGGGATGATTCACACCCTGGTCAGCACTTCTTTACTCTTCTACCATCGGGCAGGAGATATAGAAGCATAGCCAGCCAAACAAATAGGCTGAAAAATAGCTTTTATCCCTGTGCTGTCAGACTTCTGAATGCAAATAAACACCACAATTAGGTTTAATATGATAGACTTGCAGGGCCAGCACCAAGGAGGCTCATTTCGATTTCATTGTACACATGTTATGCATTGACAATAAACCATTGATTGATTTGATTGATTGAGAAATCACCACATCAAAATGTATAGTTGGGAAGAAATCACCATGCTCTATTAATCAAGCTGCAGAGGCCTTTTGATTGTCATCTAGGTGTATCTGTTTATGCTGCACAGTAATTTTTGCATTCGTTTAATCTAGCAAAAAGTGAGCCTTGGTTTCACTACATTCGTAATAGTTTGGCAAGAACGGGGTTATATAATTTCAGGTCTCAGGCTGCTTAGCATGCATTGAGTGATGGCATCTAATCACTGAAGGGAGAATTCTGACTATATATTTTCTGTCTATATTTGGCTCATTTCTGCTCCCTCTTGGTTCATATGTAACGAATTAAGGAGTATCAGTTACATCAAATAGCCATCCTGGAACTTGTTCTTCTTTGGCTTTTTAAGGAACCGGATGCTTTTTTTATAACCAAAATTTCTGTACTAAAGTTGATTTCAGTACACATAGATGATGATTCTTCACCAATATAGGTTCCCCCCCCCATCTTAATTTTAAAAATAGTACTGCCTTTCACCTCATTCATTCATTCAATTTATATCTTACCCTTTCTTAGAAGCTCAAGGCAAGTGCCTTGCATCCCTCCTCCTATTTTTCCTCAGAATAATAATAACCATGTGAGATAGGTTGGTCTAAAAGAGAGTGACTGTCCCAAAGCCATACTATGGGCTTCCGTGATCCAACACCTTAACCACCAAGCTACATTGGGTGTCATTTATTTATGTCACTTACTAGAACTTGTTGCATGCTGGTATAAGAAAAGACTACCATATAACCAGATATATACTTTCCTTGCCCCCTAACCCCTTAATAGGTGGGTGGGCAGCATGTGTTACTTCCCTGGTTTTGTGATCTTCAATGCTCCCCCAATTGTGCTGCTGAAATACATCATCAATTTTTGGCAACTTTTTTTGAATAAAATAAACAGAAGTGTTATACTTCTAACAGGATGGCATATTAATCTTGAATAGCTGCTTTAAAAAAAAACACTAAATATTTTCCCATTCTCCCTCCAGTAGCTTCACCACTGAAAACACCATAAAAAGCATATTTATTGTTCCTTTTCTAATCTTCTCCACAACAGTTGCTGTGACAGCATAATGGCAGCTTTCCTGTGATGAATGCTACTTAATAATTTAAATAAGTGAGATTTAATGCATGTATACTGATTCCCATGGAAAATATATATAATCTCTGTATTAGTGCCTTGAGTATATATTTTTTCCTCCAAAGTAAGATAGGAAAAGAAAAAAGATATAAATACACTTAAGTCAAGGAAGGCAATATGGTTTTGGTTGTGAAATAGTATCCCAAGTTTGTTGAGCTTAAGTAGTAAATTATAGCTGTTATACATTTTATAACTAACGGGTTAGTTCAAATGTAATTTTCTTATCAGGTAGTCCCCAATTTTATGTTTTGTTTAAGTTAAAAAAAACAAACATCAATATTTTACCAGGTTTTGAGAAGTAAATGAATGTAGGGAAAACACCTCCAGGATTCTTAATTGACAGATTAAGAATTGATTATCAGTGTACATTTTAAGGAGTATATCTGATGTCTTAATCATATGCTGAGTCAACTCCCTCAAAAGAGATTGTGTTACTGTTCGCCATGGTACTCTATAATATTATCTTTTTAAAATCTTCACTTTAATATATTCAGTTTGTTACTATATCATGAGTAGAAATACACAGCTTTTCACTAGAAGTGTCAATCCATTTCTCACAGCATTGAGTTGGCTTGATGTATCTAATAGCATGCATTGCACATCTGGAAAGTTAGCTGGCTAAGTGACAAGCTTAAAGTAGCAGTGGATGTCAGAGTAAAACTGATGTCATTTGTAATAGAAACATGTTCGGCATGATTGCTGCTCTTCTTTATTTTGAGTATATACTCAGTTTTGTTCCCAGAAGCCATGAATTTAAACTTGTTGAGTTGCACAGAAAATATTGCTTCTGTATCTGTGTGAATAGTCATATTATGTGAATATGTGTTAAACATAAAATTGATAAAATCAACAAAATGCTTTCTGATCTAACTTTAATGGTAATATAGTTTTCTCTCTAGACCAATTGATATTGATAGAATCGATATTAAACTCCGATTTATGGGATGTAAAATGTCTCAAAGATATGCACACACATAAATACACACTTACTAAAGTACAATATGTTCTTTGTGAGCATCTTAATTCAATTCTCACCTTGCCAACATAAGACAAGATATTATTCTTAGACTATCTTTGAAGATGATATTTTATTATATTTACATGATTTGGGAGGAGATCAAATTTTTTGTAGCACTTCAAACCATAAAAGAAATAAGTAAGTTCTTCCTGATATATGGTGTTATTTATGGCAGAGCTTCATAAGTAAGATATAATATACAGTGAGTTAGAAGCTACTATAAGAGGACATTTTTTATAATTAAGACATTCAGATGTATTGGAAGGCCATATTGATTGGGAATTAGGGCAATTGTTGCTATTCATTGCCAGTTCACACCAGTTTGAACAATGCTGCTTGGTAAATTGCCATTGCCATATTGCCTCAAGAATAACTTATAGAGTTTATTTTGTAAAGAGCTTTGAAATTATTTTATGGGAAGTAATACTGGAATATATTAAATGTTTAAAGACAGGGAAGTCTCAAATGGCTTTAAGCCCTGGTCCAAGGTTTTCAATTGGACTCATTTAGATCCACTATTAGGATTTGTGCAAGATTTTTGGGAATAGATATGGAGATGGAAAAGCAATATCAATAAAAACTTTGATACCTGTAACAGAGGATCCTAATGTCATAATCCATAGAAAAGTTCTTCCAGGTCAACTGCAGTGAAAGGGTGGGAATCCTAACAGGAGTGACTAGCTTGTTTTCAACTGGCATTTGTTTCTCATAGTACCATATATATTTGTTAGAAAAGCTACAGATGGCACAAAGAGCTATGGAAAAATACATGCTCAGTTTTTAAAAGACAAGGTAGAAATACCTGCACATGGATTAGAGAACAAATGAAAGTATACAATATCAAGAGAGTAAAAGAATTAAAATAGAAATGGGCTGGTCACATAGCAAGAAGAACTGATGGCAGGTGGACCAAGGCAATCATTGAATGGATCCCAATTGATGAAAAGTGTCCTAAAAAAAGAGACCTAAAACAAGATGGATCAACAACATCAGCATGATGGACCCAATAGGCAAAAGAAAGCTCAGGTCTGTATGGATTCTAGAAACATGTGAAAGAGGCCTTCATCCTGCAGTGGATAGATAGTGGGTAAAATGATGGTGATGATAACTGTTACTTTCCAGCCCCAAGTCAAGTTTGAATTAGAACTGTCACATCACCTTCCACCTTGGGAGGACTGCTATGAATGGCCAAGTGATTAATGAGGTGAAAAACGGTCACCCAAACTTGGATGACAATCCTGGATAATAATGGATTTTGAAAGAAATGAAGAAGAATAACTACAAGATTTCTATGCAGCTTAATTCAGCTGAAAAAGCTTCTTGGATGAGAAGCAAAATGTTTTCAAAGAAAAACCAGAAAGTCCAGTTGCCTTTTGAAAAAGCACCTTTGGGACAACCATGACCTGGATGACTGAGCATCTCCATAGATATTTAATTAAATTGATTTACCAGATCTCTTATAGTCACTTAATACAAGTTCATCACATTATTTCTTCACATGGTCTAGAGATATCACTGCTGCTGAAATTATTGTGAATTGTTTCAGCACAAATTTGTAAGCCATTTGGAACACAAATGGTATAGATATGTGTAATAGCAATGTAAAGAATGCAAAACATAGCTGAACCTGTTAAATCTGAGCCCTTAAACGAGCTGCTTTTCCGCACCTCATGCATAAACCAGGTGAATTTGCCTGAGCAAATGATACAGTCTTGTTCTTGCAGCAAGATTATGAATGAGGGAGAGCATGTGTGTCTGGTTAAACCCTGCTGCCACCTACCACATGTCTCCAATTTAATGCTGTTTTTTTGTGAGAATATGTCCAAGTGAAGGGGAAGTTAAAAAGAAAGTGATAGAACTAGTTGAAGATGGATCATGAAGTGATTAGGTGATTTTCTTAATATTGCCTGATGTACAGAGCTGAAAAAAAAATTGAAATTAATCCGGGGGGGGGGGGGGGGGGGGCAAGTTTGGGATTCATAGACTACAGCACAAAACCTTTCATTCACTGTCCATCTTATATAATGCATGCATTACAGCAAACCTGTTCCAAGGTGACATTTATATACTGTACCATCATAACAGACTTTACAGGCAATTCCCTCAGGAGAAAAGAGGCTTGCTTCCAGTTCATAGTTTGCAAAGCTGCAAATAATGTGGCACTCATGTGGAGATGATCAGATACATTATATTATACTCTTGGGATGGTATCTTCCTTTCACAGGACTTTCTGAATGCCTCTCATATTAGCCATGCATGCCACATTTATCCCAGTGTGCAGGATCATGAGCACCAGATCCTGTAAAAGAACAGATTCTCATAATGTAGGCAATGTGCACTACTAAGCAACGTGTTTCAGAATTAATATAAAGAGAAAGAATTAGATGAAACTGTGTGAAACAAAGATACTAACTTTATCCTTACGGATCTCAAATTAGCCACTCTGAGAAGAATCATATCACATGAATATGAAGGTATGTTCCATAGTCTTTGTGGAAGTTGGTTGTTATTTAAAAAGGGCCCCAATACAGAAAATATTCTCATTGTAAGATTTATATTTAAATCCAATAGCTCTTGCCAGAGACCGACAAAAAACAGCCAGCAAGATGCTTGCTTTGGCATTGGGCCTGGACAGCTATGCTTCTGAAGCTCCAGGATGAGTTCTGCACTGCATTATACTAATAGACAATGTCGGTCACTGACACCTTAAGTGTCCTTAGCCATTATGGAACACCCAAGTAAGCAGGCCACCCAGGACTATGGCACAGTGCCCTGTGACCTAATGGAAATGCCCACTGCGTGAAATGTGTTGCTTTTTATGATACCATGTCTCCCTGTTATACTACCAAAACAGTAAAATTCCAGCGTGAAAAATTGAGTCATTTCTATTTATTACCCCTCTCACTGCTTCAAAACAGTTCCTAATACATTTTAGAGAGAGTAGCATTGCACAAATGTTAATTATTTTTCAGAGTATTCAGAGCATTATTCACAGTGATAATGTCAGAAAAACAGAAGATAATGGCGGCAGCTCTAGGAGAGGTCAACCCAAATTCTATGAGTATCAGATCTCATACAAGACCCCCAAACTGTCTCAGATCCCAAACATGGAAAAGATAACAATTTCACATTCACAATATTCAACCAGGAAGGTTCAGTTTTACAAATTGGTTAACCCCAATTCTCTTTGCCTTTTCAAGCAAATGCTTTATCACATAGCCAACCATAAGTAGGTGGACCAGAATATTTTCCCTGTGAAATGCAGTTTAAGAGTTGGTTGATATTCCAGATTGGCATTTAGATGCCCAGATAGAATGAGCAGATGTATTCTACCTCTTAATATCTGCAGACTGATGATAAGGCAAGGACTGATCACCCACCTAGGGCTGTGAATCAATGAATCCTAAATAGTTGGAATATAGCCTTTAATTATGGACCCTCTTTGCCTTGCTGAACTCTCTTTCTTGTGTGCGAACAGTGCATATTTTAGCCTCCCTGATTATTCTGACTCTTCCTATGTGTTCGTTTTCGTCCATTTTTATTTTCGGGACTAAAGAGAATGCAAAAATGCAGTTTTTTTTAAATATTCTCAGTATTTTAAGTGAAAGAGCCCCCCCCCCCCCTTAACTTTGCTCAATACACTTGATTTATAGATAGATAGCATGCTCTGAAAGTCAGCAGTCCTGGCACTGTGTTTCTTATTTATAGTTTCAACAGGAAAAGGAATTATTTCCCAACTCTTTACATTTATTTCCGAAGCAATCGACCACCCTGTCCTTTGGTTTAAAGCTGTGTAGCTTTACCACAAAAGAGTGGCGGGGAGGAGAGAATGCAGCCTGGAATTGCTCTGCTATAAAAACTCCAAATTGTGTGTTCTTGGACGTTGCCTTTAAAACAGCTTCCTTTAAGGCCACACAAGAGATGGCCTGTGTCTTTGGCTTCCTCCCTCCCACCCCCCCCCCAATCTCTGACCTCTTACAAAAATAAATAAAAGATAAAGCAGGGTCTGGAATGCTGCAGAATGAGTATACATTTTACTCTCTGTTGTTTTCTGCTGGGATTAGTTGTTTACAATGAGAGGGAGGTGCAAGTTGCAGCCTTACTGAAATTAGAAGCATTTCAGAGTTATCTTGTTAGGTGGTCTGTGCTTTAAAGACTTAAATCTACTGCCTTCTCTTTTGTCTTCTGGGTCATCATTTCTCCATGTGCCCTCTGTTAAAGAGAAGCCAAACCCTCTTTCTTTTCATCATATCTAAACGATATACTAACTATGCTTTTGCTTCTAACCAAAAAGTGGGTATATATTCTCTCTTATGAATGAAAAAGATTATCGACTTTTAATTCTGCTTTCAACAAATTTAAAATAAACTTTTACATTCTTCAAAACTGAAATCATTGAACAAATTTTCAACACATTATATACATAAATGTTAAGGTTTATACCTGAATTTTGAGTTTAAAAAAAATCATAGAATCATAGGGTTGGAAGGGTCCTGGGAAGTTTTCTAGTCTGACCTCCTGTCCATTGCAGGTATTCTCATACCATGCTGAGCAAATAGTCATCCAATCTTTTCTGGAAAAATCTCCAGTGACAGAGCATCCAGGACTTACTTACAGAGCTTTAATAGCTCTCACAGTCAGGAAACTCATTCTTACTATATATGATGACAGCAGCAAGGCTATTGTATGAGCAAAAATGGAAAGACACTTCAATACCTACCATGGAAGAATGGTTGCAAAAGTTGATGGAGTTGGCTGAAATGGCAAAACTGACTACTCTGATTAAAGAAAAGTGCATAAAGTACTTTTGTTTCCACATGGAAACTGCTTCTGAATTTTGTGCCTGATGTAGAAAAGAATGTAACTTTGACTTTGGGTTTTATGGATTAGATTGATTGATCTTATAGAAATGACTTGTTCATATTATTGTAGAAAAACAAAAAGCTGTGATTTGATGCTAATGCTTTATTCTACTGCAACAAAGAGAGTCGGAAGTCAATGCTTCTTTTTCTTTTCTTTTCCCTACTTCTCTTCACTTCTCTTTCCCCTTTCCCCTCCCTCCTCACTGCTCTTTTACTTACTTTTGTATTTTGTATTTTATAGTATTTTATAATTTAATTAAAATGTTTTTTTAATGGAAACTCATCCTTATTTGAACTTTGGATCTCTCTCTCTCTAGAGCATCCTTTGATTGTTCATGTTTTATCCTTGGCTGCTTTGGAGAATAAATGCATCCTCTGTCCAATGCTATTCCATCATATATGGAAGAGTTTAGCCTCCAAGTCCTTTACCATCTCCTATTCTTCTTTGAACTCTTTCTAATTCCTCAACATTTTTTTCTTTTTGGTATTGTGGTGACCAGAACTAGACACTATATTCCATCTGTGGTTTACCAGTGTGGCATAGAGCAGTGTTATCGCTTCCTGTGAACTTGACATCACAATTCTGTGGATGCCAACTGGCTCTTTTGGCAGATACAGCATACTTCTTAATAAATGAATGCATATTTTTGCACATCCCTCTGTTTGTAGACATGGTTCAACAAAGTAAAGCAAATGAATTACATATACTTCAGTTCACAGAATGAAAGTTACTTCCCTTCTCCTTCCTGTGTAGCTCTTTTATACACACTGCCAAATCAGGTCTCTATTGCCCCCATTTTTAGGATCACATTGGTGGGTCCCTAGGAACTAGACAGGAGGAAAAAAAAGGTAGTGTAATGACATTATCAGTCATGTAGATCAGTAGACACGGTTGAATTCAAGCCAGTATGTTGTAACGTTAGAATACTTCCATTAGATATACAAAAGATCACGTTACAAGTGACATCTGGAAGAATCAGAGATAAGTTCTGGAAAAAGTTGCACAACACTCTCAATAAATACATTCCAGGGAAAATTTATTCTGTTAGTTGGCATGGATGCTGGGAACAAGATGAGAGAGTACAGGAAAAGCAAATGGATCATTTGGGCCATTCAGATATCCAAGAACGAGTGATAATGATAATTGGTGAGGATGTGCTTAAAAAAAAATATTTGTTTTGAATACATAGTTTAAGAGCTTACGTCAGGGCACATGTGAATGAATTTAAAATTGAGAATGAGTGCAAAAAATGCAGATGAGAGGAAGATTTTCTATAGAGAAAGTTGCAAAGAATGTTAGAGAAAGCAAGGAATGGTTAAGTTAGTATAGACTGAAAATGCACAGAAATTTTGATGGAAATTATTGCTTTGGAGATAGATTTAAAAAAGCTAAACTAGGAGCCTCCAGCAGAATGAATAGAATTAAAAATAAAGAAATAAGAATTTGAAATGAAACAGAAGTGAAAAACGCTGAAAACTATATTTATGCATGGGAATTATAGGCACATGGCATTCAATGGAATGGAAACAAATGCTACAAATATTAGGGCCTAAGGAAAAAAATGACAAACAGGAAGACATCGGTGCTATGTGAATGTTAGAATTTTCTAACATTCTAGAAAATTCTACAATGCAGGTAAGATTGCAGGAGTAGACACTGCAACAGAGAAAGGCTAAACTATAGATGGGATTTACTTATGGAGTGACTTGTTTAGTTTAACAAGTGTGGGAAGACTACAACCATGCCTGATGACTGGAAGAATACCATTTAATATCATATGCAAAGGAAAAGATAGCAAAAGAAAGACAAAAAATACAGGGGTTAGTTTATTAAATGTGTATGGGAAAATGTTTGGCAGAATTCTGATTAAAAGGTACAAATGAAAAAAAGAAAATTTGTGAATATCAGTAAGGCTTTATGTTGGGCAGGGGAATGCAGATTTTTGTTTCTCATCAGGTAATATATATATGTAAATACCAGTATAAGAAATATGGCTGATGGAAAAATGGTAAAAAATTAAAAGAAGTTGATGAATTATGTACCATAATAGAATATTTAATAAAGACAGATGAAATGCTTGTCAGGAAGTAAAATTGGCGACGTTTAGGAGTATCTCTCTGCCTATTTTCTTATATGGAAGTGAGAATTGGTTATGTTAGATGAAGCACAAAATTAAATTGTATGCAGTGGGACTAGAGTACTTTCATTTTAAAATTAGTTCCATATTTGTAAATGTAAATTTGTAACAATTGACAATACATTTTAAATAAAATGTATTTGGAATCTTCATAACTACAATTAATTTCTCATAGTTGATTAAAGTAGTTCCTTTGGGGGGGGTGCATTTCTCAACAGAGAAGTTTTGGGCTAAAAATATTGTTGGATATTTTTCTCTTTTTCATGTATCAATTTTACACTGAGGTTTTAGAATTCATATTTTCCAATATAGATGGAAATTGGGGGCTATAAATCCCATAATTCTGAGGGACTCTTGCTAGATGGGGGCTATAGGTCATCCTTGACTTTCAACCATTTGTTTAGCAAAAGCTTGAAGTTACAACAGCACTGAAAAAGTGACTTACAACCAGTCCTGGCGCTTACGACCATCACAGCATCCTCACATCATATGATCAAAATTCAGGCCATTTGGCAACTGGCATGTATTTACAACTGTTGCAGTGTCCTGGGATCACATGATTTGCAACCTTCCCAGCCAGCTTCTGACAAGCAAACTCAATATAGGAAATGGATTCGCTTGTGTGAATTACTTAGCAGTCAGAGTGATTTACTTAACCATGCAAAAAAGGGTTGTAAAATCGGGTGCAAGTCATTTAAAACTGCCTTCCTTAGCAACAGAAATTCTGGTCCCTTGTTATGGTTGTCAGTTGATGGAGTCATGCCAAAGCACATCTGCTTTCCCTACCTGAGAGGATATAACTTCACTTTTATAACTGATCTATTTCACTGTCTTTTACCAATAATATAGTCAATTTGATTTCTCTGGCCTCCGTATATCCTGCTGGTAAGGATAGAATTCTTTATTGGCCAAGTGTGATGGGACACACAAGGAATTTGTCTTGATGCATATGCTCTCAGTGTACATAAAAGAAAAGATACATTCATCAAGAGTCAAGAATCATAAGGTACAACACTTAATGATATTTCACAGGGTACAATAAGCAATCAAATCATAGTAGGAAACAGTCAATATAGATTGTAAGGATACGAGCAACAAAGTTACAGTCATACAGTCACAAGTGGGAGGGGATGAGTGATAAGGAGTGATGAGAAGGTTGTAATAGTTGGACAGTGTTGAGGGAATTATTTGTTTCCAGAATGATGGCGTCTGGGGAAAAAATATCCTTGTGTCTAATTCTGGTGTATAATGCTCAATAGCATGGTTTTGAGGGTAGGAGTTGAATACACCTACCCAAGGAGATACTCTTGATACCCAAGGTGATACTCTCCTACCCAAAGAGATACTCTTGGCATGCACAACTGGCATTCTCCACTTATCCCTCATTGGTGTAGTCCCTGCTGCTCCAATGGCAGAGCACAGCAGGATGTGTGTGGCAGACTTAGTCATACCCAAAAGTTATTTGCAAAATATGCTGTCTATAAAGCTAATGTGTCACAGAGATGCTCAAAACATAAACTCTTAAACTTTATGATGAGGTGTGCCTTTCAGTTGTTAAAACTTTATTATAATAATATTCTTTATTATTAATCTTAGAAACTACTACTTCAAATACATTATTGTAAAGATAACTGCTATCAACACACTTACAACAGCTAACAAATTTTAATATTTGTAATTTTATAAAGCTGCACTGCTCAAAATTGAAAATTAGAAGGCTCCAACACAAAGTGCTTGTTGTATAAGAATATAAATATTGTATAGAATATAAATATTTCTAGTTCTTTATTCTGGGAAGAACAGAAATGAGGCTGAAATTGAACAAACATACAGTTCTTCTGTTGGCAGTCTTTATGGTTTGATTTTTCAAAAAGTTGCACAAAAAAAGCATTTGCAAGTAATTTCCAAATGGCTGTATTACAGCTTTCAGTGAGTGGAAGAACACCCACAAAATGTGCTTCAATTTGTTTTCTACTCCTGTGGTAAATACTAGCCAAATTGCTCTGTTGTGAGGCAGAGCCATAGCAGGAGCTAGAATTATCAATGTGTGCCTGAAATCCTACATACAGAGATTGAACTCTAAACTGTTTCCAGCCCTGGTGTGCTTCCATCATCCTGTTGTCAGAGGAGATGTTACTCCAGTTTTGCTAACTTCCAAAATGAGGATTGTGCTTTTAATGATTCTTTCAACTCCAATAAATGTGTGCAGTTATAGATTTTGTTTTTATTCCAGCAATTCCTAACACAAGAATGATCTGTATGTTTTTATAAAACAAACTGAAACTCACACAACTTTGACATAACTATTGAAATTTTTTTTAAAAAAAATTCTATAGGCTCAGTGTTTTAAAAAAAATGGAGAGGTTATTATATTACAAGCCCTTTCACAATGATTTCAAACTAACTTGTAGATTGATTACGATTGGTTTTGCCAGTCAAAATGTTGATATAAAAAAGTTATGCACCAAAAATATGTAATTCAGGAGTAACTTTAGATATTTTTATTGTCAAAGCTTTGAGACAGCTGTGGTCAATCTTCAGTGACAAAAAAGAAGTGGTTTACTTTCATACCATTTTTACTGAAATTCTTGCACTGTATTTTCGGCATATGTGTTCGAGAAATTCCTGTAGTGTTAGGGTTTTTTAGGGGAGGAGGGATTATATTATTTTAACTGTATTATTTTGGTGCTTTTTTCTATTTATATTTTTTATCTTTTTCTTTTTAGTTCTTTGAAATGTTTATCTCAGGTGAATGAAAATTCTTTTTTCCCATTTTACCTATCAAAATACTGGCATTTTATGTGTATCATTGTTCCTTATGTCATCTGTCAAACTAGAAAAAAAGCTGAATCTTAATAGCTATCCTGTTAAATGACAAAAAATCTGTACACAATTAATATATAGGATTTGCTCCTGTACTGTTGGAAGTTTATAGTTATGCTTTTTCAAATGTTTTTGAAGGTTGGTAAAAATTTTGCTAATTTAGTACAAACTGTTCTCAGATATTCTAGTCAACTGTTGAATTCAGAATCTGACAACAGGACTAGCAGATAAGATTGTATCATGTTTCACTATCCATCCTGTGCTATCAAGTATCAGAAAAGGGTGAGAAATCTTGCTTACCTAATCTTGCTTACTTATATATTTAAGATGTACCATTCTAGGATTTCTACTATTTCCCTCCTGCTAATTGGATTAAAATTTGTATTCCTTTGACAGAGTTATTACAAAGTAAATTATCAAGATGGAACTCATCAAAGATATTTTTCCTCTTATGTTTAATTTCACTTATCCTGGGCCTCTCTTATTAGGATTTGAAGTATATCCTGGGTATAAAAGTAGAGATGAACACAAATCACTATTATATACTGATGAAATATTATGTTTTATTCATAATTATCAAGGTTCTATATCAAGATTTATAGACGTAGTACATCAGTTTCTTAAATATCAGGTTACTCAATTCATTGAAGTAAGTTTCACATACTTTTTAAAAACTGTAATGTATCCATGGAAATCTGAAAAAATGTATTTACTTAATGTTTAAGAATATCTTTGAATATTTATTCCCCCCACCCCAATTCCTATTTTTAGATGTAATTCTTATTTTTTTTAAAATTTAGATTAATATTTATATAAATAAATCTCAAGAGACTTTATTATAGAAGGGTAAATGTAGTAAAATAATATTATTTCAAGATTTCTATAAGTATTAGTATGATTCCCATGGTAATACCTGTAAGGTATTTCATGTAAATGGTTTACCAAGAAACTTTTTAAGGGGAGAGCACCCAATATTTTCTTTATCTAAATTACAGGTAAAGACATATAATGTAATAATGAGGATTTCATTTCTCCAACTTTCAGTTTTCTTACTATGCATACATTTTGACTTCTGTTTCTTTATAGAATCCTAGTGGACATAATTATGAAAGTGATTATGGAGTTCTAATATGACTGAAATTTGGTTCCTGTTTTCTAGTCAAAACTCTTATTTCATGGTAAAAGACATATATGGAAAACATTGGATATAAATGTAACTTTGACTCATATTCTCATGACAGACTTATACATTGGGAAATCTGAGTCTGAAATTTGAAGACTATACCTTTGTAATTCAGTAGTAACAAATATATTAATTAATTAGCTAGCCAAGTTTTAAACCATTCAACTTACTGCAAGAGATGTTCCGATTGTCCAAAACTATAGAAAATTGCAGTATACTCAATCAAACATAATTGGTTTTCACAATTTATTCAAAATGCATTAGCAGCATCTCTATCCTGAATTATTATCAGCACTGAAATTTGTTTTGGTTGGTTGATTCCAAATGTATACTATTTTGAATAGAATATTAATCAACCAATCATAAAAATAGATAATTTCAACAGATGTTTTCCCATTTATTGGACACATTAGATTAGAAAATGTGTATAAACCGGTGGATCATTGACATTTTTATCCTGTTGCCCATGTGAAGGGGTGGTTAATCTTCCTGCTATCACTGCTGGAGCAGTTGGAAAGGAAAACAACTGTATCAGTGCAGCAGGAATAAGAAACCCACGGAAAGAGCTGTCTATTTAGACTTCCCCTCAGAATTAACATCTCAATAAGAGGCTTTGCCAAGGGAACCTGAGCCAGATGACTCCATCATGCATAACTCTATCTTGTGTGAAAGGGGAGGCTACTGGCCTAAGATTGAGTCAAATCCTTCCTGTTCAAAATATTTCTTCCTTTTCATACCATAGACCTACTCTTCCCTAGCCTGTAGGAGACATCAATTTGGCTGTGATCATAGAAGACCAGTTTCTAGGTGTAGGACAAAAATTGGTGTTCTTATCAAAATCCATTTGCATTTCTAAAACTTTAAGAAGTCAAGATCTCTGTTGTGATATTTTAAACCAACTATGGATAATGACCTGCCTAATTTATCAGCAATATTTCAGTAGAAGAATAACCATAGCAACCAATAGGAGGACTTTCCAGAACATCATTCTAGACATTGCAAAAAGTTGTACCTTGTTTTTCTTTCTCATTCCCATTGTATTTTCCTTCTCTACCATGTCTTTTTAGATTATAACCCTGAAGACAGAGCTGCCTGCTTTTAATTATTCTGGGAGCTTTCAGATGGAAAATGTGGAGTATTAGCATAAGTAGCCTTGTGGTCCATCATTATGAAACCCCTGTGGAAGGCCTGTGAAATTATTTTGTGGTCCGGCCAACTGGAAGCTACTCATTAACCCCTTACAGTTCTGAATTTCTGCCTGCAGATTAAAAGAACAAAAGCTCTCCTTTTCCATGTGGACTAGAAACGCAAGATTGTAGACAGTATGATACAACATGATCTATGTGAAAAAGAATTGATTTTTTATTTTTCTATATCAATACAGCTGTCCTGTTATTTGTTATTTCCAGAGAAAGAGAATTCACTGCCCAATCTGTTTCACTATTAGAAGCTCTTATTCAAGGATTTTTTCGAATGTTTAATTAAAATATGTTTGTCAGCCACTCCTGTTCATGTCTTTAGAATTAGAGCAACAAAGAATAGTTTTTCTCAAGATAGACTTCCAGGTATTGGAAGGCTGCTTTTACATTTCTCCTTAATTCTTTTCCATTGTAAAACATTCAAAAGTTCTTGTTTTTAATAAGATTTGTAGACATCCAACTTTCCTAAGCTGCTATTTTTTGGATGAGTCAATGGTATTCTTAAAATACAGCACCTAGTTATGAACATAGTTCTGCAGATGTAGCATAACTAACACAAAGTGGAGTAAAACAGTCATTTGGTGTTATTTGGGATAAATTGCATTAGCTTTTCATATTGTGTGGCTGACTCACTTTCATACTATTCTTATTCCATATTGTCATCCACAGAGATACCTAAACCTTTTTGGTTATGCTGCTATATCTGTATGTGAATACTTGATATTTTATATTTAAATGTTAGATGTTACATATTTGTTTAATTTAGTCTCATTTTATTGAGATAGTCAATTCTCTAATTTAGTTTCAAGCTACTGCTTAATCTTCCAAGATTCAATCTTCATTCATTATGCTTACTGTCTAGTTTAATAAGGATACTGTAGGAAATACGTTTTGTTCTAACTGTTTCAGTACCCATCAAATTATTGATTGCCACTAAAAGATGGTTGAGTTTAATCTGGCAAGACTTATTTTTGACAAACCAATCTTGGCTCCTAGGAACCAATATTGTTAATTATAAAAGTACTTTTCCAATATTTTAGATCTATATCCCATCACTTTGAAGGAACCCCTCATATTTGATATCAAGATCTACCAAAATATTTTTTGTTGATGGTACCCTCTTTGAACCCAGATAGATTTCCCTTTCTTTACTCTTTCCTTTTATGTCTTCTCGACAGGAATAATTAAAACATGCTCATAACTCTTAATTCCTCAATATTCCTACTTCAAACCTCATAAATTTTAGAAATTTTCATACGCATGTTTTTTGTTCCAAGATAGATGAGCTATAAAGAATAGTGTTCAGCTGTTTGTGTTAACTCACACCGTTGAATACAGGCATTGAAAAACCAAACATCAGTCATGAGGATATGTTTGCAATGGGTATGTCTTTATTCCTCTTATGTGAGGGACATAATCAATACACTTGTGTTTCTATGTAGTTTTGAGTGTTGTCATTAGCGTTTCTTGATTTATTATCTGCAAATAGTCGAGGTTCATAAAGATACCTGGTACTACTTTTGAATTCCAATGGCATTGAATGCCTCCCAAACTGTTTTGATTCATGTGTCATGTTCTTGAATTCTTGGACGACCATATCTGGACTGCAAACATCAGTTGACAATTAGGTCTTTGTTGCCATTTTTTCACCATTTGGATTTTTGCAGTCCAAATATGGCAGTCTTGCTTATTTTTTGCCCTGTGTCTCTTCTCCCTGACTTTCATTCATCCAGTATATGGGGGTCATACAGAGAAAAATACCTGAATCTCCTTCAATATTTTTCCTGCAGAAGGCAAAAATTCCATTTTCTTGGGAGGTAAGTTACATTGTTTTGGGGCAGAAAAATAAACAAGGTTCACAACTTGCAGATCATAGATCTCTCCCTCAGTACTACCTATGCTAGGTTTTCTAAATCCATATAATAGTTTTCTGCATTTCCTTAAACTTCCCCACTATATTTTTTATATAGAGCTTTCCTTTTGTATGGGAATGGTCAAGATGACAGCTGCAGCCATGGGATTGAAACCTGGCCCCTTTTGTACAGGCATTGTGGATTCACCATATGTAAAAGGGGAGGGGCTTTAATTGCAAAGTCACAGGTGCTATCTTGACTTTCTGATCCATTGCAAACCTTCTGCTTCCCCATCACTTCCTCACTTACTTGGTTACAGTAATGATGGTTAGTTTAATTTCTACATTTGTTTTAAATCCTCATTTATTTTTTCAGGTGCAGCATCCAGAATTGTGTTGTTTGCCATCATGCAGTGATAGAGAAAGGAAGTGACCTCAAGGACTGTTTGATTGGAAATAGCCAGCACCTAGAAGCTAAATGTAAGTAGAATCTAACCAGTGATTGTTAAAAGGGCTGGTATTATAATCCACTATTTCTCATCCTCAGCAATGCTGGCTGAAGAATTCTGGGAGTTGAAGTCCACACATTTTAAAGTTGCTGAGGTTGAGAAACATTGCTGTAATCCATCTGTGTTCCTGGAATTGCCCTCTGAAGCTATGCAAATGAACTAGTTCCATTTTAATCCACTTTATAGATTTAATAAGACAGTAATTGTAGAAGGAACTGCCAGAAGAAAAACTTTTAGAAGTCCAACCCAAATTAAAATAGTACAAACACTTTTACTCACTCACTGCAAAAATGAGAAAACTTAGATCATATAGACCAGGGGTGTCAAACTGATGTCATCACGGCGGTGTTGGGACTTTTCCCCCCCTTTGTTAAAGCAGGCGTAGGTGTAACCAACGCGTGATGCATCTGGCCTACAGGCTGGGAGTGTGATAGTAGACAATAGTAAACTGCACAAAATATTTGTAGTTAACCATTTTTATGAGACCATTTTAATATTTGCAGAAAGTAAGAAAGCTGGAATAGATCTTCAGAGAGAGTTTAATTGTTAAAACCCTGTCTTAAAGCTAATTCCAGTAGTTTATGCCAGTCCTTTATAAAATGATACCTGCTATTCAGGCTTTCAGAATCTGTTTACTAACTGTACTTGCTGGAGCCAAGAGCAAAACATTAGTTCAAGTGAGAACATGGTCAGATTCAAACATATATGTCTACCAATGTTCTTTTTCAGCAGACTGGTTTAATTATTATTGTTAGAAAATCAAGAGACAACCTCTTGACAATGTATTGCAAATCACTTACACATGTACTTTTTGCCTAATCCTATACTAATCTATGTGTGCCTGTGTATATAAGTGAGCCTATGCCCAGACATTACTTGCTCTGCCAAGTTACGCAGTGCAGCCTTAGCAACTGTGGCATAGTTTCATTGATCAACATGATGCTCTGTGTTGGGATCTAAGCAGTTCATACTAGGATCAAGGTGAAACAGAGTTATTCAGATTGAAAGCATGCCCACAACAGTCTTATTTTAAGGATTAAGTGATTTCCTTCATTTACATTTCAAGGAGTGTTGGCAACTGTCCCATGTGAATTGATGAGGTCCAGTTTGACAAAGGACAGCTGTCTAAACTATCTGTTCTCACCCTGAAACTTTGTAAGGAATATCTGAAGTGATGTGTTCTCCTTTGCTTAGGTGTGGGCCTGTGAAAAAACTATAGCATGAGCTAGTTATGGGGTGGAGAGAATGTTTAATGTCGTCCCCCCCCTCCAAGCGATGCGCTTCTAAGGTCTTCAAAATTTGTAATGGAAAGACTGGCTGAGTTTGTATATACACTGTATTTACGCTTATTGCAGAAGTATTTACACTACGTTTTGTCATTTAATTTGGATGGACACTAAGGCAGTTAACTCTCCAGAGTATGAACAAATCCTGTGCAGGATTTTTTTGTATCTTGGATTTTTGAACAAATTTATCCCTAAATTTGTGGGTCTGAAATTTAGAAATTGATAATATTTTAAAACAATTAGTCACATCTTTTTGAAAGATAGTCATATATGTGCACACACAAGCGCACACACAAACACACAGAGTGCCCAGGAAATCTAGCTGTCATCATTTCTTTTGATATTGAAAGTGTGCTATGCCATCAAAGTATAGCTTGCTTCCATCTCTCTTTTGCTTTAAACATCGGCGTTCAAGAATAAAGTAACCTTCTTTAATCCTTAAGGCTTAATATAGACCTAAAGGATGCTAATTCAGGAAAATATATGCCTAGTATTACAGAGTAATTTGTTGGTGGCTGGGCTATTTTTATAGCTAGAAGGAACTATTTTCTATCTTCACTTTATTTGGCTATAAAAGTAATTACAGCTTGTCTTTTTACCCCATATGTTTTCTCTCTTAATTAAATATTTGGTAACTTCTTTTCCCTTCTTTTTTCCCTATAATAAACAATATCTTAAATTATGAAGCATCAGCAGTTTTTATTGTCTTCATATGAGCTAGAAACAAAATTGAATTACCTTTGAGGCTTCTATTGGATTTTTTTTTCTTTTTTGGGGTTTAAAATATTCAGAATATTCCTATTTAGCTAAAGTATCACAAAATTGTAGTACTATGTTTTATTATGTAATTATTTTATGTTTAATTAAATCACTTCACTTTGCCACTTTATAATTTTTTCATTGCAAATTCTCATTTATATTCTGATACATTTTTCTGACCCTTCTTTTCCAAGGGGCTGGAACACTGCCTCCTTCAAAAAGTGTTTCTGGAACTACAAATGTTACTACACCTTTTACGATGCAATAGTTTTTAAAACTGAAGATCTAAGATATTTTTTTTAAAAGCAATAAGTATTGTACATAAACGATCGTTGCTCATTTGAGAAGTTGCTTTATTACAGAACTGTAAGTTAAAGAAACATAATAATCAAGATAAATTGATGGTATTCATGTTGATATATATTCTGCTTTCTGATGTCCAAACATAGTTTGCTTCTGCATTATGTTTAATCAGATTCTCTTTAACTAGTAGCTGTCAGTAGTCCTAATCCAAATTCTAACAGAAACCATGACCCAACTGTTTGTCACCTTGAGATTTAAAATTCATAATTCTTCTGAAATAATGATTATCCTTTAGTCAAGAGGTCGAGAGAAAGCTGCTTTGAATGCAGAAGTCTATCCTGGATTAGAATCCACCATAACAGGAAACTGTTCTGTGTGGCCTGAGATTCTTTATAAACAGCCTATGTGAGTCAGAGACCTTGTTGTTAGCTGTCCAAATCACCATATGACATTTGTATAATAGCAACTGTGCATCTGGAAGGTCTTAGAAATTTAACTCTAGGGAACTGGCTGTGTACATGAAGTGGCAATCTGTATGTGACCGACTCTCTGATTGTATATGAAAACAGCCCACGCCAAGAATCTGCAGTTGCATACATCTCCTGTTATTGCTTCCTACTTTCCCTTCTAAGGTGGGCCTGGGAGCCCTTCAAATGCATGTTCTCATACATACATTTGAAAGGAGAACCATTAAGGTTTTCCCAGGCCACCAGCTTTTATGCTCACTAGTAATCACTGCAGAGCATTGCTGCACAACTTGCTTTTTCTATTCTCTGCCATGTCATTTAAAAAATGTCATTTAAAAATTTAAAATCTGTCATTTAAAAAGTTCCTCACAAAGACTAACTAGTTAGGCAGACGAGATAGAAGTACTTTTGCTGTAGAGTGGCACTTACCTATGAGAAAGCGAACTAAAGTAGGACAAAGAAAAGGCTTGACAAAAATATAGGTTATGTTCTGGCATGCAAATAATTCTTCCTAGTTCAGTAAGACTCTTCAGCAAGCAATCTATTTATTCAATCTTTTATAACTGTAAAAAGATCTAAAAGAGATATTTGATATGCAAAAATCTTCTCTTCATCTTGCTACCACTACAGTTAATTTTAAAATGTATCCACAAATACGTCTTTTATTCAGCTCCTTATATACAGAGATATATTCGTATGCTTTTTATCTGCAAAGCAGCATTTAGTGTAGTTTAGCATATTGCAAATAGTACAAAAACTCCCAGATTAAAATACAATATTTAATTATAATGTATAAAAGTGATAGCCTTCAGTTACAAATGCAAACTATAAATGATAGGATAATTAAAATAAAGAACCGGGGTTGGGGGGATTCTGAAAAACAGCAATTTTCAGTAACTGCTTTTTTTAAAAAATATCCATTTTAATTATCCGGTTGGAAAGAGAGAGTTCTAAAACATTAGTTTCCCTGCTTGGATTCTGAAGATAAACTTATGACTGATCAGTACTCAAAATTCTACAGAAGATATTAATTCCCAAGTAGCCACATAGAAAAACACATTTCCCCCAGATTGATGCAGACAACCTGATATCATACACTAAAATCTATAATATCCTACATTCCCTCCTGGGTAAACATTATGGAAGTTGTAGTCCAAACTATCTGGAGTTGAAACTACATTCCTCAAGCCAAGGTATCAGAGAGTTTGTGGGAAAATATCTTACATACATATGCTTCTTCCCTCTCACAGTGCATTGTATGAAAGTTTCCCCTTGTAAGAAATCTCTTTTTTCCCTTTCCCCTCTCTAGTGAATCCAGTGAGTTGTTCCATTTTGATTGTTTCTCCTAAGAATATTGCTTCTCTTTCCTTCTATCCTGGCTTGCAGTCCTTGGAGAGGATTAATCTTCCAGTTTGCCCTGGCACCAACTGAATATTTTCTTTCTCAACAAACGAAAGACACATCAGACCTTTGGTAGACATAAGCAGTGGTCTTCCTTCCCACCGAAAGCCTTTCATGCTTTCTTGGCTTTGAAGTATGTGGGAGGCAGTCTGGGTCAGCAAATGGTTACTGTAGTTGTTCTTTCCTCCATAATAATTATAGCTTCTAGATATCATGTCAAAAGTATGGGAAGGTGTGACAGTGAAGGTTTTGGAGCTGAGCCAGTGGTTTCCTGCTATAGTTAGAAAAATTGGTATTTATTCCTCATGTCAGAGGAAGTTTATTAATTGATTTAAATCATTTATTTACTGCTTTCCAGGAATAGAAATCTTAAATAGGTTTACAATTAAAAGTTACAGTTTAACTTTAAACAATAGGTTAAAACATTTAACAAAAACATAATTTAAGGCACTATTTTTTTTTCCCTATTCCATCTTGTCCAGTAGGACTGTCTGGACAAATCCCTGCTATTTTCTTGGCAAAGTTTTTCAGAAATTGTTTGCCATTGCCTCTTTCCTAGCACTGAGAGAGTGACTAGCTCAAAGATGCACAGCTAGCTTTGTGCCTAAAATGGGACTAGAACTCAAAGTCTCTTGGTTTCTAAGCTGATGTTTTAACCACTCCACCAAACTGGCTTTCTAGACATTATATAAACAGTGAACAAAGAGAAAATCAAATCAGTCAAAGAACAGAAACTTACAAATAAAAGAATGAAAAATTTAAAATCATGAGAGCATTAATACATTATTTAGAGGCTTGGGAGAATTTTGAAAAATTATTTGCTTGGTGCCAAAATATACAGTAAGGTCTGGCTGGTTTAGGTGTCCATCAGGACTCACTGTTGTTTTGAAGAAATGTTTTATGCAGGTATGTTCAAAGGGAGCCTGACTATCAGTTGATAAGTAATGAGCAGATTTGGGGTATGGGCTTAGTGCTATTCTGGAAGCCATCAAGCATGTGAAGGGCAGAGGTTGGCTCCGTGCCATCAGAGAAAAGGTTGGTTTTTTCTCTTCTGCTTCATTGCACAACCCAGCACCACCACCTTCATTGTTGGTCAGCTGCTCTTCAGGAAGCTGATCCAGGGTCTCAGGACCAGTTAAGGGTTTGGCATGGATTGAAAAAAATAAACTTCGCTATTGCCCAAAGCAATGGAGGATGAGGACCAGAGGAGTGGGGCTATGTCCAACTTTAACAGTGATGAGTTGATCCCATGGCCAAAAAAGCACTGGCTGTGACATCAGCAGAATAGTTGGTAAAGCATGCCAAATTGCACCCGCAATAAAACTGCCAATATTTGTTGCTTTGGTGCTAATAGGAAAATGCCCTGAGTTCCATCTATTGTCAAAATAAAATCTATGAGTGGAACACATTTGCCATACGTTCCTGTTGTCTGTGCTAAAAAGCCTGTTTCCTTTTTTTCTTCCAGCTACATATTTTCCAGAACCCTTCTCTCCTAGTATACCACCCAGAGACCTGTGTTGGGACATAGCCAGGCAGTGAGGAGGTCTCAAGTGGGGAATTAGCCTTGAATTCTTATGCAACCACAAGAAACCCAGGATTGACTTTCCCCTCCCCCCACCCCGTCCCCAAAGTTCCACAGAACCTTGTCTATTTGGTTCCAGGGGAAGGCAAAACAGTCTGTGGAAATGCTTGAATAATAAGGAAAATATAATAAAATAGTATAGTTAGCTTGAACTCTGCACATATGGATCTGGTTGTTTGTGCCTGGCACTCTGTGAGTGCAATGGGCAATTTCATAATTTGATAAATAAATAAAGATGTGTTTCTTGCATGTGCTCTTAGTGTCCTCAAGGCTCTTATGCTTTCTATTACCTTAATATTCATTGGAATAATAGGGACCAAAATATTTGCACTTCAAGGTTACATTGATGGAGATGCATACATGATCCTACATATGTCTACATTTCTGTAGCTTCATGCCCATGCTCAACTCACTGATTCTTTTTAAATGCTATTATTAAAAATATCTCCAGCTTTTAGAAAGTGTTCATACTCAGCAAAGTGTTTCGGCAGTGGTGTGTAATAGAAGAATAATTTAGTGCCAGGGACTGTACTGTATTTTATTTAAAAGGATTTATGAAACAGTGTGTAATTGAATGAGTAAACTGAATATTTTTGAGCCCCTGAGGGCTGGAGCTTCGTGGTGGTCCTGGGTTTTAGCCCTAACCCCTTCTTCTCTTCCCACACACTCCTCCTTCTCTTCCTCCTCCTCCTCCTTTATGGTTTAGTTTTGCCACCACCAGCAGCAAACTGTCTGGGGCTAATTGATCAAATAACAAGGAGATGCTTTCATATTCCCCCCAAGGCAGTGTTCTCAAGGAGAGATGCTGCCAGAAGATATCTGCTATCCATTGGGGGAGTTTGTGGGAACAGAGTAATTGTTGTCCTTATGTTTACTTAAATTGCACTGTTATATGCAATACTATAATCCATAAACTGCAGGAGCCCAGGTTTTCTGTAAGCTTGTCACACCTAGATTTTCCAAGGTTGATTCTTCCCGCACTCCTTATAAAATAAGGACCACATTCTCTAAGTCATTCAGGTGGGAGCTCCTGGGAGCTCTGGGCCAGGTAATCCTGCCTCCCTCACATTCTGATGTGGCTCCGAATCTGTCTGGCAGAGATGCTGTTGGTCTGAAACAGTCATGCCAACAAATTCTGGGACAGTTTTGAAAGTACCTTCTTTAATTCCTCTTTTCTGTGTGGTTTGAATGCATCTGTAGCCCTGCCAATGGCAAATAAAAGACAGCCTGGTCAAAAATTTCTGAGGAGATGGAATAATTTGTAAATTCCTATCTGGGTCTGAGAACAGAATGAAGCCAGCTGAAGAAGTGTTGCCTGTCAACCAGGGATTGAAAACTGATTCTGGGCCCACTTCCATGTAGGGCTAACCCAAGAAAGTTGAACAGTGCTTAGGATTGGAGAGCATTACCTTCCTTTTGTGCTTATGTGATTCTGTACCTGCCAGCAAAAACTGCTTCTCCTATCCCAGCTGTGTTACTTGACCGCAGAGATACAGACATCAACATTTTCTCATTCGAGTTCTGAAACCAAGTATTTGACCAGGTATTTGTTTGGAATATTAAATTTCAGCCTTTTTACATTACCCCCATCACTGCCACATATACCATATAGTCCCTTTTGTGTCACAATAGACAAAGCATAACTTTTAAACTTTTATCTCTTCCAAATGCTATTTTTTTTCTCCTTCTTTCTCCCTCTCTCCCTCTCTATTGCAGCTAAACATGCAAATGAAGTTATTATGGGCACTGAACAGCTAATGGAAATCTGAGTCTGGCAGAACTGAAGGATGGATTTCTGGCAACCTGAACCAATAGCTCAGCTGGAGATTGTGCTACATGAATTTCTCCTGGCATCACTGACGCTGACAGCCACTCCTGCTCAGACTTCTTCTTTACCTCTTAATAAAGAAATATTTACAATGGCATCTGTCTGTCTCCTCCATTTAACTAGTTCCCTGCTCCTCTTCTCATTGACAGGCAGGCTGCTTTACAGAGGGTGATATGGGTTCCTGTAAATTCAGTGAATGCATTTTATTGCCAATCAAGCTAAGAGCGAGGACCACACAGATTGTGTTCTGCCAAAAGAACAGCTGAGCCAAAGTATCTGCAATGAAAGTGCCAGCTCTCTGAGTACCACTAATTAGAAAAGGAAGGCAGTGCATGTTGGTTCAACTTTGCATATGAGGTTAAAAAACATCATATCAGGGGAGAAGAAACAGGGCACAAAGTGATGAAGGGTCAGAAAAATACTCTCTTATCAGTTTGAATTGTGAATATAGTGCTTATTTTTTTCTTGAGTGGAAGTAGTAACCAGCTTCTGTTGTCTGTAATTCAAAAAAAAAAAAAAAAAAAGTCTGGAAAAGAGGAGAAAATCATTTTAGACAATATGCATGTGTAAGCCAACTGTGAGTATTAGATTTTGCCAAAAATGTATAATAAACTCCATTTCATTCCAACTTGTGGCAAGCACATAACAGCACAGATAACCATTATCTGATCACCATTAAGTGTGTCCTGACCACTAAGACAGTTACTAGTAATAGACAAGTAATTACTTGGAAACAGTTACTATTGGTTTTTGCACAGCTTTTCTGAGATCCCCAGGTCAGTTTGATAGTTCTTGTGACTCTGAAGTCCACTGTATAAAAATATAACCATGCAGTTATGTTGTTGACTCTTATAATCCAAAACTTTAGGGTTGGGGGCCCATGTAAGAGAACAGTCTTGATCCAAGTTACCTTTATAGTATTTCAACACACAGAGTGATTCTTTAGATTTAAAATATTACATTGGACCACATTTTACACAGGCATTCTAGTAGAATAATTCTACTTACCAAACTGGTAATAACACCGGTTGAATTCCACCCCTGTCTGAGTTATATTTAGTATTTTATTTTCAATGAAATTACATTTTTATCTTTCTAGCCAATAACAGGTAGATTATAAGAAAAAGAATGAAAAACAAGAATGAACAATGTAAAATATGCCTGAAGCATGATGAACCAAGGGATCTTGGAAACACATAGTTTTCTCCCTAAAATGTTTGGCTTGCAGGGATTTTTTAAGTAGGATTCTAAAACACATATCTGTACCTGTAAAGGCCTCCAGCTGTTGACCCAGAGGTATACTGGTTCATTTTCATTAGTTGGTGTGATAAACATCTTCCTCATCTTTTTCCTCCCAGAGGGGATTTTTTTTTCCCCTTTGTTTCACACAGGAGCGTCAAAATTATAAACCAGCCCTACCCAATCCTTCACAAATGAAAAATAAACCACATTAAAGAACTGGCTTAGACTGGGAAAATGTGATGTAGCAGCTGTCTCAGATGAAAGGTTTCTTAGCTCTCCATATGTGTATGTGTATACAAATGTAATACTGTACATACTTGTGCAAGCCCAAAATAACCTCACAAGCTTCTCTGGTGCCTGGTTTGCATGACATTTGTTAAGTGTATAAAATGGCAAATCTGTTAAATTTCCCAGAAAAAAAAGTTCATCAAATGAAGTTGCATCTCCTTTTTATTCAGTTGAAGGGAAAACTAAGGTTTCCAGAGCATACTCATGTTGAATTTCTCATAAAGTGAAGTCTATTACTGAAAAAGAATATTATCACTTGGGGGTCTTGATCTTTATGTAACCCAGTTGCTATTATAAAACATAAGGTTTTAAAAATGACCTTGGTCTAATCTTGTATATTCTGTGATTTGGTTAATACTCTTAACATTATTCAGCAAACATAATAATGCAAACATCATACAATGCAATACATGTTAATTTTGCCAAGAAAATTTGTGATTTCAACAGGACTGCCACTCACATGATACAAGGTGCCCAACATTTGTACAAGTATCTGGGCCCAAGATCAAAATATATATCCAGTAATAAACCTAAAAGTGAAGGGGCTGAATCAGGGGTGGGACTCAAATTTTTTAACAACTTGTTTTGTGGGCATGGCTTAATTGGTGGACGTGGCTTGGTGGTCATGTTATTGGCTGGGCATGGCCAACTCAATATCACTCACGCATCTCCTTGCCTGGCCTCCCATGACTGGGGTCATGCAACAGTCGTAAGTGTGAAAAATGGGCATAAGTCACTTTTTTCAGTGCCATTGTAAGTTTGAATGGTCGCTCCACACAAGCAAAAAGAGGTAAAGAAAACTCCAGAGAAGTTCCTGAGACAGGAAGTCTAGTCCTGCCAAGAATGTAATAAGGGTTAACGGAGAGGCAGTTTCTGTAAGCAACACCAGATTGTTTCCTTCCTGCCTTCCTTACAGGATTAGGCCAGTAATTTCTTCTAACAGCCGGTTCTCCAAATTGCTTAGAATGTTAAACAACCAGTTCTAGCAAGTAGGTGCAAACTGGTAGAATCCCACCCCCTGGGCTGAATCCAGTGTAAGGACTGGATTTAATTTGTCACTTTTGGATGAAAGTTTGGAATATAACTTCAAGAAGATATTGCAATCTTTGATGTAATCCCTATTTTCCATGCATTAGGAGGATGGAAAATAATGGCTTCCTTCTTTTGCCTCCACAAGGAAGCTTGCATAGTTTTTATAATGTTTTTCTGTACTGACTTCCGATATCTGAGGAATCATCCTGTCGTTATGCTCTTGTTTTGTAGTATGATGAAAAGCCATAAAAAGAAGAAGTGTGCAAATGAGAACCAAGGCCCTTAATCCATGCATTTTGCAGCTTGCAAGTGGTACTGGCTTTTCCTTTTTGTCTTTTATAACCTGCAGGTGTTTGGGGCAAGATAAAAGTAGATTATCAAAGCAAAGATTCATCCTTGATGTAGACATCGTGTGTGGCAGTACTGCAATTATGAAAAATAGCTCCAAATAATGTTTTCCCTCAGAAATTGCAGGATCATAGCTAGGAATTTAACCCTTGAATGGTCTGGTAGTAAGGAAGTATGGGGTATTCTGGACCCTGTTCTGAACAAGCATTTTCCTTCATGTCTGTTGCTATCAAAAAGGCAGTCTTCAGATAGTTCCATTTACTGTATAGGAGGTGGCAAACTTGGGTTTACTCTGTTATTTATCAAATTCACAAGCCAACTAACTACAGATACACAATTACTATACCTCAGAAGCCATATGCTTCAAGCAACCTCCCTCTAGAAATATATATCTGTGTGAATTATTACATACAAAGGATTCTAGTACTTAAAATTTAAAATTGATCCATAGTTAGACATGGGGTGTAAGCATAAGCATATAATTTCCCAATAACTTCAATATATCTCATACATCCCAATTCTCCTGAAGTTTATATAGCTGGCAAGTATCAAAAATATCCCATACTTCCTAACAGGCTGCAAAAAAATGGTGTACCATCATTTTGGATGATGCACTTGATAAAAAATGATTTGGCACTTCCTGGCTTGATTTTTTTCTGCTACATCAATAGGAGATAGAAATCGCAGCTTATTAGGAATGTGGACTGCCTTACACAGTGAGGGATCCTTCGTGCTCTCTGAGCTTGTTTTCTTGCAGACGTTTCATTACCCAAACAGTTTCACGAGCACTGATGATGTTACCTAGTTGGGTAATGAAACATCTGCAAGAAAACAAGCTCAGAGAGCACCAAGGACCCCTCATTTCAACCCTGAGCTACAAATATTTTCCTTGATTGGTATCTTACACAAGATCATTTTGGCCATTTAGTTTAATTCTAGATTCATATATAGCAAAGTTGAGATTTTTTCCACAGTTCATTTGGTGTTGCGTTGAACAAGTTACGGTGGACTTCTGTGCTTAATAACAAACCACTCCTTCGAATTATGACTTAGTATTAGGTTATCTGTTTTAATAGGTAGGGTTTCTTCAAGCTTTCCCCCCCCATAACCTGCTACTTGATTCTTTTAATTAGAGATGCCAGGGTTGAAAATAGCATCCTTTACTTGCAAAATATGACTTTGGCTATTATCACATATCTTCTTCATACAGGCTTAATCATTTTTTCTTTCAAATACATATCTAATTTAAGCGCATTTTTCTTCTATGTGAACTCATTACCTTTTGTCCTCATCTGTATAAGGGACTGTACATTCCATGGAACAACATGTTCAAATCCTGTCAAATTTCCTTTTCATCAGGCCAAAACTGCATTGTATTATGCCCTCTAAACACATCTCCAAATGGGATTATCAGGTTGGGGATTGAATAAATGTAACCTACCTCATCTGATTTGTTCTGTCCTAACCTCCAGTTTTCCAGCCCCATCCTCCCCAAGACTCATCCTGTAACGTAGTTTTTGTTGGTATCTGGAGAGTCTAATATTTTAATAATCAGAAAATGGGAAAAAAATAACCTGGCCTAGATTGCTGTATTCTTTACGAACTGCAATAAATTACAGTTTATATTGTGTCAGAGCTCTTGGCTGTGATTTCTATTTCGGTTAGGCAGTTAGCATGTAATGTGGACACCAATATGTGCTTGGAATGTCAATTTTCCATCTCAAAAAGTTATTTGCTAATTTTAAAAATTGTTCTGAATACAAAGCAGCATTTTTATAGTAATTTTAAAAAATTGATCCAAGACAATCCTTGTGATTTTGGTCTAACCAGGTGTGTGGCCAAAGCCTTGCCAACTACTTCGATACGTTTAAATAGCATTTTCTCTAAATAGACTAATTACTGAGGAGATGTTGTTTTTTTTATTTTTAATTACTGTTAAGTTATAGCTGGAGGTCTAGAAATCTCCATAGCTTTAGCCTCCTCCAAAAAACAATCTAATTATTTTGCACAAAATCTAATTAGATATATACAGTTCCAGTATACATAACAAAGTAAAATTTCAGCATCAATTGCCAAATTCACATATTTTGTGTTAAATGACAAAAGTTTCATATACATATCTAAATACAAATGTGTCCATATATTTTTGTTCACTTTTACAATGTTTCTAAACTGCCTAATCTTTTAAGACTCTAGGTGGTGAACAACTTAGCAGGAATAAAAGCAATTGTACAAACGAAACAATGAAAAATTATAAAAAAATTTATTATAATATTTATTAAATTTATTAATAATAATAAAGGGATGAGATCAAATATACATTTAAAGGAAACATATACTGCAGGTTCAGCGCCATTATTAAACGACTTACTACCTCGCCCACACTCCACGTATCTCTTAAAAAGGATTCTCTACAGGTCCTCAATGCTTGGACTGGATGGGTAACATTTGGTTTTGGTAAGATGGATCTTGGTATCACAGGTAATGATCAGCGCTTTGAATTAGTCCCAAAAGTCTACTGGCTTCTAGTATAGAGCCTTTGTTTGGTTCTACAGTGACAGGGTTACACTCCCAACACTTTTGCCACTGTACCAGTGCAATTCTGAGTCACCTATAAAAGCAGACCCACATGAAGTGTATTACATTTGTCCAAATGAATGACCTATGTAGGAAGATTAGTGATACAACAGCTAGAGGTGAGTAACAGTCTTTTTGGCTGCTCTGAGGGTTTTTGTGCTCAGGGTTTATGTGACTACCTTGTGACTTACTAATGTTTCTGGATTTGCAGCTGCTTTTTAAGTAGGAACTACAAATCCAGAAAGTAAGTAACAAACTACCTCCCCTCAGAGGGCTCACAAACCTTCAGAGTAACTACCAGGGGCAGTGTTACCAGATTGGCCAGATGTTTACCAGTTAACAACTCTGTCTTGATAGGGTTTAATTTCAACTTGTTTTACCCCACCCAGTCCCTAGCCTTCTCCAGGCACCTGGACGCTGAACTGTTATAGAAGTGATAGAAGATCTCCCTCAGGTGTCAGCCTTTCAAGGTGGACCAAATCAAGAGACAGACACTGTTTAGGCCTACTTTTATTACAATGGCTATAGTAAAAGAATTTTACAATCTGAATGTGCTTCTCATCCTCCCTCTTTTAGCACTTAGGGCTTATAAATACCCTGTTTCCCCCAAAATAAGACCTATCCTGAAAATAAGTCCTGGCATGTTTTATGTGTGCATCTAATATAAGCCCTACAGACACACCCCGCAAAAATAGCCCCTACTTAGGAGCCTGCACAGCCGGCCAGCTGCCCATTCCATCTGGTTGCTCATGGTGCTATGGCCACAAGGCAAGCCGGAGTGGTGGTGGAGCTGCCCCACACCCCCTGCACTGGCTTACCTCAAGGCTCCCATCCATGCCCTGACACCTGCCTCACAATGGCAGCACCAGCAACAATGTGCAGCAGGAGCCCACATGGCTGCCAGCCCACTTCTGCTTGCTCGCAGCAGGGCAGGAGGCAGAGTGGTATGTTGGTGCTGTGGCTGCTGGGCGAGGGAGGTGTCAAGGCATGGATGGCCTGGCTGTGGGGATTCTGAAGTAAGCCAGTATGGGGCGCATGGGGCAGTTCCACCCCCTACCTTGCTTCATGACCGTGGCACCAGTGCACCATTTGGCCTCCTGCCCCACCATGAGCAAGCAGAAGAAGTGGGCTGATGGCTGTGTGGGGTCCTGTTGGATGAGGCTGGTGGAGCTGCTGCCACGAGGCTGAGGCAAGTGTCGCAGCATGAGTGGCCTGGCTGTGGGGGCCCTGAGGTAAGCCGGTGCAGGCACATGGGGCACTCCACCACCACCCCAATCTCATGGCGATGACACTGGTGTACCGTGTGGCCTCCTGCCCCACTACAAGCAAGGAGAAAAAATGGGCCTCCCATACATTGGGGAGGGAGATGCCTATCGAAAATAAGCCTTAGTGCTTATTTTGGGAGAAACACGGTTATATATCATCTCATACTGCTTTAATTAATAATAAAATAATAACAGGGTACTTATCTATCAATTTTCATATGAGCTTAAGCCATGTTTATCTGTTGCTTTCTTTCTGACAAGATAATCCTGTACTTTACACAGGACTTTCAATTAGGTGTTAAATAACAGAAGAGAGCAACAAGCCCTGTGGAAGCATACATTGAAATAAATAGGGCTCAAATATTAATCTCGGTTTTTTTACTTAAAAAATATTTTTAAACACCCCACCCCCAAGATTACTAACTAGAATCACTCATTCAGGAAGGATCTGAATAATCATAATACGATGCTTTGGACTTGGCAGAGGGTCCAAAAGAATGGCATGGTTGATGACACCAAAAGTTTGGAAACCAGGCAAAAATTATCAACAGTTCCTTCATCCATAGACTGTTTTTTTCAAGAAAAGATATTCACACTCCTACTTCCTTCAAAGCAGGTGGCATTGTACTTTCCCTCAAATAAATATTTACTTTCTCCCAAATCTTGCCACTCACATTCCACTTGGCTGCCTGAAGAAGCTAGCTCACAGATGGCAATATTCAAAGTATACTTCATAAGCTTGAAAGAATTCCAAATGGTCACAATGTTTAATTCATCACAATCAACTCTGCTCAGCTAGCATGTAAACCAGAAAGGGCACGAGCAACGTTATCTACAAGAAACTTTCAAATCATGCACTTTGTTGGGGGCCTGTGCAACATTTTGTCCTTTAAAAAAAAGAGTCTTCAGATTGCTTTAAGCAGTAGGTATCTGCAGTGCTTGGACATGTCTGCTGGTGGCTTTGTACAATATTGTTCTGACATTTTTCCAGTTGCTTCATTTCTTATGGTACAAGGAGTTGCTTGGGATCAGCAAGCCGATAGAAATTTTGCAGAGAACAACCTGATCCAATATCCTGACCATCTTCTCATTCTAGATATCAACCAGAGATATAAAGGAATTGTCCACCCAATTGTTGGGAAAATACCAAAGCATGCTTTAAAAACCTTCAAAAACTATTGGGTACCTTATGTAAACCTTTGCAATAAGCCTGCCACCTTTCTATAGGTCTAGGACAAGGGATGTCAAACTCATATGTCATAGCATCGTCACATGACATATCGTGACTTTTTTCCCCTTTCCTAAACTGGGGGTGGGCATGGCCAGTATGTGATGCATGCGGCCTGCAGCCTGTGCACTTGACAGCCCTGGTCTAGGGCATCCATTAAAGAGCATCCAGTAGGAAAAGCAAGTGACCTACTTACAGCAAAAGGAAAATGTTAATGTATTTCATGTCTACTCCAGATTAATTGCATGCTAGCAACATGTTCTGGAGCTGCAGTTTGGCAAACCCATGATCAACATGGATACCCTGAATTCAGGAGGTGCACTTGGCCCCTCCATCAAGACTTGAATGTTTAAATCATCCAAAACTAAAAGTCTTAGGTTTTCTCCAATCAAGTTTGTACATTCAATTAGCACCATGTCATAAGACAGAAACAATCTGGTTACTTATCTGGCATTTTGTAGGTGAGGACCAAGACACCTGTTAATTCCCAGAACTGGAACAACTGGCTTAGAAGAACAGAACCTCATCAGTATACAAGTCTTCTTTCTCTTGCAATAGCCTATCCAATGCCATCTGCCTTATTTCCTCCTGTCCTTCACAATTCCAGTGTGTCTCCCTATACAAATCAACAATGGAGGTCAACAATGACTCATCTCACATCTCTATTCTCACATGCTCTGGGCAGGGCACTTCTGCAAGCCTTGCCTGGGTATCACTCATTCAAATTTATATCATTTCTTTAAGCAAGCCAGTAGACTAGAATGATATCCTCTTCAATGGAGATCCCACACGATTTCATAGGAATTCCATTATCTATGAATGCTATGTAAGCCAACCTGTTCTGTCAGCTTTCTCATTTTCCTGCTCTGCACAGAGTATTAGGTAAAGATTTTACTCATTATACAATAGCTGTCAATTTAATTGTTTGCCGCCTGCAGACTAATGCCAAGCCAAAGTTAGGATAAGATTTATCAGCTACTGTCAAATTCTCTAGAAAAGAAACACCTTTCTTTTATAATGTCCTATGAAGTCTTCTGTTCTTTGGTGCTGGTAACTCAGGTTAATAATATGGCTAATCTTGAAGAAGCAAAACTTCATGGTTAGCCTAAACTCCCATGTTTCAGCTGTTGTTCCTGTTTAACAGAGAAAGTATACAAATGTAAAGAATTAATTTCATCACCATATCTTAAGAAATATCATATTTCCCTTTTCCCTAATATTCTAGCTATTTGAGGTAGTTACTGAGAATTGAAGATACCCATACAATGAATGAAGTTGTGAATAACTGTAATCTAGGGAATCTTGCAAAATGTGTAAACTTTTTAAATTAAATCTCAGGTTGAAAAAATAGTAAAAATTCTGGGATGTCATAAAAAATGGTACATTTTAACCAGGAAGGTAAGAAAGTTGTTGGCTTGTGAAGTCAGACTTGAAAACATGTGGGAAGCTATAGTTGAGTCTTTATCATTCAAGGAAAACTGAAGAGTTTAGTGGATTTTCCTCGCTTTTGTTTTTTAATGGAAAGTAAAAGATCTGTCCCCAGTTCTTTGCTACTCATCCCTTCTTTCAGCCCCCCACGAAAAGGACTAGTGGCTGGCCTTGTATGCATAAACTAATCCTTTGTGCAACATCTAAATGGTTAATTGTATTTGAGGAAGACATACAGCAAATGGGGAGGGGGGGGCCAGAGAGAGAGAGACCACCCAGCATGAAACAGACAAGAAAGAGCAATCTTTGCAATGTTTAACCAGGGAGAGAGCAAAGTTGTTTAAAAATATTTAATTTACAACATTCCACTCTGCTGATTATAAGCCAAGCAGCCAAGAAAACGCCACTGCGTGTGGGGAATCATCCAGGAAGTTTGCAACAAATTCCTGGGATTGTTTTTAATCTTCCACTGTCAGGCACTTTTTAACTCAAGGCCTGGTATGGCTAAGTGGCCACAGGCCAATAAAATACTGTAGAGTCCATCAGCTTTTAAAAGTAGTCTCGGAAAGGGGGAGAGAGAGAAAGAAGGAAAGGGAACACACTGAAGGGATATGGTCTTAGTTTAATATTTCCTAATTCGTCACTAATTCAGAGTAAACTTTAAAGCTTTTGGCTAGAAGCTAGCTGATCATTGCATATTTTATCATAAAGTGCCTGTTCTATTACTTGTGATAATGTGGAAATATGATGAACCATGACATCATTAAGTGCTCTATTCTAGAGGTATTACAATGGGGAGATGCTACACTGCCTTCCTATCCAGTCTATATTACCTAACCCAGTGATTCTCAACCTTTTCCTCACCATGGGCCCCTTTAAGTACCTTTTGTGGCCAAAGGACCATGGCCACAGAACTTCAAGTCTTAACTTAAGATTTAAATCATATCATTTCTTCAAGATCCCTTGAATGGCATTGCCCCCCCTCCCGGGGTTCACCAACTACAGGTTGACAGCCACTGACCCAGCAGTGGGATCCTATCTGTTCCACTACCGGTTTGGTGATCACACACATGTGCACCTAATGCATGCGCGCAACTTTACACACACCAGCTGAGGCCTGCAACACCAATCAGCTGAGAGGATAAAGAAGAGAAAAGGGAGGGTCGACGATCCTGCACTTTTCTCTTCTTTCTCCTCTCAGCTGATAGGGAGGCTTTTTCCCCTCCTCTTAGGTGATAATCAGAGGCTTTTTTTACTACTGGGCTGAACCGGTAGCATACCACCACTGCACTGACCTAATCTATATAAATGGTGTTCTGGACTTCTGGAGTAATAATACCATCCCTGCTAAGATGAGTGGGGAAGAAACTGAAGTAAGACTGGAGAGTTGCACTTTTAAGTCTTCACCAAGTCTTGTAGCTCACTATAAAGTCTGTCACTAGTTACAATCTTTCATCCTGACATTCCTCACAAGGTTGATATAAAGAAGTTTTTTTAATGCATTAGTAGATGCATAGCCTGCCTTCCCTCCAGGAGTTCAAGGAAGCATATATTCTATCTCCCATATTCATTGGCCCCAAGTTATCCTGAGCTTCTAGGGTTGAAGATAAATTTGAACTTGCATCTTAAATCCAAAACTTTAGCTAGGAATAAGAGAGGAGGAATATACAGGTAGTCCTCATTTAGTGACTGCCTTACTTATTGATTGTTCACAGTTACAGTGGTGATTAAAAAATAACTTTATCGCCAATTCTCACAGCTGCAACCTTCACAAGTCTCTAAAGCAAAGATCATAAGCACGGTTGTGAGTTCACTTAGCAACCCATTCATTTAATTACCAGTCCAACTGCAGTTGTAAGGAAAGGATGATTTGTAGATGCTCCTCTGAGCACGGGGCTGCCCTTGAAGAGCATCCCGAAGCTCCAATTGCTGCAAAATGCAGCAGCCTGCATGGTTTTGTGCAGACTCCGGTATGCACAAGTATCACCTCTCCTGCAGGAGCTGCATTGGTTGCTGATTTGCTTCCGGATGCAATTCAGAGTGCTGGTTGTCACCTTTAAAGCCCTTTATGGCTTGGGACCAGGTTATCTGAGGAAACGTCTCTTTGCCCGTCACATCTACCCAACCCATCAGAGTGGAGAGGCAGGAAATGTTGCGGGTCCCATCCACACTTGGTGGGACCCAGAAGAAGGACCTTCTCCATGGTGGCTCCCTCTTTCTGGAACATCATTCTCCCAGGAATTAGAATAGCATCCTCTCTAATACTCTTCCAGAAGGCACTGAAGACCTGGTTTTGCCAGTGGGCCTGGGGAACTCAGAGCAGGATGGAGCCTATTGAATGGTTTGTGTGATCTGCTGTCGTCAGGGCAGGGCATGGAAGTTGGGGGGTGATTTTGTTATATTGTACTATATTAATTTATTTGATTCTTTTTGTTAGTTTTTATTGTTTTAAATATGGTTTTATATTCTGTAAGCTACCATGAGTGAATAGGTGAATAAGTGAATAAGGTAGCAATATAAATATCTATATATATTGTGTGTGTGTGTTGATGCAAATCTAGATCTATCGATATTCTAGCTGTTCTGCCTTGAGTCCCTTTCTAAAATATATGACTATAAGCATGATTCTGATTATGAAGTTAAGTAAAGAGCTATGGTGGTGCAGTGGTTAGAATGCAGTATTGCAGACTGACTCTACCCACTGCCAGCAGTTCGATTCTCAACGCTTCAAGGTTGACTCAGGCTTCCGTCTTTCTGAGGTCGGTAAAATGAGGACCCAGATTGTTGGGGACAATATACTGACTCTGTAAACCTCTTAGGGCTGTAAAGCACTATGAAGTGGTATATAAGTCTAAGTACTATTGCTATATATAGAATACTTCCTGCTAAACTCAGACTTCAGTTCTTTTCTCCTCTCACCATTTAACATTTCTACAATATATCATGCATGCTAGTTGGATTTCCAAGGGCTGAATTATCCACCTAATCCAATGGTCAGGTAACTTAGGGTACCACTGCATTTTGACAGGTAATGAATTTGTGAATTTATCATTCATAAAGCTTGCTATTATTTGTGTGTGTGTGTGTGTGTGTGTGTAAGGGGGCAGAGGCTGGTAGGATGAATCTTCAATAAAGGTTGTGTAGTTGAGCCAAGTTTGTACAGTTGTCCTTCGGACTGACACATCTGCTTGCTTTTTTGGCAGAGTTAATTAGTTAATTAGCTGCTAGTGGGAGTGAGATACTTCCTTGTTTCTAGCCATGGCCTGTAAAAGAGTAGGGAGCCGTGGGATGCTAGTAAACTGCTATGGGTTTAGCCTTCTCCCTTCCTGGCTGAGGAGGCCAGAGATGAGTGCAGGACAGTCTGCAGAGATTCAGCCAGCTTCACTAGGTACTAGTTAAAGCAACTCTTGCAACAAAAGAGTTTCTGTCCACATGCCAACGTTAAAACGTTCTGCATGCCAAATGAAACCTTGATGCTTCCCATGGCGTAAGGCCCTGGGCCAACTTAATCATGTCTAAGCTCCTCCCTTGAAAATACAGTATAGAGGTTTGTTTCTTTACTAGGAATTTACCGGGAACTCTTTGACATCCTTTCCTTGCTGTCTCCGTTGCTGCAGCCACCATGCAAGAGTCACAGCATCCCTTTCACTCCCCACACCGATGCAGACACACAGGGACACTCTTTGTGAGGCCCCTGCCCTCCAGGGGCTTCCTCAGCTGAACATAGGAAGTTTTGTGCCAAAGCAGACCATAGAACCTAACATTGTCCATCCTGGCTAGCAGCAGCTTCCAGAATTTCAGACAGAAGTCAGTTGCCGTGGATTTCTACTTTGGATGATATGTGCACAAAGCATGTCTCTACTACTGAACTGTGATAATTTTCACACAATTGCTCTTCCCTTGGCTTTGCTCTTCTGTTTTTTTCACAGCATCTTTCCAAAAGGGGATAAATCCTCTTCGCTGCTTCTCTTGGAAAACATTTCTGGCTCAATTTCTAGCACTATCATTAAGTAAAACTTGGCATGCAGTCCTTAGATTTGGACTTCACTCCTTATTTCCCCCCTCCCCATGTTTTTTTCTTAATTCAGAATTCTGATCTCCTCAGCCCAAAGGTTTGACTCCTGGATAACACCTTTCTAGCACAGCTGCTAACCTCCTCCGCATTCTCCTGCTGCTTACCTTTCTGCTCTTTTGCGGCTCTCATTCTTATCCTTGCTGACTGTGGAAAAGATATTTTAATTTTGTCTAACCAATTAATGGTGTGAGATCTGCTTTTTGATCATACAGGCTTGATTCTCATTGATGTTTAGATTCCAGTCATTTGGGATCTTTAATCTTATTTCTTATTTATAGGATAGGATAGGATAGGATAGGATAGGATAGGATAGGATAGGATAGAATACTTTATTGGCCAAGTGTGATTGGACACACAAGAAATTTGTCTTGGTGTTAATACTCTCAGTATACATAAAAGAAAAGATACATTTGTCAAGAGTCAAGAATCATAACGTACAACACTTAATGATCGTCATAGGGTACAATCAACAATCAAATCATACAAGGAAACAGTCAAGTGGGAGGGGATGGGTGGTAAGGAGTGGTGAGAAGATTAACAGTAATAGTGGTGTACACTTTGTAAATAGTTGAACAGTGTTGAGGGAAATATTTGTTTAGCAGAGTGACGGCTTTCGGGGAAAAACTGTTCTTGTGTGCAGTGCTCTATTGCGTCGTTTTGAGGGAAGGAGTTGAAAAGTTTATGTCCGGAAGTGAGGTGTCTGTAAATATTTATTTGTTTAACTTATTGATAGATAGCCCCAGGAAGCATATATGGTGCTTCCTATTACTGTTTTTCTTCATAACTGCAACCCTGCCAGGTGTGTTGGCTAAATAAGAGTGACTACTCCAAAGCCTTGTTGATGAGCCTCTGTGACTGAGGGTGGACCAAAGCCAGTCTTCCCAATCTAACAAGTAAAGTAATTATTATTACTAAGCCAATGTTGACCCCTTCAGCTATTCCAAGGATTCAGCTCTTCATCAGAGTTTGTGGAGGTCAATTCCAAATACTATAATTCAGGCAGGGCATATAATATACATGCCTAGCCCCAGCTTGTAATTGTTAAGGGATAAATCTAATTTAGAATGTATCAGTAAGTTTGTATCCTTGGTCTATAGTAGGAATGCCTGTCAGTCCTGACTAACTTGGATCCAATATATGAAGCAGCATTTGGAGGTAAGCTAGTCAAAAATGAGCATCCTCATCCCAGAAGCCAGTGTAAAAGATTGTTCAGTCATGATTGGCTACATTTAGTGTTTTGATAGAGAACATAGAACAAGGGTCTTCAAGCTTGGCAAGTTTAAGACTTGTGGATTTCAACTCCCAGAATTCCTAAGCTAACTTGACTAGAGGAGGATTTCTGGGAGTTGAAGTCCACAAGTCTTAAAGCTGTCAAGTTTGAAAACCCCTGACATAGAATCATGGAATAACTATATTTTCAATATATATAATTGTGATGCTGCATAGATATCTCTTTGCTACAAGCAGTGGTTGTCTGGAAGATCACAGACCAAGGCTATGAAACGAGTTCTGGATTTAAGTTGGCTGCCTCTTCTTCTTTGGACTCAATATCACTATATCTTGCTCCACGGCCTTTCCCCTATACATACACACATACACACCTTTTACTGACTTGAATATCAATTCTCTTTCCTACTCTAGCCTGGAATCTAGTGTCACAGACGCTTAATCCAGTCTGTAAACAAGGTTGGCCAGCACCTCATTAAACCTTCACAGGGTTTCTGCTTCTAAGGCTTGTCTGCCCTGCTTTCCTTTTACCCCCTGTTAAGTTTCAACTGGCAGGCACTCCCCTTGTAAATCTGGGTATATTTCATACAACAAGGTATTAGATCCCATACAAAATAATTTGGAGTTAAAAGACCAAAAAACTAGGAACATGTTGCTTAGTAGGAGACAAGGCCTGGCTAGTCCTCAAGACAAATATGTGGAAAACTCACTCATCTGTAAGTTTGCTGTGTGCCTGGGGAGGGGGCAATGCAAGAGCAGTTCTGTTTTCTTTCGCTCAACTGTTGTCAAGGCCTTCAACTGTTGTTTTAACAGCCTGAGGCTTCAGAGCCCAAGAAAAACTGAAGCATTGGACAAAACCTAGGCTGTTTTTAAAAGAGGCAAAGTAAGCCAAAGGATAGAGTTTTAAGTATGCTATGACAGCAAACACAATCTATATTATGTCAACAATTAGCATACAGGAAAGTAATTTTGTCATCCATCCATTCTCAAAATGGCCAGCCAACTAGCCCTGTCATTGCTTCTACTCTTTCTCTCTGTTGCACTTCTGACTTGACAGCAAGGAATATTCTTAAACAGGAGTATTTGGGTATGTTGTATTAATCTGTTCAGTTCATATTATTTAAACAAGCCATGACTTAGGATGGTGTATATCCCAGGCTATAATTTGGGACGATTGACCAACCAGGGGTTACTCTGACATATCCATATGCTACAGAGAGTTGCCTGATAAAACGTTGCTTCCTGCATGTGCTGAAATCCTCTCTTGAATCAGAAATGATACTGTACAGTAAATATCACTCAATTATTTTACTTCTTAGGTTAATAGAGAAAAGTAGGAATCTTGCGTAGTCCCTACTTTCTCCTGGAATACGTGTGTGTAATTGTGGGCTTCTACTAACATATATATTACTGTCATCCGTGTTGGAGACAGCCATTGCTTTCACGCTTCAAGTGTGTGTGTGTGTGTGTGTGTATACAGATTATTCTAACTTGTATGCACAAATGTCTGTGCTGGGAATCTATGTGGGTGAGTTCATTGCTAAAATGGACTTCTCCCTCCCTATTTCCTCCAAGCAAGCCCCAGTTCAATGTCCTGTTGCAAAGAACTGCTCCCTTATTGTTTGTCTCATGCAGATTTTTGGGGTGTGAGGAGGAAGCACCCTTCCTCCTCAAATGAGATGTGAAGAGCTGGGACAAGATAAAAAGCTTTACTCTTTCCTGATCAAGCAGAGGCCACCCAAGTTTGATGGTGTTTGCTTGGATGTTTGACCTCTGCACCTTTACAGGGCACTTTCCTACATTTGCTTCTGTGTTTCTAAATTGCAAACAATTTCCTCCCTCATAAACAGAGCTGGGTGTGAAAAGGACTGCTGGGATATGTGTCCCTCATGGATTTGCCTGTCTTTCTGTCTGTCTGCAATAAACTTCAGCCTAGTGAAGCTGGAACTTTTATTTTGTGCCCCAGCTGATAATTAAATAGATACTGGGCTTCAAAAAGGTAGTGTTGCAATTCTTACAGGTGCATGATATGAGAATTATTTCTGCATATGTCCCAGGGGATGCAAGAAAAAGAACAAATATTTGATGTACTGTGTAAAAGGTCACTCGGACAATCTTGTTGACGTTGCTTTCCTTAGAGTTAAAATATTTTTCAAATCTTCAGAGAGATGCTGAGCTAGACTGAACTTTATGCGAAATCCAGATGGAATCTGTCAGTCTTGTTTGGGAAAAGAGCATCAATAGCTTTTCTTAATCTGAAAAAAATTCCAGCTGTGTTGAGATTGCTACTTTTACAATTCCCAACCCCTTGGGAATTGTTGGAAATTCTGAGAACTACAACCCAATACAACTGCAAGTGCTAGGTGGGGGAAAGCTGTAATAAATAAACTTAATATTAAGTTCCAGAAACCTGACACTATCTAACATGACCAATTTCAGTTTCTATGAACTCCAATGTCCCAAGTTACTGGGATGATTCTGAGGACCAACTTTATGTTTTAAAAATGTTGTGATCTCTCCATATATTGTATGTGTGTTTATTGTACTTTCTTACAAATTTCAAACAAAAATAATTAATGGCGCTATAGGGCCATCTTCAGTTTAGTCTTCCCTAGTTTCTGACTAGTCTGTACAATTGGGAAGAATTGCTATGCTCCAGATCACTTCCGTTAAAAACTATTATCTGACAGGTCCTAGGAAAAATATTTTCAATTACAGCCTCAGCTTTTGGAAGACCTCCCCCCCCCCCAAGATATATCTGGTCCCCACTCTGTCCAGATTTTAAACCATGGGTTAAAGTGAATTGTGTCTTGCGTGTGTTAATGATTCAAGTGGTGATTTTCTTTTGGGCATCTGGATTTTTAAGTGTATTTTAGGATTAATTATAATGTATGCTGCTCATACTCATCATAGAGTTGAGTATTCTTATAAATTTAATGAAACAAAAGAATAATATATGGGGTACCCTTTGTGTATATAAGAAATCATCAACTATACAGATTTGTACCATTTTCCTTATATTATTGCTATTCTTGTATAGCAGAGATTAAAGAAAGTCAACTGAATGATCCCAAGATGAATTTCAGTGCAGAACTGCAAGGTTTCTAATTCATTACTGTTCAATAATAGCAAAGTAAAGTATTTTTTCCCTTCCTAAATTAGGTTGCTGAAATGAAGAAAATTTCAGATTATTTCTAAAACAATGTTTTTGTAGGAAAGAAGAATCATCTCAATTATGATACCAAAAACTGATTTCTGACTGAGTGAGCTCTGTGCATAAGCTCTTCCTTAAATAACTGACTGCCTATCTGCATAGAGTTACCATTGATTTTGTATCAATCTCCAGATAGTTGATTCTGAATAAATATATCCTAGAAGCTCAGCTTATCTGTTCCTTTGCATACATTTTTTAAAAAAAATCTTTCATCAGCTTGTGTTTTGGACACAGGAGCAAAAGCAGTCTGTGAATTCTGATGGTGTATTTCAGACTTAGTAGTATGAATAATCGCCTGTTACAGGACAAAATAAATTCCACAAGTATGTATGTATTTGCTTTGTGCATAAGCATGTCATGCTTTAGGCATTTCAAAACATGAATAACCTCCAGAATTTTGCTTTGTATTTAGGTGTATTGGAATTGAAGCAGATTTTCATGTTGGCCAAATTGAATTGACAAAGGACGTTGAGATTAGATTCCTCAAAAGAACAGGAGTTACTCAAAGACATTAACTGACTACATGAACATTTTTCACCACATAGGATATCATGACTATTCCTGAGTTCCAATAGGTCCAGCTGCCTCCAACATTGGATAGAACTAATGTGGATGCTTTGATCAGGGATATCTGCTTGCAACCCCCAATTTAGTTTTCCTCAGTTGTGAATCTTGCAATGGCAGTATAAATTGGGAATAAGTGGTTCAGCATGAAGAGCTGCAGAAAGAGAATATGTCAGAAGTGTACTTTCTTCTTCTCCCATTCCCCCCCTCTTCTATTACTGTCAGTACAGCAAAAATGACTAAAGAACTTCCCTGTTCTGCTCTTCTCTGCTCCCTGCATCTTCAAGCAGCCTCCCCTTCCCAGCCCCCCCACAGAAAAATAAAAGCGCCTGAAGAAGACAAAAGACCCTGTTTTGGCCGTGCCACCTGCTATCCCCTATCCTACAATACCGCCTTAAAAAATGGGACAAACAAAAGGCCTTAAAATTTTAAAGGAGACCATTCATTAGGGTGACAAAAGGGAAAAGAAATACATTATCATAATTAATCCTGTGGCTGGCGGTGGGTGGCGAGGCCCTCTGTCTCCAAAGGTGGCAGTGATAGTTGTGTCATCAAGTCCAGTCTAAAGCACCGGGAAGTTGGTGTGTGAGACAAACTGTAAGAGTTGAGTGCAGAATTTTCTTCTCTTTGCCTGCTCCCCACCCCATGTTACCCCACTGATACGCACTGGTTCCTGTGCAAATTAGTTCACCAACATGCATAGGTTCTCTTCCCCAACCCATCCTCCCTGTTCTGTGCTTGGCTACTTAAGGCTATTAGACCTAGGCTGTGAAAATATAGGTGACTATTAGATGGGAGGAAAGAGTCTTTCAGGTAATCTGTTTGTTGCATCTCATGGTTGTCCAGAGTTTTGCAGTTCAAATAATAGCAGCCCCGTGCAAGCTCCAATGCAACCCTTGAGCCAGTGAAAATTAGTATTAGAAATGGTGGAAAATAAAATTAGATAATTCTCTGCATTAGTTTCATATAGAAACTCAAATCAACAGTGGCACTGTACTAGCCAAATTTGTTAGATTTGTTTGAGTCTTGTTCTTGCAGCCTTGGAATCTACCCATGAAATCATAGCTTTTGGATGGGCGAAGGTACTGTTCATGGATCTGGCTCCTGATTTGTTTGGGATGGTAAACTGCCCTGGTGACAGTTTTGCCCTCACTGCCAATAAGCAGGTATCCTGCCAATTGATTGAGAATCTGTCAGGAAGATAGAAAAGCAATTTGAGCAGCTTTCTGTTCCTTCTCTTATCCATCTCCACTCATTTATTCTTTCATTTTTAGGTCATCAGAGTGTCTGCTTGGACAATATGAATTACTGTATGATAATTATGAGCCATGGTGGTGCAGTAGTTAGAATACAGTACTGCAGACTAACACACTACTCACTGCCAGGAATTCGAACCTGAATGGTTCAAGGTTGATTCAGCTTCCCATCATTCTGAGGTCAGTAAAATGAGGAACCAGATTGTTGGGGCAATAGGCTGACTCTATAAACTGCTTAGAGAGAGCTGATAAAGCACTGCAAAGAGGTATATAGTGCTATTGCTATTGCAACAGTAATTCTGTTTTTAAACTTGTAAATTAGTCATGCTTAGGAACTGTTCTAATAAAGATAATTTACGCAGTGGCTCAGTGCCTAAGATGCTGAGCTTGTCTATCAGAAAAGTTGGCAGTTCGGTGGTTCAAATCCCTAGCACCATGTAACAGAGTGAGCTCCCATTACTTGTCCCAGCTTCTGCCAACCTAGCACTTCGAAAGCATGTAACAATGCAAGTAGAAAAATAGGGACCACTTTGATAGGAGGGTAACAGCTTTCTGTGCGCCTTCGGTGTTTAGTCATGCCGGCCACATGTCCACGGAGACATCTTTGGACAGCACTGGCTCTTCAGCTTTGTAACGGAGATGAACACCACCCCCCACAGTTAGAAATGACTAATACATATGTGTGAGGGGAACCTTTACTTTACCTTTTTATTCTTGACATGGTACAGGTTAGTTGGAAAAAAACACTGGACATTTTCTCAGAGACATTAAGTTTGTCTACCAGTAAGTTGGTACAGAATTAGTGAATCCCAATGAATATACATTCTAGCTGCATAGGTTCTTGTTGATATGAGTCATAACAAAATTCCAGGTGTGTTTCTGTCCAAGAAAGTTTACTTATTTTTTGTTTTTAAAAGTACATAGATGTCAGATTTTTACTAAGTGCTGTTTTCCTCTTCACAGTGAAGCATATAGCAGAGTTTTTAATTCTGCAATGTAAAGAGAGTGCATTCTCTCCTAAGCTCTATTCATCTTTTTATTGCTATATTGTTATTAAATATTTCATTGGATAATAATTTTAGAAAGAGATGCTTGTTCGTCTCTTTGGAATAAGACAAAAATGGCCAATGCTGGCTTGTGTTGCCATGTGTTTCATTGCAGCTTTTACAATTGTGGACTATACTCCTATTACGTAAGAGCATATTTATTTGTTTACTTATTTTTCTACAGGATAATACAGTACATGACCTCCTATCTCATATAATGACACTGGGCAGCTCAACATACTAGTATACAAATAACAGTGCACAATCCAGTAGGGTTTACTCACAAATAAATAATATCAAAGATACCTGATTCTATAATCCTGTTGCTTTTCAGTCAATGACATTTTTCTATAAATAAAGGCCCTGTCACACTGCCCAACGGATGCAAAACGTTTGTAAAAAGGACACAGCGGATGAGAAAAATGTTCCATCCGTTGTTATCCGCTCTCAAAAGGGGCAAAAATTTGCATAACCAGAGCGGATAACACGGAAAGGAACGGACGGGGGGAGGACGCAGAGCGGATGGAAAACGGATGCAGAGCGGAAGCCTAGCAGATGAGAGCGGATGAGAGCAGATGGTACATCTGCTAGGCATCCGGGGGGCCTCAGCAAAGTGGACGCGGAACGGATACAGCGGATGCAGAACGGACGCCGAGAGGATGAAGCGTATGCACAGCGTATGCACAGCGTATGAAGCGGATGCAGAACGAAAGCCTAGCGGATGCACAGTGGAAGCCTAGCGGATGCAGAGCGTTCACTGCGCATGCGGGGGGGATTTATTGTGTCAGCCCCGTGGATATAAAGGGAAGCAGCTTGGAAGCAGGTCACCATTCAGAGGAAAGACCTGCATCCAGACACATCGAGTGCCTTGCCAGCCTGCCCTGCCTGCATACCTGCCTGCCAGCCTTGCTGCCAGCCTTGCTGCCAGCCTTGCTGCCTGCCTTGCTGCCTGCCATCCTGCCAGCCTCCCTGCCAGCCTTGCTGTCTGCCTGCCTGCCAGCCTCCCTGCAAGCCTTGCTGTCTGCCAGCCTTGGTGCCTGCTTGCCTGCCAACCTTGGTGCCTGCCTGCCTGCCTCCCTGCCAGCCTCCCTGCCAGCCAGCAACCCCACAACCATGGGGAAGAAGAGAAAGCCTCAGCCATCTGCTGCCAGCCCTAGCAAGAGGGACAGGGCCACCCTCCCGCCCCCTGGCCCTCACTCTGCTTCTGCTGGGGTTTCTGTAGCACGGGCTCGCTCTTCTGCGGCTGGGGCTTCTGCTGCTTCTGCTCGTGCTTACTCTGCTGATGCTGCTTCTGGCGGTGGTGCTTCTGCTGGTGCTTACTCTGCTGAAGCTGCTCTTCGTCCTGCTGGTCCTGCTGGTCCTGCTCGTGCTCCTGGACTTGCTCATCCTGCTGGTCCTGCTCGTGCTCCTGGTCTTGCTCGTCCTGCTCGTCCTGCTGGTCCTGCTCGTGCTCTCTGGTCCTGCTGGGGCTCCTGGTGCTTCCTCTGCTGCTGCTGATCCTGGTCCTGCTGGTGCTGCTGCTGCTGCTGATGATGATGATCCTGCTGGTGCTGGTGCTGCTGCTGCTGCTGATGATGATGATTATGATCCTGCTGGTGATGCTGCTGCTGCTGCTGCTGCTGATGATCCTGCTGTTGCTGCTGCTGCTGGTGGTGTGGAGGAGCAGCCCCTACAACCTCAAAGTCCCTCTGATGAGGGCCCATATGGCCCTGCCAGAGGGAGGAAGAGGCAGACGCGTGATAGGGAGAGGAGGCAATACTCCATTGAGGAGGAACACGAGGATGAGGTGCTGGAGTGGCTGAGAAAGAATGACTATCTGTGGCGGAAGGGACACCAGCTCTACAGGGACACCAAAAGGAAGCAGGCTGCTTGGAGAGAGAAGGCGGAGAGCCTGGGCTACACATAGGATGTGCTCCTTGGCTGGTGGAAGCACATGCACACCTGGTACGGGAAGCTGCATCTCAAGAAATCAGGCCAGGCCACGGTTAAGCTGACGGACAGAGAAACCTATGTCATGGCCAGGTGCAGCTTCCTGGAGGGTGAGATCCACCACCGAGGAGCAGCAGCAGCCCCTCTCTCGACCCTCTCTCTCTGGCAGCCTGCAGAGAGCCAGTCCTCTTCTGGCCGAGAGTCAGCTCCTGTCTCCAGGCAGGTTTCTGTGGAGCGTCCCATGGCGGAGAACCCGTGGACAGGTGTTTTAACCGTGGCAGAGCACGTGGAGGACTCCCTGGTGCAGTGGGAGAAAGGAGACGGCACTTCCACCACAGCCTTACCTGCATCCACCCCCAGCTCCATCTCCACAGAAAGGCAGAGAGCCAGACAGGAGGGGCAGAGCCACACTGTCCTGCTGGAGATCAGGGACACCATCCGGAGCAGCATAGATCTCCTCTCTCAGCTGGTCCACACCGACTCCTCATCCTCCAACCGCAAGCCCTTCCTCATCTATGTCAACCAGACCCTCACGGACATGGCAGAACCCCAGTACCAGGTGGTGAAGGACCGGATCACCGAGCTGCTTCACAACCCTCCAGACCCAGAGGAACCTGCTCCCACCCAGTCCAGGTCTGCTCCTCCACCCCAGGTGATGTCCCTCCCATTCCAAGGCTTTCCACAGGCCCTCACCTACCAGGGCTACGGCTACCAGGAGGTCCAGCAGCACAGGCAGCAGCCCTTCTCAGTCCAGGCACAGAGTCATCGGATGACACCGTTGCCACCGGTTCCACTGATGCCACCGATGCCACCCACGACCCTGATGCCACCGATGCCACCGATGCCACCCACGCCACAGATGCCACCCACTCCAGTCCTCACCCAGCTGTAGACCAGACAGCCCCACTACACTGCTCCTTCCTCCACCCCACAGCCAAGCCCGGCCTCAGTACATCTGTCCTCAGTACTGGGGCTGACACCACATGGCATGGAGGAAGGAGCTCTCAACATCACGGGGCTGAGCCAGCTGTCCGAGAGCTTCCTCAACACACCGTCACCTGTTGTCCTCTCGGGGCCAGGCATCCCAGTGGGGCTTCAGACCAGCACTCCAGCACCAGCCACCTCCACAGCACCTGGACCCTTCACCCCTGAGACTGGGCACACCTCCGAGTGACCAAGAAGAGTACCAGAGACTGGGTGGCTACCTGTCGACTTTATTTGGACACTTGACTTGGGTCATTTTTCTTTTACAGCTTGTTATTAATAAAGTTTATCTTTGCTTCACACACTTGCTTCATTTATTTTTTTTAATAAAGTCTTGGTGGAAACTTTTAGAAATGGTTTAAGCCTTTGCATGCTTGTGGGATGGATAAGGATAGCAGTGGGATGGTCAGGGATACCTTTGGGATGGGTAAGGATAGCAGTGGGATGGGCAGGGATACCTTTGGGATGGGCAGGGATACCTGTGGGATGGGCAGGGATACCTTTGGGATGGGTAATATCTGTGGAATGGGCAGTGATACCTTTGGAATGGGTAATAGCTGTGGGATAGATAAACCTCCAGTGCAAGCATAGTGGGACTGTATGGTCCACCCTCCCTGTTCTGCAAGACTGGGTAGCGGGTGCGCATGAGATTGTGCAGGATGCAGCAAGCTTCCACGACCCTCCTCATGGTCTGTGGGCGATGCTGCATGGTGGTAAGATGTACCTGGAACCTGTTGGCCAGGATGCCAAAGGCGTTCTCCACCACCCGCCTTGCCCTGGACAGCCTGTAGTTGAAGATCCTCTCTTCACGGGTGAGGCATCTGGAAGTGTAGGGCTTCATGAGGTAGGTTCTGAGGGAGAAGGCGTCATCCCCCACGATGAAGTAGGGCACAGCTTGCGTGTCGTTGGGCAGGGGGTTTGAATCTGGGAAGCCCATGATGAGGTTGCGTTCCAGCCCCTCCTTGAGGTCACTGGCGTTGTATACCTGGGCATCTGAACATGACCCGTTGCCTGAAGCATCGATGTACATGAACTTGTAGTCAGCATTGACCATGGCGAAGAGGACGATGCTGAAGAAGCCCTTGTAGTTGAAATAAGTGGACCCCGACTTGGCTGGTGCTTTGCAGGCCATGTGCTTGCCATCTATGGCTCCAACGGTGTGGGGGAAGTTCCACCTCTGATACCACTGCTCTGCAACTTTCTTCCAGCCTTGTTCAGTGGTGGGGCACTGGAGGAGCTCCTCCATGTATTCTTCGATGATGGCCTGCACCACTCCTCTGATCACAATGCTGATGGTGTTGGGTGGCACCCTCCAGCCGTACTGCATGCTCCTGTAGGTGGTCCCTGAGGCCAGGTGGCGCAGAGTGAGTGCCACCTTGAGCCCAGGGTCCAGGCTGGGCCAGAAGTTGGTGTTTGCCTTGGTCAACCTGGGTGTTAGCCGCTCCACAACTTCGTCAAACATGCCTGGAGGCATCCTCATGAAGTTCTGGAATGCACGAGTGTCTTCGTTCCTGAGCTCCACCATCAGCTTGTTGTACAGTCCGTACTCTGCTCTTCTCCCGATCCATCTTCGGACCCAGATGTTTCTTAGCCGCCTCCTTTTCTTCCCGTAGTAGAGTTCACAGAGCCTGTAGATGGCTTCGCACTGTTGCAGAATGATGGTGGTTACCAAAAGGAGTTTGTTATGATCCATGGTGGACATGACTAGAAGCTGTGGAAGAGGAAGAGGCAGATGAAGGCTGCAGAGGTCTGCACAGGTGGGCTGCTGGTCTGAAAGTGAGATCCAGGTGAGTTGCTCCCCCTTTTTATAGGCAATATAGGTTTTCCACTATGTGTCCCTTTGCATCCTCTAGGCATCCTCTAGGCATCCTTAATATCCGAGATAGGTCCCCTCTGCGAATGTTTTTTCCGTTTTAAAAGCTTTCTTTGCGAGCTACATCCGCTTTCATCCTTTCTACGTCTGTGCTACTAACGCTACGCGTCTGTTCTGCTTCCTCCTTGCGTCCGTTTACTGCTGGAACGGATGCGAGTTGCGCGTATGCGCAGCGGATGCCTAGTGGATATAGCGGATGCGTAACAGATGCAGAACGGATGTCCCCCGTATGCCTAGCAGATGCAGAACGGACACGTTAGATACATTTTCCGCTCAAAAGTTTTGAGCAGCTCAAAACCTTCTGAGCGGATGAAATGTCAATAGACGGATGCTGGACAGATAGAGAGGAAGCAAAACGGAGGCAGTGAGTACAGAACGGATGCATTGCGTTAACCAACGGATGGCAAGTGTTTTTCTCCGTTTTATATCCTCTTTCCATCCGTTGGTGCAGTGTGACAGGGGCTTAAATACATATAGACACAACACATTAGCATACCTGCGGTTCCCAGGCTGGGATGTTTTCAAAATTAAATGTATTTTGATTAAGGAGTAAATGAGTCATTCTTCTGAATTGCATATTATTGACTGTTTCCTAGTATGTTTGGATTGCTTATTGTACCCTATGACTATTATTAAGTGTTGTACCTTATGATTCTTGACTCTTGATGAACGTATTTTTTCTTTTATGTACACTGAGAGCATTTGCACCAAGACAAATTCCTTGTGTGTCCAATCACGCTTGGCCAATAAAGAATTTTACTCTATTGATTAATCAGCTGATTGTTTATTAAAATAATAAAACTCCATACAACTGAAATATTGGGGGGGGTAATTTTAAAACTTGAGAAAAATGCTATCTATTGAGCCTAAAAAGAACAGGCAGTCTGAAAGATGGAATACAGGTTTTGAATAAAGGTTCTAGGTTAGGCACCAGGCTAGAAACCAGGAGACTGTGAGTTCTACTCTCACCTTAGATGAAAGCTAGATGGCTGATCTTGGGCCAGGCACTCATCCTCAACCCATCCCACCTCCTAGGATTGTTGCTGTAGGGAAAATAGGAGGAGGAAGGAGTTTTATGTATATTCACCACCTTGAGATATTTATAAAAATAATAAAGGTGGGATAAGAAATCAAGGGGAACTGGAGAATGACTCTTGTCTGAAATCCTCAAAGGATGTGCCAGTCAGTAGAAAGAACAGTTGGTCATCCTTCTAATGGCTGGGTTTAACCATTTGGGGACAAACAAGATAATCCTGTACAATAGATGAGGCCATGATTTTCTTGTCTTATTCTGGAGGGATTAAATCTGCATTAAGTTTCCTTTATAGTTTTTCTGACTTCCCTGCCTTAAAATAAAATCATAACACTACACTTCAGTCACTGTGGAGCATACAGATGTTGGATTTGGGGGTGCATGATGCCCCATAACTGGAGACCACCTACACTAGAGGTAAACAATTCCAGCAGACTAAGTGAATGAGTGGTTTGAATTAGTACTAAATTCTTTTGCTTTTAATTTTGAGTATCAGAAGCCAAATATGGATGGATGGAGATAAATGGCATCATGTGCATCATTATTGCATAAAGAACAAATTATATCATTTGTATTTAATTGCATATTTTGTCATTTGTGTGATGCTAATATGTAATATCACCATGGCTTCTATTGGATGCTTATGAGCCCACTCAATTTGGTCAAACCACAGACTGTTTAATACACAAAATCCATTCTGTTGAAAATGCTTAGGGCAAGCTTGTTTGATGTCTAATTACCTAATGAACATCAGAGACTATGTTGAAATTCAGTATCTGCCTGCATGCAGTCATCTATAGTAGACCTTAAAAAAAAGTTTTAATATCAATTTCTTTTTACGGTAACAAGAGGCTGAAAGATAAAGAGTTTGTTATTCAAGGAGATAGCACCATTCTGCCATGGCTCTGTTGTTATCAATCACAGGATAAACACACTTTCTAATGTATTGTGCTTTTTTATTGCATAAATAAAGATTTTTTGAAATTCTATTTTAAAAAGGAACATATAAGCATATAAAAGGAGCATTAATAAAGCAGTATAGTTTACTCTGAGTATTATATAAGGGCATAAAAGGCATGTTTTTGGGCAGTTTCTTCTATTGTTGTCCACAAATTAGCCATCAATGAGCATATAGACATAATGAATATCTACATACAATGCAAAAGAGAGAACAGGCCAAAAAGGGAACAAAAGGACCAAGACAGCTACCCACCAGCAATCAGCCCCCAGATGTTCATAGATTAACTCCAAGAGCAACATCAAACTAACAATCAAATAAATAATATCTCAATCAAGGAACTGCCAAACAAGCCAACAGCAAACAGCGCAACCAAAGAACTATAAGATCAGGGGAGACCTTTAAAATTTTTAATGGGTTTTCAGTGGGTTCTCTGCCCAGTTGCTGGGTGGGAATGGCTATGGTGGGTGTGGCCTAGTTGGCCTCCTGCACCATGATGGGGGACATTTTTGCCCTCCTGGGCTCTGGAGGCTTTCTTTGAGCCTCCGGGAGGGCGAAAACAGCCTCCCCAGGCTCCAGAGGCTCTCTGGATGCCGGAAACAGGGCCATTTCTGACCTTCCTGAACTTTTTTGCCTTCCCTGAGCCTCCATGTGCGCTCTGCACTTACCTGCATCCAAAATGGCCATGTGGGGACTCCTGGCAGGGGCAGGGAAGGGTGGGTGGAGCCAGCCAGGAGCGGGACTTGGAGGTTCTCTGAACTGCACAGAATCTTAGCTAGGGGCTCTCCCAAACCCTTCAAACCCCCAGCAGCCCACCCCTGTCTAAGATTACCCTTATCAACATTAACAGGGTAAGCCACTAGAATATAAATGGAAACCAAGCTCTGTTCCTTACCAGTACTTATGTATGTTACCTAGAGTACAGTGGTATGTTACCTAGTTTGGGTATGAAACATCTGTAAGAAAACAACCACGGGAGCATCAAGGACCCCTCATTTCAACCCTGAACTACAAATATTCTCCTTTATTGAAATATTTAACCATAGGTTTTAGCAAAATTCAAAGAAAATGACACCAATCTCTATCAGTTCATTATATTCCCTCAATTAGTAAAACGCTCTTTGTTAGAATGTGCTTTTATATCTACCTTGCAGCTAACACAAACGATATAATTTGTATAATTACATATTTGTCTTCATCAGACAGCAAAAATATTTTTTTTCCTTCTAAACTACACTGATTCAGTTGGATTAACAATGGCATAATGAATCTAGCACTAAATTCCTTCTAAAGTTTGCAATGCAATAAGTAATAGGTCAAATCTTCCAAGAGCATAAATGGTAAGTAGTTAGGAAATTGTTATATCTTCCATCCAAATGGCTGATGGTTTTTTTTGAAAGTGAAGTTCTGTATAGGTTTACCTCAGGGAATGGAATGTAAATAGTATGACATTCCTTGTCCTTCTTTAAAAAATGGATACTACTTAGCTAATTTAAGCTTATATACCTATTCTCTATCTTGCTTAAAATCTTTAAAAAACAAGTTGTCCCTCAATAGTTTATGATAATTTACATCACTTAGAAGTTCATAATCTAGCAAGAATTGTGAGTTTTAGAAACAAATTTGTCCATCTAGTACTGATACATTTTTCATGGAAGCATTGTTTTGCCAAATAAGTTTCAGGTATGAGAACCAGTCTATTCTAATATAAGTTTATTGCTTTTTATTGATGGAAGGGTCACTTATAATATCAACATTGCTGCTAATACAGGGGTTTCCAACCTTGGCCACTTTAAGACTTGCGGTCTTCAACTCCCTGCTGGCTGGGAAATTCTGGGAGTTCAAGTCCACAAGTCTTAAAGTGGCCAAGGTTGGAGACCCCTGTGCACAGGATAAGGGTAATCTTACAAATTCTTGACCACTTCTAATACTTCTCATTCAAGGAGAGAGAGAGAGGGAGGGAGGAGGGAAGGAGTGTTTGCTATCACCTCCACACCATAAAATTTTTTTTGCTACGCTGGAGGACTGAGAGAAAATTAAATTAGATTTGTGAGATCTGCTTCCCCAGAAGAGAAACTAAAGCTAAAATTTAAATGAGAGAAAAGAATCCTGCCCATAAATTAGACTTTATATGCTGCTTATGGAGAGAAGCACAGCCTTTTCTGTACAAAACCAGAGCAATGAATGTTGCAGTATTAGTACTGAGATCTTTATTTTAATAAACTGATCTTCATGTGTAGAATAACCACTTGGAAATTGTAATCCCTGTCTGAGATATGCTCTAAACTGGGGAAAGCTGGTAAAAAATTAGATAGTTTCTTCAGGTGTGACTTCTTTTAATTGAACACCTATGCTGAACAGGCAGTATAGCAGATGGAAATTAAAGTTTATTTCTGCAAGAATATTGTTTTCAGGGCGCATAATCTTCGATAAAAGGTGGCAAAAACAGTGAGTTTGTGGCACCTCAAAGACCAACAAACATAGCATAAGCAATCCGTTTCATAGGTAATGAAGTATTATCCTGAGAAACAAAGAAATATTGAATTGGAGCTTTCCTTTTGGACTTTTACCAAAAAAAGCTCTGCAGTTTCAAATAGCCAATAAATAGGAGTGAGAAACTATAGCTTTCCAGATGTTGCTGGACTACAACTTTTGATAGACTGACCCAGCCTGGTCAATGGTGAGTGATCCTGGGAATTGCAGTTCAGCAATGTTCGGACAGCTTCAAATTCTGCACCCAGATAGTTGATAATACTTCAAGGTGGGGGAAACTTAGGGATCTTACTTATATTGTTCCCTAGGAGCAGATGAAACTGGTAGTTGAGCACTGAGGAAGTTTAAATCAGCATGGAGTGGGGGTTGTCACCGCAGCTGCTGCAGCACACTCATAAACAGACAGAATGTGTGGGATGTTAGGCAGAGAATTTGTTCTCATTAGCTGGATCTTTTAACTACGTCACTATCCCTTTGCCTCATAGGAAAAAGTTGGAGACAATAATTTACTAATGGAGACCAGTGCAGTCTGGAATCTTAAAATCACATTCGTTTTGTTTGCTGACTTTCTGATGCTTTAGAACCCTCTTTCCCAAGCCAATGTCCTTCAAGTGTATCTGACTAAACATCTCAACAATCCCACTTACCGCAGAACTGAAAGAAAATGACAGGAACTGGAGTCTAGGTACCTAGAAGGCATTATATTGGGAAATGCTGTTTCAGTGGTTGATTGTAATAAAACAGTGTTTCTCAATCTGAGCAATTTATAGGCATTTGTGGACATCAGCTTCCAGGGTTCCCCAGTCAGCTGGGGAATCCTAGGAATTGAAGTCCATATGTCTTAAAGTTGCTAAGGCTGAAAAACACTGTAATAGAGAAAAGAATGGCCTGAACAGTGTATCTAGATTGGAAACCTATTAGCCTCCAACTTTTCCCCTCTCTACTGGCCAAGCAAGAGCTGCTAGAAATTACCATTCATCAATATTTGGCCAGGCTATGAATTCATCTCTGATGATCTATATGAAAAGTGGATTATTGTATTACAAAAAAAAAATGTTTTTCTCTCCAGTCTCTTTTTACCCAGCTTTGCCACATTATGCAACTTAATAAGGCAAAGTCTATTTTAAAGGAAACATAAAGGAGACAGTTAGTCCAGGATTTACCGAGATGACCCATTAAATTATTTTCCCCGGAAAATAAAAAATGAAAAACTTTTGCTGTTAATGGTTAAGACATACTCCCATTATTGTGGGAGTAGCATCAGAGACCAAAGGAAAAAAAATGAAACAAACAAACAAAAAAATACTTAGCTTGTTATGCTGAGGTATTGTCAGCCATACAAGGGACCAGGAAATCAACTCCAAAGGAAGGCTTTTATTGATTATAATACCAGAATCTTTCAAGTATGATTGTGCTATGCCTTCTCTTCCTTTTGAATGAGTTAGGAAGGTTGAGCCACTTTCAAATGTTTTCTCATTTTGTGGACTTTAAAAAATGCTTCATCTCTTGATGCCAAGTAATGATTACTACATATCTCCATTCAAGTAATCTTCCTTACTCTCTACAGATGTAAAGATAATGAACATTGTTTCCATTCTAATGAGCTACCAAATTTGTTCAGGAAATGGGTGTTACAAAATTCGGTGTGATTGCTTTTGAAGAACTTCCCTTCTTTCACGTGATCTGTTCATAAAATATTCCACTATGCCATTTTCCCACGATCTTTCCATATTTGCCTAATAAGAAAGTGGTGATGATTTTACGACGACGGATTACTGAACAGAGCTTTCCTTTCCATAAAGGAGGATGCTGAAATGCATCGAAATACAAGTCTGATCTATCTGGGTTGTCCAAACTGAGCTTTACTTCAAAGAATCATGTGACTATACTTCACATCTCTTTGAAGAAACTAGATCCACCATTTGGGAACGGTGGTCACATAATGGTCTTTCCTACATGGTGGGCCATTTTCATCCAGCTCAGGGTCTGTAGATAAATGAATATCTATTAGATGCTTGCACAGTTCTTCCTGCTTCCTGACAGAAATATAAACATAACTATCTTGTAGACTGGAACAAAATATCCCCTTTACAGGCCCATTACTTCTTAACTGACTACAGTAGGGAAAGGAGAGATGATGCTTGCTGCGATCTAAACAGCATTGGTAAGTAATCATGTGGCTTATTCGTGTGGCTTGTTGTGTGTTAAATGTACCTCCTGCTCAGTGGTGGGATTCAAAAATTTTTACAACCGATTTGGTGGGCATGGCTTGGTAGGTGTGCTTTGCGTGTGTGCACACACTTTGCACGTGCATGTGTGCCAAACACACACTTTGCATGGGCGCAGAGACATTTGCACAGCCGTAGGGGCGTTCCAACTAACTTCCTGCAAGCCTGCACTCTGTCGGTCATTTCAGCAGCTGCCACGCAGCACTCTGCTGTGCCACGCAAAGCAGCTGCGCTTCAAAAGCAGAGAATAAAGGTGAATATGGGGGCTTGGTGGGCTCTACAGCAGAATGGTGGAGAGACCCGGTTTGGTCTCCGCTGCTCATCGCCGCTACCGACTCGGTAGAACCGGTCCAAACCACCGATCCTGCTTTTCTTTTAGGAGTTTAAGGTGGTGCACATAGCACTGTCTCCTTTAATTTTTCCTTTACACCACGGGTATTAAACTCGTGGTGTCACATTGCCATCATGTGACATTTTGCAATGTTTTTTCCATTCACGGAGCTGGGGGGGCATGGCTTGCGCATGACGCCCCTGCATTTACACTGTGATATATAGAGGTTCCACAGAGCTTATCCAAAATTGTCAATAAATTTCAAGTATGTGAATGGATTTGAACCCAAATATCCTCAGGTATCCCCAGGGGTGGGATTCTTCCAATTTGCACCTATTTGCAAGAACCAGTTATTAACATTCTAAGCAGTTCAGAGAACCAGTTGTTCAAAGAAATTCCTCGCATTATCCTGTAAGGAAGGCAGGAAGGAAACATTCTGGTGTTGCTTACAGAAACTGCCTCTCCGTTAACCCTTATTACATTCTTGGCAGGACTAGACTTCCTGTCTCAGGAACGTCTCTGGAGTTTTTTCCCCTCCTTTGCTGGTACTTTGCTTGTGTGGAATGACCATTCAAAGTTACAATGGCACTGAAAAAAGTGACTTATGACTGTTTTTCACACTTACGACTGTTGCAGCATCCCCACAGTCATGAGAGGCCAGGCGAGGAGATGCGTACCTCAATGTGAGTGATATTGAGTTGGCCACACCCAGCCAATAACATGACCACCAAGCCATGCCCACCACCTAAGCCACACCTATAGAACTGGTTGTTAAAAATTTTGAATCCCACCCCTGAGTATCCAGTACTTTAACTCAATACCACACCTCAGAAGAGAATTTTATTCTGTAATTGTTATGTCTGGGAGAGAGGGAACAGTCCAGACTACACCATCTTCTACAGACTATACCATCTTCAGCAAAAAAAAAAAAAAAGATAATGTTTTTTGATCAGTCGCATAAGACTGTCCATATAGAAACTCCCACCACCTGGGTTGTTGTTTTTTTTACTTACTTGCTTCAGAATTAATAGGAAGCTTTCTTATGGCCTTCTATTCTATATATGTAATTAGTTCATATCCTGTCTCACTCTTGGGAAATTATTTTTCTGTTCAGTATCAGTTACTCTTTGTTTGTTTGTAGGAGGGTGACAGGGTCACTGCATTAGGCAGTTTGCATTTTGTCAAACCACTTTAATTTTAGAGGAAATTTGTATGAATGGGGAAGTAAAGGATGACATAAGGCTGCTCCCTGCTTCTTTTTTTGTTGTTGTTGATAAATGGCTGGTTGTGTTTTATCAGTGATGAGAAGGAAACAGGAGGGCTTCTCTCCTGCCAGAGCCAGTCAAGCAATTGCCCCATGATTGAAAGAGGGAGGAGGAGGGAGAGCTGGGTGGGTATGCCAAGGCCTCCAAGCAAGTCTTTTCTCTTTGGATGTGGGGAAGAATGCAACCCTCTTCCCCATCTTAAAAGGACAAGTCACCTGCCAGTTCAGTCAGTTTTCCTACATGGAATTGGAACAAAGTGGGAGGCAGAATTTGGGGGTGCCCTTGGGCTGCTTCTGAATGTGAATGCTGTTTTATGTTGCCTGCCTGTTATGTGGTTTTGCTTGAAGAGCAACACATCTACAGCAATCTGAGACAAAATGCAAGAGGCCTCCAGCTTATCTGGAGCAGTGGTCCCCAACCTTTTTTGTACCAGGGACCAGTTTCACGCAGAAACACTTTTTCAAGGACTGGCAAAATCAATTCTTCCCCAATAGTAAAGGGCTTCTTAGCTTTAGCTAATATAAAATATATTTTTTTAATCATGATTATTCATTCTTTGTGGCCCGGTACAAAATGATCCACGGACCGGTATCGGTCCAGGGCCCTGGTGGTTGGGGACCCCTGATCTAGAGGCATCAGCCTAGCCCTACACAATTTGAAGCCTGGCTTCTCTCTCTCCCCCCACCACCACCACCTTCAGATTTTATTTTCAGTGTTTGTAGTTTTTCGTTTCCATTCTTGACCAATGGAGATTGGTCAAAATGAGCAGTCAGAAATTCTCTGCCTGGGAAGAGAGGATATTTCTGCACATTTCCAGAACGGAGTCATTTTCCTTGCTCAATATGGCAGAAAATTGGTCATTGGCATAACATTTGAGGGAAATGAGACAAAAGTAATAAGACGGTTGTTGAATGCATTGGGCTAGTGAGTGTATTTTCCCTTTAAAAATTTCGGGATAACCTTCTCATACATATACAATGTTTTTAAGTTCTAATGGACAGATGATGGGACTCAACTTCCTTTGGAAATTTCATATCTATCCCTATTGACTCACTTCTTCTCTGGGCCCATTGGGTTTAGAGAACGCACCTTTCTCTGTAAGGAAATCACGATACCCTACCCATGATTAAACCTTTCCTTTTGCTTTATCGGTACTGCATAAGTCCTGATGTAAGCACGGCACATTAGCCTGTATGTTGTCTCTCACTTAAATCATTCCCTCCCGTCACCACTCTCGTCTTTCTCTTGGATGTCCTGTTGGTGCTCGTTCCAATTTGGATTCGCCTCTTAACTTTTCCTGAAATCAATTCGAGCTGCCCTTTTCCTAAAAATTAAAAAAGTTTTATTTTATTTTATTTTATTTTATTTTATTTTATTTTATTTTATT